>CM028135.1:827145000-827610000 GCA_016271365.2 Neoceratodus forsteri
ATCTGGTCAAACAAGGCCCCTAACCTCCCTGCCAAAACTATCACTGTACTGTATGTGTCTTAAAAAGGGTGCAGTTTGAACACCTAAAACAACATCTCGGTGATCTCAGAGTCCCTGAGTGATCGCTCACCAATTATCTGTAGATGGACCAATAAATACAAAAAATCCTCACCAAAGCTTGTGGAAAGCAGAGTGCTGTGTAAATGGCAGCTTTCCTCCATTAAAGATGCCTTATCCCAGATAGACAGGTTGCCTTCAGACTTTCTGCAAGACCTGGACCAAGCATTAAAATACCTCATTGACAAGTTCAATCAGGTGTGCGACAGGTATGCCCCACTCAAAAAAAGGAAGGTCTGAGGTGATAACAATGGGTAGATTACTAGTGAGCTATTGGAACTAATGAGAGAGTGGAATAACCTATGGAGCAGGGCCAAGGTCATGGGAGGGGGGAGATCAACAACATCCAGAACTACAGGGCCACTAGGAACAGATGCACCCACCTAATATGGAGTGCCAAGGCACACTATTATAAGAATCAACTTGAATGCAGCTGGGGGGAAGGGAGGCATTTCTAGGATGACCTTAAGGAGCTCCTAGGAAAGGAAGTCAAGCAACAACCTTTACTACTCTGTAGTAATGGCTCCAGTTCTATGGACCCAATCACCATAGCAGAAGAGTTTAACACTGCATTCACGGACCTAAGCTCCGTCCTCTATGAGGAATACTTGAAGCCTGTGGATGTGGACCTTGAAAACAGACCCAAGAGTGCACAGCACCCACTATTCTATTTCAGGTGGGTTACAGTCAAGGAAACCATGGGCTATGTCAAAAAGGTCTTAGAAAAGACGAGGATCAGCAGTGACAGTATCGACATGAAATTGGTAGCTCAGACAGTGGATGTGCTTATTGTCCCCATCACTAAAATCTTTAATAAGTCCCTAACCCTGGCTAAGTTCCCCTTCCTCTGGAAACAAACACTGGTCATCCCAGTTCACAAGAGTGGGGACAGGACGTGCACAGCTAATTATAGGCCCATCTCTATCCTCTCCCCCTATCCAAAGCACTAGAGAGGATCATAGCAGACCAAATCATGGAATATATCCAGAAATACCAGTTGCAGTGTCCCCAGTAGCATAATTTTAGAAAAAAACGCAGCACCACCACAGCGCTGGTTGATTTCACGGATTACACTCACAAGGCTATGAACAAGGGTAAACTGGTTGGATCCATCTTTATTGACCTGACGAAGGCCTTTAACACGGCCTGTCACCCCCTCATTCTCAAGGAACTATGGGCCCTTGGCTGGCTTCCAAAGCAATCCAGTGGTTTCAAGATTACCTATCCGGAAGGTCTCAAAGGGTCAGAATTGGGCCAACAGTTTCTACATCTCAGGATATAGTGTTGGGAGTTCCACAAGGGTCCATACTGGGTCCATTGCTGTTCAGCCTCTTTTTGAACACACTCCCGGAGGCATGTGCCAGCAAAATTATCCTCTACACAGATGCTGCAGTGGTACTCAGCAGCAGTGTCCACACTGAGACCCTGCAAGCTCAGCTGCAGTCCACCTTCCAACAACTGGAGGTCTGGTTCAGCTCTCGTGGGCTGTTACTCAATTACAAAAAAATTATTCTCCTCTCTAGCCCTCAGCTAAAGAGAAGGTACCCCATACTAACAGTTACCGACAACAGGTCGGCAACAGGTTCATTCCTTTAAATAATTAGGAGTAATAATAGATGATACTCTCTCATATGGCCAGCATGTTGACCAGGTTGTGAAGGCAGTAAATGCTAAATGTGGGGTACTTCATCGGCACAGGAAAAGCCTCACTACCAATGCTCTCAGGCTGTCCATAAACAGCTCCATTCTCTCCGTGGTTCACTACGGCCTGGTGGCCTACGGAGCAGCAACTGATACCGCCCTCAAGAGGGTAGGCATGGCTCTAAGCAAGGCCTGCAGATTGTTACTAGATGCTAACTGGCTCATGCTCACCTGTGTACTCTATGAGAAAGCAAACATTAATCCTCAAGAACAGAATCTTATACCAGATGTGTGTCCTAGGCAGGAAACCCATGCTAGGCCTAACTCCTCCTTGTATTACTGACCTGATTACTTTAAACAACTCCATGTACAGGACCAGGAATAATGAACTACACCCATTCTGTGTCCCATTCCGAAGGACAGCACTTGGACAAAGATCCTTCTCCTACCGAGACCCACTGTGGCTTAAAGAGATTCCAGCTAACACTCTAAATGCTGCTAACCCTAGAACCTTCAAAGTCGAACTTAAGCAGCTTCTACTGCAAAATAATGTCTGTGAGTGGTAAACTGTTCAGAGTGGGTCTCCAGAGCCTGCACCAACCCTGCATACCAGCAACTACTCATGGACTCATTCACTCACATGGGCCACCCCTTCCCACTCTCTACCCCTGCTCCCCAAACTCTGGTACCGCATGCTCCATAGCTCTTATTCCACTATTGGTTGAGCTCTTTCATTTGTCTCACACCTCATCGCCACTCTCTCTCTCTCACTCTCTCCCCCCATCCCCACCCCCCTCCCACACCCCTTTTCTCTATCAGTCTTCACTCTTATGATACCTCCTCTCACCCACTTGGTCTTTCCCTCCTTCCCACCTCCCCTCCCTCTCTCTCCCCTCCCCCTCTCTCAACCACCTTCTCCCACCTTACCGCACTCACATGCACCATCCCCAGCTCCTCAGCTCCAAAGCTGTAATACAATGTGAACAATGTTCCTCCTGGGCTGCTCTATCCCCATGCTCCATTCACTAACCACTCTGTCTCTATCCTACATTTTCCTCACTCTCATATATGCCATACAGCACTTAGTATTAAACCCTTAATGAAACTCATAAGAAACTCTTAGCTGTTTTCTATGTTTTGCTACTTCCTGTGCTGATATTTCAACTATGTCTTTATTTGTACTGTGAATTCAATTATGTCTGTATTTGTACTGTTTAATGAATGTCGACCCTTTGTAAAAGAGTTCTTACTCAAAGGTTGTTTCCGAAATTCCAGTAAATAAATAAAAAATTAAAAAAACAAACATCTGAGGCAGCAAGACTGGTCTGCCATTGATGCCACGGATGACATTGACTTTGCCCTTGAGCGTTTTATTAGTAAATTTAATACCACATGTGACTTTTTTGCGCCCCTCAAAAAAAGAAAACTTAAGGATAATAGTAACCTTTGGATCTCGCCCACCCTAATTAACCTAATGAGGGAAAGGGACAAGCTCTGGCACCAGGCACATGCGACAGGCAAACCAACAGACACACACAGATGTAAACTGGCTAGGGAATGCCTGCACAAAGGCAATCCATGCAGCCAAAAGTCATCATTTCCAGGAAGAACTCATCAACTCCTGGGGCGATGGTAAGAGGTTCTGGGATAATCTGAAGGTCCTGACTGGAAAAAAAAAAAAACACACTGACCATGTCACAATTAAATGGAGTAACCACTCAGGACCCAGACATTATTGCAGACACCTTTAATACTGCCTTCACCTACCTCGGCAGCATACTCCCCCCTGACCACCATGAGGATACAGTTAGCACTAACAGCAGCAATAAGGAGAGTCTAACACCAGGCCCCCCATTCTACCTCTGAATTATTACTAGAAAGGAGGCAAAAAAGTATATAAAATGTCCCACATAATTTGAGATTCAGTAGTGACACACTAGACCTCAAATTAATTGTCCTCACCTTAGATGTTTTAATCACTCCCTAATGAAATTACTCAACCTGTCCTTAAGAACACCATCATTCACTCAGAAATGGATAGCCGCCGTAGTCATGCCAGTTCATAAAAGTGGTGACAGAACCATACATTCTAACTACCCTCCATATCCATTCTTCCCCCACTCTCCAAAGAACTGGAAAGGATTTTATCAGACCAACTAGTGGAATATCTCAACAAATATCACATACAGTGCCCCCAACAACACAGCTTTCGAAAATCGCATAGCACCACAACTGCCCTGGTTGAATTTATAGGATATATACACAAGACCCTAGATCGTGGACAGCTGGTGGGGGTGGTGTTCATTGACCTCACTGAAGTGTGTGACACAGTAAATCATAGCCTAGTTCTCAAACCACTATCCAGCACAGGACTCTCACCAGAAGCTGCGAGCTGGTTTAGCACCTACCTGGCAGACCGATCCCAACAGGTGAAAATAGATGGGGTACTTTCAGATAGCCTGAAAGTAAGGACAGGAGTCCCTCAAGGCTCCATCCTAGGACCACTGCTTCTCAGCCTCTTTCTCATCTGCCTCCCCATTGTCTGCAAAGACAATGTCCTACTTTACGCAGATGATGCTGTTCTGTTCACTGGTAACCCAGAGCCAGCCCTACTAGAGAAACAACTACAGGCGACCTTTACCATGGCTGATACTTGGTTCCAGCAGCATAACCTACTCCTAAACTACAAAAAATTAAAGACCATGACTTTTGCAACCCCACGAAATAACATAAGTCTCACCAGCTCACCATCGGTAATAACCTAAACACCCCATTAGAAGTTGTAAGTGCCTTCAAATTCCTAGGGGTCATGCTTGATAGTACCTTATCATTTGCACCCCACATTGATCATGTTGCCAAAGCGGTCAATGCCAAAATCGGACTATTGCACAGGCATAAACACTGTATGATGATGGAGGTGCTCAGGCTCACAGTGAATAGCTCGGTCATAGCCACTGTCGATTATGGCCTGCTAGTGTATGGGGCTGCATGTGACACCACACTAAAAAGAGTATCTACAGCCTTAAACAAAACTTGTCAGCTGCTCACCAGGGCCCACGGGTTAACACACACATGTGACCTGCATGTCCAAACTGGTTGGTTACATTTGAAAAGTAGGCTAAAGTACCAGACCTGCTTACTTGCAAAAAAGACAGCCCTAGGCCTGGACCCCCCCAACCCCAAGTATCCAGAACTGCAGAGAATCCCCACAATACCAGAGGAGCAACCTATCAGCCCTTTAAGGTCCCGTTGTACCGCACATCACTAGGACAAAGATCTTTCAAATGCCATGCCCCCATTGGCTCAATTCACTTGGCAGTGACATCCTGGCAGACTCAAAGCTTGGCCTCTTCAAATGGAGGCTTCAGCAGCACCTCACAGCACAATGTAGTTGCAACTGCCCCTCTTAGATCTTTGTTACTTCAGCTTTCCTCTATCATCTATCTAATCGACTAGCACAATAAAAAAATACATATATGTAACCCCCCTACAAAAGGGGGTTCCCAAAAGTCTTCCTTGAGCTTCCCTAAATTCCCACTGCCAGGCTGGTGTCCTGCGTTTTAGCAGTTTAAATGTGATTCCCAGAGCCTGTATAGCCTCTGTGTACTGTATCTTTAAGAGCTGCCTATTACAGCATTAGTAATCTGAGAGAGAACTCTGTTGAAAGATGTATCTATTTGCTGAAAATCATTTAGAGTGATAATGATAATGTAGTTTGTCTAACCTGCTTTCTTTGTAGCAAGGTTTGTTTTGTATTTTTCTACTATCTTGGTCCTGGACTGCAAATGGGACCAATCAGTTCTGGTGGGACCTAAAATGTAGGTGGACTACAATAGCTGTCTGAAGTCAAAATCTGTAGGAATTGTAGTTTTGAACTTTTTGTGCCTTTTTTGCAACTGAAGGGGGAGCTCTTGCTTTGACTGACAGCCAATTTAGCCAACCAAACCTTTTCGATGTTGGGGAAATCCCACACTGCTTGCAGTTTTCAGTTAGTTCTAAGCTGGGAAGTAAAATGAGAGGAGCTGAAGTGATTCTGGGCAACAATCCTGAGTGGATTTGCATGGGAAAACTGTGAAAGGGCTGAGTTTTTGGCTTGCATGTCTGCTGCTGCTCCTGAGAGGTAGAGAAGAGAATTAATTTGGACTAAATCCAAGTTTGTGTGACTAAAGTAAGCTACTGAAGTGGGCCAGACTCAACCTGAAGAAGACCGAAGATTTTTCTGAATGCAATCGGCCTGTCAGGAGTTCCAGCTACCCCATAACTCCCGGTGTGTGCAGAGACTTTGCGATTGTGACCGGGGAACGTTTCGCCTGGTACAGTAGAATTCCTGTACATGTAAATGTGCTATGAGCTGCTAGTGGGTTGAAAGTTAGTTCCCCACTGTGTGAACTGTGTTCTGCTTGCTGGAAGCTGTATCCAGCCCAAAACGGACTGCATCCGAATTTGTCTTTGTGTGGTCTGGGCTTTGCCAGACTGGCCCAGCCAGACTACCCGCTGCACAAAGAAGCCTTCGACGAGAGACCTGCCTGGGGATCAGCCCACTGCTCCATGCTTGAACAGGAACGACACCTCTGCAACTCATGTGGGCCCTGCTTCTCCTGGCATTCCAGATCAACCACCTGCAGTCTTGATTTTCATCCAGCCTGTGTCCAGTCTTGGGTATCGTGAGTAAATACCAGGGTAGCTCCCTGCAACAACAGCTTAATCTGAGTGTGTCATCTGATTGTCTTGTTGTTTCGTTTCCTTTATGAACTGAGCCCTCTGGGTCCAGACTACAAATATTGTGTACTGTGCATGTTGTGTTTTCCAACACAGGGCCCCAACCAGCTGCAACCCCAGGAAACAGTCCTGGCTAGCCCGTCTCTTCTCCGCCTGGGTACCCAGAGGTGTGACTGAGTGGGGGGACTCAGAGCACATGCATAACTGCTTGATTAATATAACCTTTAAGCTAATTAACCTGATTTTGCCCCTTCCTTGTTCAAGTCTGAATAAATCGGAACTACATTTTTCTGTATGTAATCTGACTGTGGTTCCAGTTTGTGCTCAAAGTACTGTACTGTTGTTATTTGCTGTGCAGAACCTTGTTTTACAGGGGGTCCCCATGGTTGAGCCAGAGGAACCAGCCCTGGTGGTAAGTGCAAACAGTGTGGGTACTTGTGTGGTGTACCAGGGGTATTGTGAAAATGATTATTGTACAGTGTTCAGGCCACTAGAGGGGAAAGGGGGGGTTATAGTGTCCTGGAGGGCTGTGCCCAGGTTAGCTTGACCACTACCGACCCTGACCTCTGGGTGGAGGCACCCGTTTCAGAACTCAGGCCCCTTAACCTGCTATTAGCCAAGCAGGCAGGGGTAGTAGCCCTTGGGATAGCGCCACCTAGGGGTTACATATATATATTTTTTTTATTTTTAGGGGGGGGATTTACCTCACCTCCACCCTCCTCTCTACTTTACAACCCTCACCCACTCTCCCCTTTCCACCCTACTGCCACTTCCCCCTCCCACCCCACACCTTTGACAAAGCCTACCCTGGCCGCTTTCCTTCAGCACTTATTCTGGCATTTTTTGTTCTGTCTAAGCTTGATGTTCACCACTTGTTTAAAGTCACACTATACAGCTAGACTGAATTTTATTTGTATCATACAATATCTGTTATACTGCCAAATTCTGCACTGTATACTGATTTAATGTGATACTATAGGACTGCACTACAACCCATGTTGTTGTTTGTTTCACGTATTTATTGTACTGTTTCATGAATGTTTGTTCTACTTAACCCTTTTGATGTGGAACCGTTGAAAATGAGCTAATAGCTCAAAGGTACTTTGTAATTCTGAAAATCAGTAAGTACAAATAAAAAAATATATCAAAACAGGCACAAGACATTTTTTAGGTATGTTAGCAAAAAAAAGAAGAGAAAGGGAAGGATTGTATGGTTAAGGAAGGAGGGGGTGACTCTGCATTTAAACTTGCTGGGGTGGGAGGCGGAATAAGACTGGGAGTCAGGGGTCGCTAGAGAGCCATGTTTGGAATTGGAAGCATCTTCGTAATGCTGTATATCTCATACTGTCTAACTTCTAAAAAATTACAAATTATTGCAATTTAACCAGAAATCAGTTCACGTAACTCGACAGCTTGGGAGCCAGTGAACAGAATAATACCAAATCCGATATGGGAAGGCAAAAAGGAACAGCCGCTGGCCCGAATCAAAAATCGGCGCCTCAACCAGCACAAGCCCAGCATGGTGGGCCGGAGCAGCCTGAAGGCTCAAGTGGCACAAAAGATGCACCACCCTGGGAAATGGTCCTCAGCACAGTAAGAGAAATGGACCAAAAATTAGAGCGAGTCCTAGAACAATTTGAAGCACAGGACACTAAGATTGAGCTGGCGACAAAAACTGCACAAGGGGCTGAGGATCACTTTCAATGAACTCAGGCTGCATTTGTGAAATTGACTGAAAAAATTAACTACTTAAGAACCCACATGCAAATGATGGAAAACTTGGCAATGGTGATAAACTTAAGGCTGGTAGGGGTTCTGGAGGGTATAGAGGGGGCTGAGCTGTTGAGCTACTTAAAGAGATGGATAATGGACAGTTTGCCTCCTGAGTTACAGGTGGATGAAGACTCTTTGAAACAAGCCTTTAGGATTAACTTCTGCAGGGCTCAAATGAACAGAGACACCCCACGGCCTATAATGCTGATCACCAACGGCACCACTACTGGAGATCGGGTCCTACAATGGGCAAGAATCAACTATCCTGTTGCAATAGAGGGCCAAGAAGTAAGGGTTTTCCCAGACTGGTCCTTTACTACTCGCACAAGAAGGAAACTGTTTGATCCTCTCCGACAGCAGTTGAGGAGCCTGGGGGTGGCCCACTGTCTATTAGCACCAGCATGCCTACGCCTAACTTATGGTGGTAAAACCAATAAAATCAATTTAATGATCCTGAGGAAGCAGCAAAAAGAGTAACAGCAATTGTGGGAGAATTCCAGAAGAAACCCCTGGAGACATAAGGCCTGCCTTCCGAATCTGAAGACGACGAGGATTAATCGATACCTGGTAACATCACTTTGTTCACCATTTTTATATGCTCACACTACTCCACTCTGACTAGGAGACCAGTCAGTATTGAAACTCTTGAACTCAGCAACATGATTATTTCTTGAATGAACGGATTTCCTCTAATGTTTTTTCTCTCTCAAGAACAGGAGATTGTTTTGTATATTACAGAGGAGTTCGAGTCTCAAGCTGACTTCTCCATTAATAAGATCATATGCTTGCTAGTTAGGCTATATAGTGAATGTAATAAATGGCGCAGACCATAAGGTGCTTGACATGTTTCTAACCTATGCAGGGCAGCTAGTAAGCACTTAACCAGAAGCTGGTAATTATTGATCTAATAGTATTACTAGCAATCAAGTTGCATCTGCTTATTTAACTTTTCAGGGTGGGGTGAGGGCTTCATTGCCTTGAGGGAACTGTTGTTTTTCTGTTTTTGGTTTCTGAAGTTTAGGGGTGACATTTAGTCACCAATATGAAGATGTTTGGCAAGGGGAGATGTCATAGCTGAGGGAAGATTTAATGTGCCTTAAATAGACAAACAATTTATGTGGAGACAGTGGTCATGGGGTCACGGAGTATAATATAACTTAAGGATCTCACTTAACTTCTTTATTACTCCACTATTTTAATGTGGCTAGCCATTCTAAATGTTATATTTGAAATATAGAACAATGCTATGAAGGTACCCCCACATTTTGTATCACTTGGCACTGGACTACTAATACTGATGCTAATATGTTTGTATTGCACTTAGTGATGGAGCAAATATAACCCAGTTCCAATGTCAGTAATGATTTCTCAGTGTTCACTGAAAAATTAATAAAAGAAAGTTTAAAAATTAAAGACTCCTCCCACACACACAAATTTATGAGACTAACAACGGAATTCCAGAGGGAGAGGAACCCCAGAAGGAATCAAATAAAAATGTAATCCAAGAAGAAAAGTTTAAAGCTGAGAAAAAGGGGAGGGGGGCATGATAAAGGAGGGCAAAGGACAAAAAAGAAAGAGAGTGATAATACCATCTGGAGAGCCATGTGTGGCAACTCTCACAGTCTGGGCAGCAGAATTGGAGATTTACAGGCCTCCATGACAGAAGCTGACCTGGACTTAGTAGCCATTACAGAAACCAGGTTTAATAAAACAGAACTGGGATGTGACTTTACCAGGATATAATCTGTTTAGGAAAGAAAGGGTAGAAAGAAAAGGGGGAGGAGTGTCTCTTTATGTAAGAAACAACATAAAGGCTACAAAAGTACAAGAGGGGAAGGAGATTGCAGAAGTGCTGTGGGTTACCCTAGAAAAGAGGAAAGGGCCAGTTCTTCACATGAGGGTGGTCTACCGGCCTCCATACATGGGCAGAAATGGATAAGGAAATGTTGGAAGCAATCCATAAGATGGCTTGCAAGGGAGAGGTGTTACAAGTAGGGGACATCAATCTGCCAGACATGGATTGGAGCCTCCCCGCTGCAGCAACAACAACCAGGAGTAACGAAATCCTGGACTCCCTTCAGGGGACATTCCTCAGGCAACTGATTAAGGAACCCACTCATGAGAGGGTATTGCTGGACCTAGTACTGGCAAATGGGGACAGCATTTCTGACATCACAGTAGGGGATGACCTGTCGACCAGTGATCACCGGACGGTGTGGTTTAACATAAGAACATGGCCAGAATCAAGCCATATGAGGATGAGGGTCCTGGACCTCAGGAGGGGTGATTTTAAGAAAATGGGAGGGTGCCTCAGGGATACCTGGCAGGGATAGGAAAACTAGGTAGCAGAACAGTGGGCCACAATAGGAGCGGGAATTGAAAAAGCTGCTAAACTTTGTGTCAGACAGGTCAGCAAGGGCAAGAGAAAAAAGAGACAGCTATAGTTCTCTAGAGAGGTAGCAGAAAAAGTAGGAGCAAAAAAACTAACCTTCAGAAACTACATGTAACCCTGGCACCATCTATCTGAATGGCTACACTACCCCTGCCTTGTGGGCCCGATACAAGGTTAAGGGGCCTGGTTAGTAATGTAACTTTAAGCTAGTTCATTCCCAAGAATTACATTTTGTGTAGTGCTTCCACCCAGAGTATACTTTACGTGGGCTAGAAAATACCTGGTACAACCCTCTGGGATGCTGTACCCACCCACAGTACCATAGTGCCACCCCAAACATGACCCAATAACCCAAACCCCACATTTCAGACATTTGCTTAATTAATTGCTCTACTAATAATATGCTCATGATACAGGATTATGCAAACACAACACCAACAATTTATTTATGTGAGGAAGGTCTAGGAAGGGCAAAGTGGAATATAGGTCAAGCTATTTACAATAATTAGATATGGATTTAGTATTTCAATTGACATGAAATCACAATAATCATTTAGACATTACCCTTAGGCGTTAATCACAGTGGCCACCCACCAACCTCTGAGGCATTCAGATCATCCCTGATTGCTGTCTAAGCTAGCTGCACTAGAAAAGGTGACACATTTATTCCATACCCACAATGGTACCAGTTTCCAGACTGTATTAAAGCCCTGCAATTCTAATATCTATCATCTGAGCACCCAGTACTATGAGTCTTAAAGATGCAGGCCTGTTACATGGTGCAGCTGGTGTCGTTGGCCAGCTGTTGGGGCCCTTATGAAAAATAAGCAGATTAAACTTCAGTTTTACTTTTAAACCCACACTGATTATAGATTGCAGAATCTGACAACACTCTGAACTATTTACATGTCCCTCCAATAACAGGGTTGTGTACTCACTGTTTAGAAGTCTTTATTGGTAAGTCACAATCAAGCTGTACAAGGCAGAATTAGGTGCTTTCAGCAGGTGGGCTCTGATTCCGGAGGCCAAGATGCAGGCAAAGGCTTACAGCTAGGAGACACAAAACTGACTGCATGATCTTACAGCTTTAACTTCTTTTGGCACTGCCCCTCTCTGGGCTGAAATCATTCTCTGTAAGGACCAGACTGGGACTGGGGCCGGCATGCTTCAACCCCTTGTCTAGGCTATGCCTCTCAGAAAAAGCCCACATGGCAGTGCCCTAGGTGGCATACTACCAGGCTGTGTCCCAGGCCAATCTGATGGATGCGTTGCAATCAGCACATTTATCAGTTCAGCACTTTCTATGCTTGCTCACAGCCCCTTCAACCATGAGCCAGCATGGCTGCCATGGTCCTTGAGCTTTAGATACAGATGTTCACACAGGTGGGTGCTTTCTCCTTAAAGCTAGGGTGACACGATTGTTGACAGTCCACACCAGACCAATTTACTTTCGTAACACATTTTACTCCTGTGTACTCCTAGGAGTCCCTCAAAGATCAATTCTATGGCCCCTGCTTTTCAGCCTCTTTGTAAATGGCCTACCCACAGCCTGTGACACTAAACTTATTCTGTATGCGAACGATGCTGTGCTGCTGAGCAGCAGCACCTTTCAGGTTGCCCTACAAACAGAACTACAGAACTCTTTCAATAAACTTGAGGACTGGTTCAGTAGGCAAAAGCTGCTACTAAATTACAAGAAAACCAAGGCCATGCTACAATCCAGCCCCTACAACAAACACAAGGATGCTCCCCTCGTAATCACCAACAAAGCTGGTGAGCAGATTGAGCAGGTGCACTTGTTCAAGTACCTTGCAGTCACCATTGATGACTCTCTCACTTATATGCACCACGTAGACTCCCTTGTCAAAGTGGTAAACTCAAAGATCGGGGTCCTCTATAGGCATAAGAAATCCCTCATCCCAGAAGCACTCCGAATCTCAGTCTCCAGCTCCATACTCTCCATGATAGACTACAGGCTGGTGGTCTATGGAGCTGCTACTGATACAGTGCTCAGAAGGGTCCAAATTGCACTCAGTAAGGCATGCTGCCTCACCCTGTGTGCAGATCACTACACTCATACTTGCACCCTGTATGGGCGTACAAACTGGCTTAACCTAAAAGACAGGATCAAATACCAAACTTGCCTCCTGGGAAAGAAGGCACTCCTCGGAAAAAACCCACCCTGTGTATCAACACACATCACCAGATGGAGGAAGAATGGAGCACTGTCCATACCATCCTGCCAAACCTCACTAGGGCAGCGTGCTTTCTCCTATCGGGCCCCCCTCTGGAGAAATGAACTCCCGATGAAATTACAAACAAACAACAGCCTGTCTCAATTCAAAGTAGGCCTCAAACAGCACCTAATGTCTAACTCAAAATGCACCTGCTTCTCAGGCCTCACTTGATAGACAGGCCTACCCCCAAGGTAACACCCAGCAGGGCTACCTAGAGAACCCTGCCTCCATTCCAGCCTAGCCAAGGGCTTAAGTAAGCTATCAGTCCTCTTTAAACGCACTTGGTACTGACCCTCCCAACCCCACCCCACACACACACACAATACTCGACAAAGCTCTCTGGAGCTGCTCCCCCATCACAGCCCCCGTTTCACTATCCCCCACCTCTCGCTGTCTGCGGTTGGTTTCAAACCCAATCCCCTTTGTTTCATTGTCACCCAGCCTCTTGCCATCTAGGATAGCGTTAAACCCTATGCAGTTACTCTGCCATAGTCTATCAACAGTTGGAGGCTTTCAGGGTGTGCTGCCTAGGAGCAACCAATAGAAATAATTAGTATTCAATTACAACTGCTCAGTTTTTTTTTCCCTTATTTGTCTAATTGTCATGTAATCGCTCTTTAATGCCTAATGATCAGGCCTCTGTAACCACTGAATATGTGTATTTTCTTATTGTCCACCCTGACGTGGAATCTTTGTAAAAGAGCTCACGCTCAAAGGTCTTTCCGAAATACTAATTAAACAATTAAACAATTACTCTGACTTGGTAGTTAACGTAGTTACTGCAACTTGTTTCAAGCATGAATCACAAAATTTCAGTCCCTTGTGACTTTGCTGGCATTAGCAGCTCCAACTGGACATTTAGACATATTAACAAAGTCCCTCTTGGCTGTGCTGGCTTTTGCAGCTCCAGTCAGACAGGTACTAGCCTCACAGGCAGTAAAAGGGACAGCCATGTGCTCTGGGTACTCCCCTTCCAGTCCTGTAGGCATTTTTACAACTGTCACATTAACATTCTCAAAACTGGACCCTTCTCTGGTCACTTGCAATAGATGCCCACCCTTTCTCAGCATTAGACAGATGCAGGGTGCAGACAGACAGTCACTCTTTAATCTTTCTGGGCTTTGCTGTCCCTTACAGATCTTTTAAAGCTTGCATTTGTAAGTAGAGGCTTACTCACTTAGAAGGATTTTCAGTACTTTCCTTTTCTGAAAGTTGTAGACAATTCTTCAGCACTCTCACTGCTGAAGCAGAATAATTTCTTGCAGCTGTCTCACAACTGCAGGTGGATGCTGGCTTCTTTCCCACATCTTCCCAGTGTGAAAGGGACAAGGCTAGCCCTGGAGGACAATTTCTGGCAACCCCCAGGCTAGTGACTGCTGCTGCTCATAGCCACTTGTTTCTCTGGCAGAAGAAAAGACCCCCCCCCATGGATGGACTCACGCTGAACTGTAGGTCCACTTTCTTTAGCTGGGGGCCTGAGCCCCCCTCCCTGTGGAGGGGCTCCCACTCGAACACACTCTCAGCCTGAAAACACTGTCTTTTATGGAGATCTTGTGGGGCTCCCAATTGGTTGAGGCTACTTGTGTGTTCCATTCTGATTGGCTGAAATTGCTTGTCAGTCCATGAAATGAATATTCATTAGCCTCACTCAATGCACAATAGGGTCCCTGTTTTGGCATCTAAATTAGGTTTTTGTATTTTCCCCACAAGCCTTTCGCAAAGTCCCAAGAGCATCTGGCAAAAATCCCACAAATCCTAGCTGAAATTCTGGCTTTTCGATTGGCGGCTAAACACACAGTCCCTTTGCACTTTAACACAGTCCCAAATATAAAGTTCTGGTGCAGCCAGAAAAATTAGTTTATTTATTTGCTTGCCCCACAGTTTTGTAACTAATTCTGTGCCCTCGTTAAGTGCTGCTCTTTGAAAGTCTATCTCTGCAGTATCTTACCTGTTGCTGCTGCTGAAATATGTGGTCCCCAAGCAGCAGACAGGCATTTTATCAGAGTCCCAAATTGAACATTCGGGTGCAACCAGGTTACATACTATTTACTTACATATTCTGCCTTATTTGGTAACCTCCTCTGTACTCTGGCGGCTGCTGCTTCTGCAGTACATTTATTTACAACTGAGTCCTTGCAGCAGCTGCCGAAACATAAAGCCCATAGGAGTACAGACCTGCTCATGAATATTAATGTACAGATCATTAATATTCATAGAGCCAGGCTAAACGTGCAGCATGGACTACGATTTTATTTACAAATTCTTGCGACTTACTCCGGGCCATCAGAGTCACAACTCCCCTATATCGGCCTGTTTAGGAGCTGGGACCACCAGAGAAGCCATCCTTTTGACCGTGAATGCGGCCTGAACATGGGGCACTTGCCTGCACATGCATGATCTCGCCGGCCATGAAGATTAAGGGAAAATGGCTGGCCACTCCGCAGCCCTCTGATTGCCTGCCTGAGGGCAAAACGAAGAAAGGGGGTTCTCTGGGGCACACTATGGACCTGGGCCAAGCAGTGAAGATTAGGGAACACCAGGGGGACAACAGGCAGAAATGGGAGGCACTCCAAGGGCCATTAAGATAAGCCCCCATTTCAGGGGGGTGTTACATACGAAAGAACACAGAAGGAGGAGGAGGACGGGGAGAGT
Source organism: Neoceratodus forsteri (assembly GCA_016271365.2). Taxonomy (NCBI): domain Eukaryota; kingdom Metazoa; phylum Chordata; order Ceratodontiformes; family Ceratodontidae; genus Neoceratodus; species Neoceratodus forsteri. Next base: position 827,160,532 of record CM028135.1, read on the forward strand.
TACAAGTAGAAACAAAGGGAGGCAGGGAAGACAGTTAGGAGCACAAAAGTGAAAACAGAAGAAAATATAGCCAAATCAGTAAAAAATGGGGATAAGACATTTTCTAGATACATTAGTGAAAAGAGGTAGTCCAAGGGAGGGATAGAAAGACTGAAAGGGGAAGGGGGCATTCTGTAGAAAAGGACCACCAAAGAGCAGACATATTTAGCAAATGCCTCTGTTCAGCATTCACAGAAAAGGGGGTAGAAAATGGACCTTTGTTGCAAGACAAATGCATGGAAGGTTGGGAGGTGGACACTAGCCCTTTCACAGTAGAAGGAGTCCTAAGGGAGTTGTCAAGGTTAAATGTAGACAAGGCAATGGGACCAGATGTGGTGCACCCCAGGTTGTTGCGGGAGCTCAGAGAGGAGCAGGCTGCACCTCTGACAGCCCTGTTCAACCAGTCACTAGAACGGGAGGTACTGGGAGACTGGAGGAGGGCAGATGTAGTCCCACTCCACAAAAGTGGAAATAGGGAGGAGGCAGAAAATTACTGGCTGGTCAGCCTGACTTCGGTAGTGGGCAATATAGTGGATTATACCATGGACCTTAGACAACAACGAATCAGAACGGCTGACTGGCACCTTACCACTGTTGTAAATCCTATGATATACCCACGGCAAAGGTGCCAGTCAGCTGCAGCTCTAAAATCCATCCGAACCCCGAAGTTGGCAGCGGCAAACGGCCATCTTGAAACCCCGCAAAACGAGATGCAGCAACAGCATTTTTTTTTAAAACAGTGCAGCCCGAACAAAATTGTGTGCCCCCCTCCTGTCTTTATTATGCGCTCCACAATTCAAATAAACCATCCCAAAACCATATCAAATTTCAGTACTTTTAACATTGTTTCCCCAGTAAACATGGCTGCACACCTCACTCCTCGCTCTCTTCTCTTCAGTTTACTCCACTTGCTCTCTGGCTCCCTCCGTTCCTGCTGCTTCTGCCCCACTCTCTCTCTCTCTCTCTCTCTCTCTCTCTCTCTCTCTCACCAACCAGCTGTACCCTCATGCCGCAAATTGTAAATCTATCCAAGCAGGTTTTCACCCCGTAACGTACATCATTTTTCTGCCCTTCTGAGAAGTTAAACCACACCTCTGTATTACACACAACAAAACAGCCATGGAATCAAGTTTTGAATTAATGGATCCGAGCAAACTAGATGAAATTTTCCGTTTGCCCAAGTCAAGTGAGCCCCAAACAATCATGATAACCCAAACAGCTTTACCTATTGCTCCGCTGCTCCAGCTGCTGCTCTATGGGCCCCCCAACACCGACACAGCAAGCGTGCTCCTTCCGATTCCTTCCTCTGGAAACACCGCTCTGCCTAGTCAAACTCCATAGAAATCACTCATGCACCAGGCCGTCCAATCCATAACAGGCATGAACATCTGTAACCCTTCCCCCAAGCCTCAAGCAAGTACAACAAAACAACTTAAAGCTTAAATAATGTTAAAAGTAATAAAAACAGTTCTACATTTCAAACCTTGTTAAATGTTACACATATAAAATGCTTATATAAGGCAGCATATACTACATGGACTATTTTATGTGGAGTAAGAATATTTTCATAAAAAAATGTATTTCCAATACAATTAAGCAGTAATAAAAATAAATTTCAAACTGAATGTTAACTAGGTCCAAGGTATAATTGCAATAAGCCACTTGGGGGATGTGGGTTATTGGGGGATTTACCACGGCTGGGGCGGATTTACCCACTCGGCTGCGCCTCGTGGGCAAACCACCCCAGCCACGGTAAATCCCCCGATAACTCACACCCCTTCGTGGCTTATTGCTTAAATCACTACTGAAGGAAAGGACTGGAGAATACCTTGTTACCAGAGGTCTACAAGATCTGAGGCAACATGGATTCACTGGGGGGAGGTCAAATCTCCAGACAAATCTGATCAAGTTCTTTGACTGGGTAGCAAAGGAATTGGACCAGGGAAGGGAGGTTGACGTGGCCTATCTGGATTTCAGCAAGGCCTTCGACACTGTTCCACATAGAAGGCTGGTAAATAAACTGAGTAGCCTAGGAGTAGGTCCTAAAAAACAGTAAAATTGGTGGAGAGTTGGCTTAGTGATAGGAGCCAAAGAGTGATGGTAAATGGGGTACACTCTGGGAGGGCAAGGTGACTAGCGGGGTGCTGCAGAGGGTCAGTATTAGACCCTGGTCCTCTACAATGTCTTTATTAGCAACATTGCAGAAGGACTAGAGGGGAAGGTGTGCCTATTTGTGGATGACACAAACATCTGCAACAGAGTAGACACACTGGGGGGGCTGAAAGAATGAGGGAGAATCTAAAGAAGTTAGAAGAATGGTCATGAGTTTGGCAGCTAAGATTCAATGCGAAAAGTGCAAAATTGGGCACTTAGGGCACAAAAACCCAGGGGCAATATACCAACTCAGTAGGTGGAGTATTAGCAGTCACAAAAAAGGCCAGAGACCTGGGGATTATCATTTCTGATGCACTGAAGGTAACTAAACAGTGTAACAACGCAGTGAGAAAGGCTTGTGGAATGCTTGGATGCATAGGGAGGGATATTACCAAGGCCCCTTGTTTTCCGCAGTTCCACTGCTGCAGAGAATTCCACAGAATTTAATGTAAACTGCAGAATACACTATTGCATGATAGTGGTATACATGTTATTCGGTGGGTACCGCACTTGAGCAATGCTCGGTATACCACGCTACCGGTAAACCTTTGCATGGTTACCACTAATTATTCCGCAGTTAACATCAATCAATCAATCAATCAAAATCTTTATTTATCCATTGTGAGAGCATGTGTGATTTTGTATTTTCTTGAAACTTGGCTTCCCAGCCAAATGCCCTTTGGGGTAACCCTTGCCTCGGTGTTTGCACACAGAGGTTCTTTGTCTTTTATTTATCCAGGTGAGCACCATTGAGCAGGGCTCATTTGCAAGATGGACCTGGTCATACAAAAATCATAGTACAGTAACATGGTAAAACAAAATGCAATATTATACAAAGAAGAAAAATATACATATGTACATCAACATTTGAGTGAGAGGGCCTTTACAACAGATAGGCTCATAACTAGGTACAGCTAGAATGTTCACTTAAAAGGGGAGAGAAAGGCAAGAAGAGGGATACCAGCTTAGGAAGAAATGATGGGGTTGGAATAGTTAACTGGCATACTTCAGGGAAGGGGGTGGAACTTGGCCATGGCTAAAGAGAGGCAGAGAAGCTGGTATTTTGGTAGGGAGAGAGAGGCAAGGGCAGGGGCAGAGGCTGGGCGGAAGGCAGGATGGGCAGGAGGGAAACTTGAAAATAGGTGAGCTAGCAATGTGGGAAACATTTGCAGGATTCCTTCACGGAGCGGTCATATAGCAACTTGAAAATATTCAGGCTAACAGGACAGCTCAGCTTCAAGTTTTTTTTGCATATTGTTCCACAAGGAAGGCAACGAGAAACTTATGGCAGCTGTACCGAAATGAGATTTGACCTTAGGTAATTGCAAGGCAATTAGGGAATAGCCTCTTAGAGCATAGGCACCTATCACACTCAGGAGAATACAATCAGAGAAGTATAGGGGGAGCTTGTTGGTAACCGCTCTGAAAGCCAATAGAGCAGCATTTCTATTTCTCCTATAATGAAGGGAAGTTCAGCCCACCGCAGTGTACAAGGATCAATGGTGTGTGGAAAGTGAAAGGCCCGTTATGAACCTGATTGCTCTGTTGTATAGGGTGTCCAACTTAACCAGGGCAGAGGCAGTACAATGGCTATAGAGAAGGTCTGCATAATCAATTAATGAAAGGAACGTGGTTTGAACCAACCGCTGCTTGGCATCCCTAGTAAGGAAGTGGTTAATTCTGTAGAATAGTCCTAGTCTTTGTCTTAGTTTCTTACATAAACTGAGGAATATTGTTCCTCAATTTACATAATTGAGGATTACTGTTCCGCAGTTTACATGAACTGAGGAATAATGTTCCGCAGCTTACATAAACTAAGGAATATTATTCTGCAGTATACATTGACTCTTCAGTGCAAACTGAAGAAAAGTATTCCACAGTTTATATAACATTCTGCAGAATGCTTTTTGGAATCCACAGAATTTTAAAAAAGTTCTGAAAAATATTTTGGAACAGCTTTTGACCATTAGTTTGCCTGGTACTGATTTACCTTAAAATCCAAAATAAGCTGGCCCAGTGGCATGTTGAGCTGAGATACTGCTTGCCACACCATGTTTTTTAATTTATTTTATTTACCTATTTGTTAACTGGGTAAGGGCACTAGACCAGAGGGTCTTTTTCAGGTCCAGAGAGAATAAATACAAAAACTAACAAACAAAACAAACAACTGTACATAATCAACAATTACTATAAAGAACAATTACATACAGATTTCAACAATAGATTTTGCTTCAATTTTGCTTTAAAGTCAAATATAGATGAAACCTGATGTATAGCTAAGGGCAATGCATTCCAGTATCGAGGAGCAGCTATAGAAAAAGCTTGAGACCCAATTTTAAGTTTGGGTAATACTGTATCTAACAAGATACCATTAGAAGAGCATAAACTAGGGAGAAGCATCTGGGACTTTACAAGATTAAACAATGGAAACAAAGACTTCAGAAAGATACATTTAAAAATAACACAATCATAAAAATATTCCATTCTAGGGAGAGAAGCCAGCCAACACAAATTAAAATGAAGAATACAATGATGGGTTCACAATGGTACCTGTAGAACAAAATGACAGATATTATTATAGACAACCATCAATGTATGCAACTCCTTACTCCAAAGATACAAATTGTGATTAGAAACATAATCAAAATGCGGTAACAGTGACTCTATTGCAATTGATATTCTCACCTCAAAAGAAAAATAATTTTTACATTCATACACAAGTCCTAGCTTTTGGCTTATAGTATGTTCAACAGTATAGACCTGTAACAAGAGTATCAACCCAGGGTCCAGTAGGACCCTTAGGTATTTAAATTGGTAAACTTGTTCAATAGTGGAACCATTTAGATCCTGTAAAAATATAGTAGGGTTATCCCTGAGCATGGGGGGAGGGGGGTACCAAATATCATAGATTTTTTTTTTTAAAGACCATAGCATTGTCCAGAAATCATTGACAGACTCTCTCAAAATCATGATTCAGGCAACTGTTAACTCAGAGAGGGAACTGGATTGATAAAAAAGAATCAAATCATCTGCATAAGTACTGTACTGCAGGTCTTACAAAATAAAGGAAGTTCATTAACAAAGAGAGAAAAAAACAAGGGGCCTAAAATGGACCCCTGAGTAACACCACAACTAGTCAAAGATATATTTGATACCGTAGAACCTATATTAACAAACTGTGCACAATTAGTTAAATAGTTCCCTATCCAAGAAACAGTCACCTCAGAAAACCCCAGGTCATTTAACTTTGAACATGTCAGATCATGCTTTATAAGGCTGAATGCCTTGGTCAGGTCCAGAAACACTGCCCTGGTCATTAAGCCATTCTCAAAGCCCCTTAGGACGGAGTATGTGAACCTGACCAAGGCAATTCCTGTTCCGTAATGCTTATGGAAACCATGTTGGTGAGGTGAAAGTAGCTCATAGGTGGTAAGGTATTCATTAATTTGGTTAGCCACAATCTGTTCAAGCATGTTGCTCAGTGAACTAAGAACTGGAATAGGATGGAAGTCCTCAAGAGAAACTGCATGGGTTTTTGGGGGGATTGGTACAACCCTTGCCAGTTTTCAACTCAAAGTAAATTGGCAGGTTCCAAAGAAAGAGTGAAAAGATAAAATAAAGGTTTAACTATAAAAGGAATGGTCAGCTTTAAAAAGCGGCCATCCAACCCACCCCTGCAGTTGCTATATCCACTAGGCAGAGTACTCAATAATTTATACACATCAACCTCAAGGACTTTCTTGAATTCAAATTCAGGTCTATCCAACATGGGAAAAACATATTTGGAACCCACATCACCCATTCATGTCCCATTTCTATGAAAGCTAGACAAATCAGATAATTTATTATTAAGAAGGCTAGCTATCATTGAGAAACATTTGACTCACTTGCATTCACAACCATGAGCATCTGCCATTAAAACAATCTCACTGCTAACTGCTATACCTAATGTATACTTAGTTTCAGAAATCTCCCAGGGATTGTTCTTTGTCTTTCGGTACCGCTGCCCCATTGATCTGAGTGAACTTCCCATTTACACGAGTGGCCTCCTCAGTAGACATTTTTAAGGCTCATTTGGAAACTGATTTGTTGCTGTTATTATGATTTACTTAAGCCAGACATGTACCGTGTGATTTTCTTAATAAAAGAAAATCAGTTTTGGAACAGTATACATGTGCAAGTCACCTTATTGATGTGCCGCAGAACTTTGCCCACCACCACAGAAGTAGGCCTAATGGTGCTGCAGAACTTCATAGTCCCTGCCACTGAAGTTATGTCTGCTGTGCCCGCAGAGAACAGGGGACATTGGGTATCACCAGCAGAAACAGAGAGGTAATAATACCCCTGTATAGATCGTTGGAGTGACCTCACCTCGAGTTCTGTGTATGGATCAGGAGGCCCCATCTCCAAAAGGACATATATAGGGTGGGGCGGTGCAAAGGATGGCAACCAAAATGTTGCAGGGCCTGCATCAGAAGCTGTATGAAGAAAGGCCTAAGGAATTAAATATGTACTCCCTAGAAGACAGGAGGTAATGGGGGGATATGACAAAGACATGTAAGTACCTCACAGGAATAAACAAGGTACAGGAATGGAGCGTTTTCCAAAGTAAAAGATGCTTAGGGACGAGGGGTCACAATATGAAGTTGGAGGGGCAGGAGGCTCAGAGGAAATGTGAGGAAGTACTTCTTCAAGGAGAGGGTGGTGGATGCTTGGAACAGCCTCCCAGAGGAAGTGGTGGGGGCTAGAACAGCCATGGAATTTAAAAATGCATGGGATAGACACAAGGGAATCTTAGACACAAGGGGGAGGGTTGTAAGCTGGAGTTCAAGTGAGGTCTCCGGTGGCACTATAGGTAGGGAATTTAGGGCAGACTAGGTGGGCGTGCTTACAGTTTCTATGTTTCTATGACTATATGGATTGAGATAAAAAAAGCAAATATCTTGAACAAATACTTCTGCTCAGTGTTCACAGAACAAGAGGAAGACAGGAGAGAGAGAGAGAAAACATGACTGGGACCTTCAAGTACTTGAAAGGAATAAATAAGGTGGATAAGAAGAGTCTCTTTAATCTGAGTGGCAATCATAACATGAGGGGGCACAGTCTTAAGTTGGAGGGTGGGAGGTTTAGGAGGGAGGCCAGGAAGCACTTCTTCACAGAGAGGGTGGTGGACACTTGGAATGCGCTGCCAGAAGAGGTAATCTCATTGAAGATAGTGGGTAGCTTTAAGAGAGGCTGGGATAGGTATAGGGGGAAGGTAAGGATCATGGGTAGGGAGGATGGAAGGTGTGAGGAGGGAGGTCAGGGACAGTAGCTCAAGCTGTGTACCCTGCAATACGAGCAGACTAGATAGACCAAATAGCCTTCTTCTGCTGGCTTCTTCATATGTTTGTATGTAACCGGAGGGACCACAGAAAGGAACCAGGAGCTTTGATGAGAAGGAAATGAACACTAGTCCATTTCTGTGGAGAGAGTCCAGAAAGCATTCACTAACCAAAAGGTGGACAAAGTTATGGGTCCAGACCGGGAACATCTAAGGGTGTCGAGGGATCTCAGGGAGTGTAACAGATTGACGCCCCTCCTTTATCAGGCTATGAAATGCATCTACATTCTTACCGTTCTTAAAGTCTACTGCAATAGCACTCTCTCTATTTTCCATATTTCTTTTTATATCATGTTCTATTATCATGGTCGGGCCACCCATGAAAGTATCTTTGACTCTCTTGTGCTGTTCCCCCTTTAAATTCCTTTCCATCCCCTGCCTTATGCCTGTAATGTAAACAGTATAGTTTACCTGTGCAGAAAACCTTTAGTATGCTAACATAAATTAGTCCTGTATCCCTTTTTCCTGGACAGAGCTTAAAGAAATATAGCTCCAACAAAGGCAGGACAATTTATTGATGCACTACTGTGCAAGCTATAATTTAAAATATGCCCCGTAGTACGTGTTAGTGCTATAGTACTTGCAAAGTACCTAGTGGTGCAAAGTGACTGCAGAGAAATGGTGAAAAATAGATAAAGAAAGTACTTCTTCTGCAGCTGCTTGCTTTGTAATGACAAGCTGGATATATTAAAAGGAAAAGCGACTGTTTTACAGTCGGGTGAACCATGTGGCACGGCTGAGTCGGGAAAGTGAAAGTTGTCACTTTTCCTGATTCGCACCTCCAGGAATAAACAGACAGAAGGGGAGTAACTCTCCCGTGTTAAGAATGGGACTGCCACAGTATGGTAGGAAGGTTGATCTGTACAAATATTGTTTCCTACACAGCTTAACAGAAAGTAATGCAGCAAGATGAAATCTTTCCCGATGGCTTGAAATTTCAGCTGTTGGGTGTATCAGCTGTATGCTATTTCATTGTTTAGTGGTTTTTAAATGTGGGAATATGTTTAAAGAAAGAATACTGTGCAGAGTACGAATAAACAGGATTGTTTTCTTTTCTATTTGCCTCTTAAATGAAGGCGCGCTCTTACCTGAGTGCAGAGATAATTTAAAATGGGCTCTTAGGAGCCAGCAGACCCATGAGGAGGCTGTTTTATAGAAACTCCCAGCTGTCAATCAACTGAAAAGGGAGGGAGTTTCATGTCTAAGAGATAATTAAGATGTCTTGCTGAATATCCTAGTCTATAGCATTTATTTTGAATGAAGGAATGATTCATTATTGTTTGGTATCTCAAGTTTATATATAGAACAGAACAGTTTTGACATTATTACTCTCTCCGAAACATGGCTTAGTGCAAAAATTCTTGACTCAGAGGTCTCCTTACCTGAGTATAATTTATTTAGAAAGGATAGATTGGGAAAAAAGGGTGGAGGGTAATGATTTATGTATCAAATCATCTTAAAGCCACAATATTTTCTTCATCTCATTCTGGCTTGGTTAGTGACATGGTCTCAGATGAGGTACTCCTGAGTCAAGAGAACATTTAATCATAAGTTCTATATATTCTTCTTCCAGTTTCAGGGTCTGGATTGTTTGTTAAACCTCAGAAAAGATCTTTCCCCAAATCATGAATGGATAATAATGGGTGATCTTAATTGTGACTGGGGAGGTGATTTAAAAAGCTATGTTAAGGAGCATCTGTTTGATATGGGTGTACGCCAACTAATAGATGAAGTTACCCAATTTAATCATAAAAAAGGCACAGGGAGAATTTTAGACTGGCTTTTGGTTACAAATCCTATGAGGATACAAAAATCCAGAGTTTTGTCAAGTTGCCTGAGTGACCATTGCCCATTTTTCTGTGACTGGTCTGCAAAATTGGAAAGAAATCCCCCTAAATACACTGAATTTAGAAATTTAAAAAAACTATCTTCGGAGGCCATTGATTCTGCCTTCTATGGAGTTGATTGGTCTCAACTTCAGTGTCTTAAAGACCCTAATTTAATGCTTGAATTATTCACTAGGTGTTTCCGATCAACAGTGAACATCATTGCCCCTTTAAAAAGGATGATAATAAGGCATAACAAACAACAATGGGTAACAACTGAACTGTTACAACTGATGCACACTAGGGACAAAAGTTGGAAACAGTAGAAAAACAATGCTATTTCCTTGCAGAATTATAAAAATCTTAGAAATAGGTGCAAGCCTAAGATCAGAAGGGCTAAAACACAATATTTTTTGTCTGAGCAACAAAAAGCATTTGGGAATGCAAAAAAAAAAACATGGAAGACCTTAAATGAATTGCTAGGAAGGGGGAAAATATATTTTTCTCTACAAAAAGATAATTCTATAACAAGTGACCCAGGTTTAGTTTCCCAGATGTTTATTGACTACTTTGGAGATCTAGAAAGTTATAGGTCACTGTTTTCCCCTTCAGTACCTGACTCTTATAAAGTAGACTATGATTGTTCTTCTCCAAAGTTTTATTTTAAAATGATTTCCCCTGACACTGTGGCCAAATATATTATAGGAAATGACCCTCGCACTTCTGTATCACATGACGATATAGATTTAGCATCATAAAGATGGGGGTAAAATCCTTTGCCCTACAATTATCTATGATATTCAACTCTTCATTGTGTTATGGATTTTTTCCTGACCAATGGAAGCTAACAACTATAAGGCCCGTTCTTAAGAGTGGTAATCCTAGTTTGGTCTCTAATTATCATCACATTTCCCTTCTCTCTCCTTTGGTAAAAATTTTTGAAAAGATTACGCTAGATCAGACCACAGATTTTCTGAGTCATTATAATCTTTTATCAGAGCAGCAGCATGGCTTTAAACCCAAACATAACACAGAGATGGCCTTGGTGGGGTTCACCGGCTGCATTCAGGGTACCCCTGATAAGGGGCACTCTGTTGCAGCTGTTTTTGTGGACCTCACCAGGGCCTTCGATCTGGTTGAGCATAGCCTAGTGTCAGGGGTTGTACAGAAATTACATTTTTCATGTGATGCTATTAACTGGTTCTCTGATTATTTGAAGAATAGGTCTCATGTTACCTCCATTGGTGGTGAGTCTTCTTTGTCCAAACTGATCCTATGTGGTGTTCTTCAGGGATTGATTCTGGGGCCACTTATTTTCTCTCTCTCTCTATGAATATGTTACACACAGTTTGCACTAAGACCTCTCTGATTATGTATGCTGATGCTGCAGTTATGTATGGGGTTAGTCCAAGTCCTAAAAGTGCCCTTGAGATGGTTCAGGTTGATTTTGATTTTTTACAGAATTGGTTACTTTCACATTGTATGGTATTAAATTATAAGAAGACAAAAGCAATGGTGGTTACGAGTAATCAAAGATGTAAAGATCTGCCTCCAGTTTTAGACCTTAATGGGAATGTTATAGAAATTGTAGAAACTTTTAGATACCTGGGATTAGTTTTAGACTCCAAGCTATCTTTTGAATCACACATTAATAGTGTTATGAAGACTATTTACCAGAGGCTGGGAGGCTTATACGGAGTTAAATCCTGTTTGTCAAATGAATCCAGGCACTTATTGGAGCATCATTTCTTATTTAGTATCTTGGACTATGGCCTCATTGTCTATTCTGCGACTAGTATTAAGCTACTTGGTAGACTTCGGGTCACTTACAATGCAATAAATCAATTTATGGTTAATGCTCCTTTTCATATACACCATTGCTTTCTATACAGACAATTACATTGTTTGTTTTTGGACAACAGAGTTTTATTAAAAATGGGCATTTTTATCTTTAAAATAATATCTGGGAATGTCCCAAACTCCATTTCAAACTTGTTCCCACAATTTGTCAACAGTTGTGGGACTAGATCTCAGGACAGAATAACTCTTAAAGTTCCTTTGTTTAGAAAAATAATTGGTCAGAGATCTCTTCTTTATTGTACCCCATTCTTTTTTAATTCCTGCCAGGATATATGGTTAACTGTAGAACAGTCCTCAATTTTAAAAAGGGTTTAATTTCCTCTTTGAAGGATAACCAGGAATATACATGTAGTTTATAGCATATGAAGTGTTTTTATATATATATGACTATTGTTGTTGTTGTTTTATTTTATATTTAAGTTTATGTTGTATAAGTATTATTTGTTTGTTACTTGTCGCCCGTGAAAATGGGCACTTGTGCTCATCAGGCCTACAAGAATAAAAGATGAATGAATGTATATATGCAGTCATGCTAATCTGTATGTATTAGAGGAGGAATGACTGTTGATTAGAAAAGGGCCGGATCAGCTGACCTGATGATGATACAGCAGGGAACTGTATAAAATCTGACCTGTTTCTCAGTTTAGGCAGATCAGCCCAGGAGAGTGCCCTGTATGGTTGTCTGGTAGAACACACAAGATTGTAGTTATATTGTTTCCTAAAGTTACCTACTCTGCGGCAGAACTACTAAGGTAGAGTAGTTCTGGAGCTCAAGGAGAGATATTTATTTTGTTATTTTTCTAACAGTCTGAAGTTTAAAAATTGTTTATTTTATGGTTTGAATTATTTTGAATGTTACTTCAACAAAATAGTCCTTTGGACAATAAAAATCACACGAGAAAAAGTGTGTTTTAAACCATATTGGATTGTACTGTGTCTCTCATTTACCCTACCCACATTACCCGGTCACAGAAATTTGGTGTTAGAAATGGGATCTGGTTGTCCAGCTCAGGGGGAAAACCAGAATCCGGTACCAGTCCTGGTACTTAGGGTGCTAGGAGAGACATTTTGGATGAGGAGGAGAGAAAGAAGAGTCACGTGGCAACTGGTGTCCAGACCAGAACCCAGATGTTGAAATCAGGAAAGACCCTGACACCCTGATTGGGACCTGTGGTGTGGACTTGGAGGACGAAGGACCAGACCTCAGGGGGAAACAAACAAGATGAGGACCTAAAGGAAGAGGAAAAGAAGGTCCATATGGAAGAACCACTGGAGGGATTACTGGAATTGTTAAGATGGCTGGCCATATGACAAATGGACATGGAACGCGAGAGAAAACACGACAGGAGACATCAAGATGTCAGGTGGGCAGACTTTAAGAGCCTTACATGACTTGGAAGCAGGTAGAGGTCAGGATGGGGGTAGGCCAGACCCAAACCTGAAGGACATTAAGTTAACTAAGATGAAGTCCTCTGATGATATAGAGATGTATCTCACAACCTTTGAAAGGGTTGCCCAGGCATGTGGATGGCCACATACACAGTTAGTGGTACGCTTAGCTTCTTATTTAACTGGTAAGGCCCAATTGGCTTACAGCAATATGGATGCAAGAATGGACAACAAGTATGATTTAGTGAAAAAAGAGATCTTAAAATGTTATGACATTAACACGGAGACCTACCAGCAAAGGTTCCAAACCCTGAAGTTTCAGACCCATGAAACCCCTCAAGAGACAGTTATATGCTTAAGGAAGTTATGTAATAAATGGTTACAGCCCGAGGGAAAAACAATTGATAATCTTGTAGATACTGTGGTGGTAGAACAGTTCTTACAAATCCTGCCCCAGGATGTACACATATGGGTCCGGGAGCACAACCCCGAAACTGCAGAAATAGCTATCACATTAGCAGATGATTTCCTATCTGCCCACCAGAATGTGAAGAAAGGGGGAACCCCACCCTTTGAGACTGTAGACCCCAAACCTGCACCCCCAGTAAGACCAGTGTATACGCCTAGATATGGGAGGTATGAAGGCCGACAAGAGAACAGGAGTGGTACAAGTGGAAGACCCTTCCCTACAGACATTATTTGTAGGAATTGTAAAGGACAGGAGCACATTGCATTATATTGTCCCCCAAAAAGGAGAGATTTGACCCATCTGGCTTTGTTGAACCCTGGCTACTTCTTTATGGAAGTGAAGGTGGAAAATAAAAATATGACCACCCTAATTGACTCAGGCAGTAAACAGACTCTAATCTGCCCAGAGTTTATAACCAAGAAAGAAAGGGGACCTTTAATGATTGTGGTCTGTGTACCTGGGGGCACCCATGTATACCCCACTGCTACAGTGAACATGGTTATAAAGAAACAAGCAACCACAATGACAACTGGGTTGGTACCTCATTTACCTGTGCCAATGGTTATTGGCATGACTTTCCTGATTTTGCTTCATTAATGCCTGAAAAAGGAACTGTTACAGCTGTTACTACTAGGGCACAGAAGAAGAATCAACAGCAATTGGGAGATATTTTTCCCTTTCCTGAAGATGTGGTTGATGAGCCAAGTAAATCCAAACTGTCTCATAACGCAAAGAAGAAGCAGCAGAGACAATGGCTGAATAACCAGAAGGGTCTACCACCTGATGATGCACAATCTGTGTTTTTTAAAGCAAATGTTATTAATGAACAGATGGCAGACACAAGTCTAATCCCTTTCTTCCAACTGGTGGGAAGAGCCCAGACACAAGGCATCCCAGATATAATAAAAAAAATTGATTTATTGTATAGAGTGTGTACTAAATATACCATGCAAACTTGTTAAAAAAAATGGCATGAAAAGACCACCAGGGGGATGAGTATGTTAGTAATGCCAGAAACACCCAAGATGGAAATGGATACTGCTTATAGTAGGCTGGAAACCAGGAAAGGGATGTGGGAGGTACATGTGAATCCAACCTGAGATCCAGAAACGAGAAAGGAGTTACAAGACATGTTAACTGAATACTCCCGTACTTTTACTAGTATGCCAGGCCTTGCAAGGGGGGGTAGAGCATGAGATAAGAGCCACTTCCCCACCTATAAGAAAGAAGGCATATAGACTCCCAGAAAGGGTGAGACAAGAGGTCCAGCTAGAACTGGATAAATTGCAAAAACTTAACATCATAGAACCTTCCACTAGTGTGTGGGGTTCCCCCTTTGTGGTGATTCCAAAAAGGGAAGGAGGCATACGACTGTGTCTTGACTTTATAGGTTTAAATGAAGTGTCACAGATTGATGCCTACCCGATGCCCAAAGTTGATGACATTCAAGACAAAGTTGGTATTGCCCAGTAAATTTCAACGTTAGACCTTACTAAAGGCTACTGGCAAATGCTCCTTGACATTACATCACGAGAGAAAATGGCCTTTAGTATGCCTATGGGCCTATTTCAATTCTGGACCATGCCCTTTGGCTCCATGGAGTTCCGGCAACGTTCCAAAGGTCCATGAACCAAGTGCTGGCACCCCACTATAATTTTTGTGCAGCTTACTTGGACAACGTTATAAATTTTAGTCTGGATTGGAATACCCATTTGGCACACTTAAAAGCCGTGATCATCTCGATTGCTAAAGTGGGAATCACCATTAACCCAGAGAAATGTGCCTTGGCCATGTTAGAGATGAGATATCTTGGCTTTGTCCTGGGAAATGGTACCATCAAGCCCGAGATCAATAAGGTGGAAGCAGTTGCCAATTGTCCACAACCTGAAGCCAAGAAACATAGAAGTTGACGGCAGATAAGGAATGCAAGACCCGTCCAGTCTGCCCATTTTTTCTACTTAGGAGTGTGCCATAGGCCTGTACTCTGTCAATGGCCTATCTATTCATACTCATCTGTATTGCTACCTTATGCCTATCCCATGCCTGTCTGAAGCCCTGCACTGTATTCATATCCACCACATCTTGAGGTAGGACGTTCCATGCATCCACCATCCTTTCTGTGAAAAAGAACTTCCTCACATTACCCCTTAATCGGCCTTCCTCCAATCTCATGCTGTGTCCTCTTGTCCTGCTATTTTTCTTATATTGAAACATGTTAGAATCTTTCACCAATTGTATAAAACCTGACCTGTTCCTCAGTTTATGCAGATCAGCCCTGAAGAGTGTCCTGTATGGTTATCTGGTAGAACACAGAAGATTGTAGTTATATTGTTTCCTAAAGTTAACTACTCTGTGGCAGAACTACTAAGGTAGAGTAGTTCTGGAGTGCAAGGAGAGCTATTTATTTTGCTATTTTTCTAACAGTCTGAAGTTTAAGACTTGTTTATTTTATGATTTGATTTATTTTGAATTTTACTTCAAAAAATAGTCCTTTGGACAATAAAAATCACAAGAGAAAAAAATGTGTTTTAAACCATATTGGATTGTGTTGTGTCTCTCATTTACTCTACCCACATTACCCGGTCACAGGGAGGTACTAGCTACACCTCTGACACACCTGTTTAACAGATCCCTGGAGACTGGCATGGTCCCAGAGGACTGGAGAAGGGCAGATGTAGTCCCACTTCACAAAAGTCATAGCAAGGAAGAGGCGGGCAATTATAGGCCTGTCAACCTGACATCGGTGGTGGGTAAGTTAATGGAAACACTATTAAAGGAAAGGATTGTGGTATATCTTGTATCTAACGGATAACAGGACCCAAGGCAGTATGGTTTCACAAGGGAAGGTCATGCCAAGCAAATCTGATAGATTTCTTTGACTGGGTGACAAAGGAGTTGGATCAGGGAAGAACGGGTGGATGTGGCCTACCTGGATTTCACCAAGGCTTTTATCACCGTTCCACGTAGGAGAGTAGTAGGCAAGTTGGGTTACTTGGGGGTGGTTAATAAGGTGGTAACCTGGGTAAGAAAATGTTTAGCAGATAGAACTCAGAGGGTAGTGGTAAATGGAGCTGGTTCCGAGGAAGGGAGGATGACCAGCGGGGTGAGGGATCAGTGCTACAACCAGTCCTCTTCAAAGTTCAATGTCTTTATAAGTAACATAGTGAAGTAACTGGAAGGGAAGTTCTTCCTCTTTGTGGATGACACCAAGATCTTCAACAGAGTGGACACTTGAGGAAGTGGAAAGGATAATGAAAGGATCTGAAAGGACTGGAAGCGTGGTCGAGGGTATGGCAGCTAAGTTTTAATGCAAAAATGTTCAAAATAATGCACTTGGACCATAGAAACCCAGGAGCGGAGTACAAAATGGGTTGAGTGATACTGACGAAGACCAAGTAGAAAACAGACCGAGGGGTTTCATATCGGATTACCCAAAGGTGGACACGCAGTGTGACAAGGCAGTCAGAAGGGTTAGTGGGATGCTGAGGTGCATAGGAAGGGGTATCATCAGCAGGAAGAAGGAGGTGGTGCTGCCTCTATATAGATTGCTGGTAAATATGTACACCCTGGAGGAGAGGAAGGAGAAAGAGAATATGATAGAGACCTTTAAGCACCTCACGGGGGTTAAAAAAGTACAGGAGGGGGTATTTTTCAGAAAACAATGTGCTCTGGAACATAGAGGCATGCTATGAAGCTGAAAGAGGGTAAATTTAGAAGGGATGTGAGGAAGTACTTCTTCACAGAAAGAATGACTGGAACAGCCTTCCAGCACAGGTAGTAGGGGCGAAAACATTGGTGGGGTTCAAAAATGCCTGGCACAGGTACAATGGAATTGTAAGGGTGAAGAATGTGGGGGAATACATTGCTCTGTAGATCAAGAAGGGTCTGCAGCACAAAATGAAAGTATAAAAAATTAAAAAGATAAAATAAAATGGGCAGGCTGGGTGGGCCCAGTGGCCTTACCTGCGGTCATGTTCTGTGTTTCTATGTTTCTATCACCAATGTTGTATTTTCCATTTTGCATAATATACAGATCCCATCAAACCCAAAATAAGTGAGTAGTTTAATTAGATATGATAAGATAGTGCATCCTTTACTACACAGGGGTTAACTTTATTCAGAGGTAGAGCTGCCCTGGATCAAATTTACAGGATCATTGTGGACCTGTCCATAAACACAGTAAGGAACTGTCATACTGGTTTTATATTTGTCAGCCAAATGGGCAATTATGCCAAATTGATTGGTAGGGACCCTCCCCTTCCCCACGCCAGCCATTTTTTGCTCACCACTCCCTTCCACTCCCTAATTTTTCAATCGACTGAGTTAGAAAAATGGTGTAGACCCCAGCCTTTGTATCAGTGGCTGACACCATCTTTTAACTCAATCTCGCTAACCCTGTGACCCATAATATCTTTATTTAATCATAGGCCCCCACCTGACCATGATCCACAATTGGAGGGGGACAGGAGTACAAATTCCTGCTAACTTAGTCATTCCTCCTTGCTAACTGGAAATGTACTGACCCCAATAGCTTATACAGTCATCTGACTATATAAGTGTGTGGCGTGTATGCCTGGTGGATGAGGGAGGACAGAGTAGTCTGCATCATTGATGATGCAAGGCAGACTGACTGGTAGGCATCTAGCACTATAAAAAGTCATAAATACTGACCCCCCCCTTATTTTGCAGGGGTAGAATTGACTGCATAATATAGGACATTTTTATGACATATAGAGTTGATACAATAAATGCAGTGTGGGGGAACAAGTTTTGTCAGTAGCTGTCAAGTTGTCAAACTATATAGAGAATAACTAACCTCTAAGTGTTATGAACAAGCTGGTTCTTCTCACCGAGTTAGTGTGGTGACATCACTGGTACGACAGCGAAGCTCAAGTGCTTTAATTATGTCACCATACTAATGAGGTGTGGTGAACCTGTGAGTTCTGAACACTAGTTTTTTATTTATTTTATATAATACTGTAGGTATCACTTTCTTAAATTAACTCAAACAGCAGCTCAGCTTGTGCTCTACAGTACTGATTTGGGATTAGAGTGCATGACTGATTGATGCAGCTGGGAAAAGGTGTTCTAAATGTTCTAAAGTGTTGAGTGAATGTTACTGATTGCTGCAGCAGGGAAAAGCTGTTCTTTTGTTTCTCAACTTGATTTCTTTCTTCCTTGCAGGTGGGGATGTACCCCTGTATCTGACCATCTGGACCATCTGCTCTTCTACCACCTGGCACCCCCCCAGTTGCTGGCATGGGGAGACCCATGACTTACCCATCATGATGGGGTTCCCCAGGGGACTAGGGGAGAGACTAAGATCAACTTAGTTCTCCCAATGAGCTGGTTGACATTGTTTGGGCGGACCTCATTCTGCTTCTGCAGGAAAGGGTTTTCCCTTCTTAAGATGAGTCCTGATGTATAGACATGCATGGACATCAGCGCACATTGGACGTACTCTAGCCCTCAATGTGTAGACTTCTGACAGTCCACCAATCCCCAGCTTATGCATCAGCCCCAGGCACACCAACCTCTAGCTATTACCAGGTATCGGAATGTAGTTGGGCACCAGATCCCTCCCTTCCTCTCTCCCCAGAGGAGGAGGAGGAGGAGGAGGAGGAGGAGAGCTGTCCCTCAGATGCTCATCATCCTCCTTCCCACAGCTGTCCTTCTGATAACCCACAGTTTGCTCCCAAACCTGAGGCATCAGCATCTTGTGTGGTAGTGTTAGTGCCACGCCAGTGGGCTGACATGAGAAAAGCTGTTCCAAACATTATGAAGTGCTGAGAACAACTTACTGATTGATTGCTGCAGCTGAGAAAAGCTATTATTACCATTCTAAAGGGTTCAGAACAACTTACCACAGTGTCACTGAAAAATTGCAGAAAATATTACCCCAAAAATACAGAGAAAGTTTGCAGAAATTGTGGGGGTTCACTATACACCCCCAGTGCTTCCTAAGAAATCTTTCATTGTTTGCTGCATCATGTACTTATCGCATAAATTGTTAGAGTAATATATTGCCACTTGTGTATGCTTTCAATATGAAGAAAGATTGGTGTTTTTGAAATGAACTGCAAATTAATCATTATGTTGCATATCTTCTAAACTCTAAAGACATCTGCCTCATACAGTGCTAATTAGATTCTAATAACTGGTCAGCAATTTTTCCCATTGCCTGACCGAGTTATAATTTGCCGTTATAACCCACGGGTTATATCGGCAAACATGAGCCAAGTCACTCAGACACATCCACTCCCTCATTGGCTGTTCACCTAGTGCTGGGCGGGCTAAACATTTTCAAAAACATGGCGGCTCCTTCTTTTCCGTAGTGAGGAGCCGCCATGCCAGACCAATGAACTTCATTAGTTTTCCGTTTGTTCGTCAGTTTGCTTTTTTCAGTGCTCGTCACTTTCTCTCCAAACATCAACACATTTTATTTGATTAATCATGCCATTCAACAGCTGCATTGAACAAGTGGCAGTGGGAAGAGCTCTGAGGTGCTGAAAGTGGTAAGCACTGATTATAACAGTGAGCTAAATGTAAATATTGAAAAAAAAAATTGCTGACCAGCAATTATATTTAATAAAAAAAGGGGAAGTGACAAACTCAAATTTAATGGTCGCCCTCGGTGTGGGATGCTTTACTAAACCCCTTGGGCTTCGCACTCGGGGTTTGTGTAGCATCCCACACCTCACGCGACCATTAAATTCTCGTTAACTACACTTCCCCATTCATTATTGTATATATAATTACTGGTGACCTCCTTTATCACACTGTTTTTTTCCCCTTTTTCAAAAGCCATAATAACTGGCAAACGCCGTAATAACCAGTTATTACGACTTTTGAGAGCTCGTGCTCCATTGCCTTTCGAACTTGAAGTGGGAAACATTTGTTAAAGAATGTCAGTGGCAACAGCAGCAGCAGTGCTGGGGCAGAACCAGCAGCAGCATGCAGGCAGCGGAGGGAAGGAAAAAGCCAGAGCAAGAAGCAGGTGGCTTGGTGATGGTTTGCCTGCTATGATATTGTGTGTTTGATGAGGTGTGAGAGTGACAGAAATGCAGCCCCTGGTGAGCACTGAAATGTTGTCATCAATTTCTGGTTAAGTTGTAGCAGCACTGTCTGATATGTGTGTGATGCAGTAGCGGGAGACCGAGTGCAGTTATAGTTTCTTTGGCATTCTCCAAGTTCCTCCGGTCATATGATAGGATATGGGCTGCTTCGACACATCTGATAGGCAGTTCCTTGTCCTCCATGGGGAAGGATGACCAAGCTGAGGAGAAGAGGGGGTGGAAGAGGAGGCAGGGAGCTGGACACTGACAACAACCTCAGTGATAAGGATGAAGGACTCCTTACACCAGTAATTATAAAACAATTAAACATAGACGATTGTATGTCTGTGGATTTTTTTTTTTACACACCATTGGTGTGTGATGACCCGATAAACCTCAAGGTTTATGGATCATCACACATCTTGAGTGTGTGAAAAAAAAAATCCATAACACACAGTCACCTATGCATTATTCTCTATTTGTTTCACAATTTATTTATTTATTTAAGGTTGATAACTGGGAAAGGCACACTGAGCCGAGGCTCATTTCTTGGTGTGACCCGGGGCAGGAGTAGGGGCACAGCAAACCTTAAGTTCAGAAACCAAATTACAGAGCAGTTCAAACACAGGATGTAGTAAACAACTTTTACACTAAGTACAGTAGCCCTATTTACAGAGCTGTTTTCATACAGTTTGCATACAGAGCAGTTTGCACACAAGTAAATACTGTAAACCAAAAAATCTGCAAAGCCGTTTAGTATACGGAGCAGTTTGTTACAGCTGGTGGGTAAGTGCAGTATATAAGAATGACGTCAGAGAACATAGGTGAGGGAGAAAATATCAGGTGGGACAGCACAGAGGTAAACTGGCAAGGGTAAGTAAGGACAAAACTGGGTGCGGGGAGGCGGGTGCGTATTATTTGTTTATTTGAAAATTTCGGAATTACAGCCTTTGAGTCAAGGACTCCTTTGCAAAGGCTCCACGTCAGTCATGACAGAACATTACAACAAGACAGATTGTACAAAGTTTTCAAGACAGGGACATTACATTTTGACAAAATGTTCAAAATCATAGCATAAGCAAAGGCTACATGTCAGTTGCAATAGAACATTTCATAGAGAACAGGTTGCACAGAAGTTTCCAAACAGGACATTAGAAGTGTTCAACAATCACAGTATAAGGTATTGACAAGGCTCAGATAACATCTGAGGGTTGAAATGGTCATAACGGTGTGGTGGCACAGGTGACCAACAACCTAGGGCAAAGGTCTGCAACGTGAGGCTCGGGAGCCGCATGTGGCTCTTTGCTGTGTTCATGTGGCTCAGTAGCTTCTTACCCCTCAAAGGTCCAGCATTTATGGTTCTCAGCATCACTGCTACTGTGCTCCATAATAAAAGGATCTGGGACACTGAATGTAGGTTTTTTGGCAATTTATCTATGTAGGGCCACCTTTTAAAGGTCATGTATATGAACATCACGTACACACTGATGTGCATGATGCTGGGGCAGTTAGAGGTAATCAAGAATAGTTATATAGGGGAGGCTATTGACTCTGCAGTGCCCCCCATATTTTAAGTCTGTATCAATATTCCCATCTGTGTTGTAGATCTTGGCCAGTACGAGGTGAGCCAGCAAACTTTTAAAAGCTTACTGAAGAACTGCTTGATGGCATAGTGGTAAGGGTTACTGTTCACCAATTTGGTAACCTAGGTTGGTACCAAAACATAGCACATTAAGTAGTAATGTCCATAAGAATCCAGTTTGGATGCTTCCTGCCCTGGCTCTACACATGTGCTTCCCTGGTAGCCCAAGGGGAGGGATCATGTTGGCAGTGATGCGCAGTGCTGGACATGTTGCCAAATGTCAGCAGGGCTTGTGATGCCTATAATTTGATGCAGAGGAGGTATTAGACATCAAGTTAGGTGTATTTATGTAAACAGGCTAGGCTTGTGGATGGCCATGCCCAGCCACACTTGCCCAAGACATTTATGTGCCCCAAGTGGGAGAGTTGAGACAAAGGTAGGAAAATGTAATAGGATCAGCCAGCAAGATGAAGTCTTACCATCTACCACACAGGATTGTCCAGACAATTATTTTATTATTCTTCCTTGTCCCTTAACAAATGCTGAACATTCTATATGCTTTGTTGGGTTGTCCCCACATCAGTTGGGATCTAGCCCCATATCAGTTGTCTCAATGAGTGTGAGGTGGAGGGGGACAACCACAGTTACTTCAGGATGATGTGCAGTGGCTGGAATGTGAGGAAGACAGTGGTTCCTTGGGTGGGATAGGAGATTGTCAAGATGGAAGGACTGAGTCAAGACATGGTCATAAAACTGCAAGAAATAGTATATTTTTTTTAAAGTTTTTCTTGTATTCTTAACATGGCACTGGTACCAGTGAATCAGCTATACAGCTTATGATAAAAATGTCACATCCAACAAAGAAGAGAGAAATAGTACATGATTGTAATATTTCTAGAAGACTTGAGTAATTTTGGTTTCATCAACAGAGATGGGCCCATGTTCCCTGTGATGTGCAGGGAAAGTCTTTACAAGAAATAAGGAGTTAAACTACAAGGGCATGTCAAAATAAAACATTTTACAAATGCCATAAAATATGAAAGACAGGCATGCAAGAAACACATTTCTCCACTTAAAAATAAACTGGACCAAGAGAAGATTGCTTAGACTTCATAGCATGCATCTGTCCAGCTTCCACAGAAACCCTGCAGTTGCTATGTACAGGCAACAGTTTTATAGATGGAGGTTACGAAGGGCATGCGTTTTCAAAATAGACTCTCAATTGTCTGTAGCTCTCAAGGAACAGAAAGAATTTTACTGTATGCTAGATTTGGCACAGGGTTTTTCTTGAACACAAGACCATTAAAGAACATGCAAAGAACATTTTGTGGAATATGGATTCTTATTCTTGTTTGTGATATGAGGTTAATTTACTATGTCTCTCTTGTGCTTGAGGAACCGATAGTTAACAACTATATTATAGAGCACAGCTGGCACTTGTAGTCCATTCTACTGTTTAAATGTATTAGGAATTAAGGATGAGTTGCTAACTAGTTACCCTTGTGGCAACAGGATCAGTGGTAACGTGTTTCAGTTTTCTCAGAGAGGGTTTGGAGAATGAGAAGCTGTCCATGGATACACTTGGTTAATGTCTGACAGGCTGTGCATCTACTGTAGCATGATAGTCCATACCAAGTGAGACAGAAGCTTGAACCTCTCAGAGCAACCTGGTGGTACATTGTGCTTTGTAAACTGGCATATCCTGTAAGCTGAAATGTTTGCACATTTACATAGGATGATAAACGCCCACTGTTGTTGAAAACAATTGATAAGTTACACTTTGTAGTGGTTTGCTTTGAGTAGTGTTCCAATTAAATAACATTTGTTTTACTCAAATACACTTGGATATAATTTTAGGTAAAATTAAGCATTACAAAAGACATCTGCTATGCATGCACTCATAAGGCTGTCTGGTGATCAGCTCTGTCATGGCAGGTGGACATGTGGCTCCCGGACCTGAAAAGGTTGCAGACCCCTGACCTAGGGGAATGATGGAAACAGCTACAGGTCTCAGAGTTAAGAAGAAGCCTCTTGATCCTGGTTTTAAATTGGCCTAGATTAGGGGCAAGTAAGATGGAAGATGATAGATTGTTAAGCCAGAGGGGAGCACGATAACGGAAGGACCTTTGCCCTAGAGAGGTCCTGCAGTGGGGGACTGTATAGGAGGTCCCAGCCAGCCTTCTGGGGGTACCCCTATGGGGGGCTGGTCAGATGAGGCGGTGTAGACAATTAGGTGTGAGTTTCATAAGGATCTTTTTGGCTTGGAGGCAGGTTTGGTATTTAAGCCTCCCTTCGAGGGTTAGCCAGGCCGCTCGATTATAGAGCAGACATGTATGGGTTTGTCTATTGCTGCTAGTGACCATGCGGCAGGCTTTGTTGAGTGTTATATTGATGCTGCTTAGAGCTGATTGATCAGCGGCGCCGTAAATAGTTATTCCATAATCGACCAATGAAAGAACTGAGCTTGTAACAGCTAACCATAGAGCCTGTGGGGTAAGGCAGTGTTTGTGTCTGTAAAGAATGCCAAGTCGGGTGTTGACTGAGGAGGAGAGGAGTTTTATATGATGGTGGTAGGTGAGGGATGTGTCTAGAGTGATACCTAGATATTTGAAATGTGTGACCTGTTCAATGTGGGTACCCTGCAAGTTTGAGATTGAAAGCTGGGAGTTACTGAGGGGGTTTTGGCAGTGGGCAAATATCATGGATTTTGTTTTGTTGTAGTTAAGTATTAGTCGGTGGTCAGTGAACCAGTATTCAAGCTCTCTAAAACAGCCTTGAAGGGTATTTTGGAGATGGATGAGGTTGGAGTGTTTCCAATATAGCTCTGCATCGTCTGCATGCAGCAATAGCTTTCCACCTCAGGCTTGGGTGAGTGAGTTCAGAAAGAGAGTGAACAGCAGAGGGCCAAGTATTGACCCTTGAGGGACACCAGCTAGAACTGGTTGCTTGGAGGAGAGTGTGTTGCTAATTTTTACTTGCTGTGTTCTGTCAGTAAGATAGTTTTTGAACCAGGAGATAGTTTCAGGGGCAATATGGAGGGATGCAAGGGCGTGGAGAAGTAGCTCATGATTGACAGTGTCAAATGCTTTGGTCAAATCAACATAGATTGCCCCTACTGCTGACCCCTGTTCAAGAGCTTCATGAATGTATGATGTAAATTCAAGTAGGGCCATGGTAGTACTGTGCCCTTTTCTGAAACCATGTTGCTCATGGCAGAGGAGTCTATATTTGTCCAGGTATTCAGTGAGTTGGTTGGGCACAATTCTTTCTCTTATTAGTGCAGTAGGTGCATTTGGGATAGGGGCGTGACATGCACCACAGAAAATTGACTAGTGACTAGAGGTGGGAGCTAGTGCAGGTGCAGGATCTAGAAGGGGAGAGTGTGGGTTGGGGCTGGAAGGGGGGTTGAAGACAGACTAGTTATTGGGGAAGGGGTGCAGAGAGACTGGTCATTGGGGGTTGATGACAGAGCCTGATGATTGGGGGAGATGACAGAGACGGGGGGAGGGGGAGGTGTCTGAGGTGGTATTTGATTGCCACTGCTGATGGCAAACTGTGAACAACAAGAGGCAGTGAGATTCACAGGGTGGGGAGCCGGTATGCAATGGCTTACATCCCAGCCTGGGAGTAAGGAGTAGCGAAGGTGAAGGAGCGCAGATCACAGGAATGCAGATGTAACCCCCCCTGCAAATGGGGGTTCCCAAAAGTCTTCCAAAAAGCTTGCCTAATTGCTCAGAGCATGGTTGGTGTTCGGCGTTAAAGCCGTTTAACTGTGATTGCCAGTGAGTGCTTTTAAAGCCTCCAAGTACTGTCTCTTTAAGGGCTGCCTGCTTGTAGTCATAATTAATCTGGATGGGGGGACTGTGTGTTTGTATGCCCAAGTCCCGCTCGAGCTGCTGATAAATTACTCTGTTTCTGCTGTCGCTAAGTGCGCAGAGGGAGCTCTTCTAAAAGATGTGATTAATTGCTGGAAATTATGCAGAGTAATAGTGAAAATGTAGTTTCTCTAACCTGCCTTTCTTGCAGCATGGACTGTTTCTGTTTACTCCACCATTTTAGTCATGAACTGCCGAATTGGACCAATCGGGTTGTGAGGACTCTAAAATGGAGCATGTTAAGTGGATCTGTGTGGTGCCAGACTCTGGGAAATGTAGTTTTGGACTATTGGTGCCTTTTTGCACCAACAGGGGGAGTGTGTTGTGACTGACAGAGGAACCAGCCAATTGGACCCTTTGGATTCTGGGGAAATGCCTCGAGCTGTCTGCTGGCCAGCCAGATCTGTTTGGGAGGTTGAGAGAGAGAAGGAGCTCTGAGTGTTCAAGCACCTGTTGTGGCGTAGTTTGTGCGGGAGAACCGTGGGATGCCTGATTCCTGGCCTTCTAGCCTGCTATCTGCCCTGAGAGGGAGAAGAGGACTTTCTCGGACTGAATCCGAATTTGTAGTGAACGAAGCAAGCTGCTGATTTATAACCAGGCTCACCCTGTAGAAGACCGAAGATTTTGTTGAACGGCATTGGCCTGTCAGAAACTTTAGCTACTGCAGTGCTCCCAGGCTTAGCAGTGATTTTACTATCGGGACGGAGGAGTCGTCTGCCTGGTACAGTAAACTTTCTTTACATATGAATGTGCTATGTGCTGGAAGGGGACTGCGATCGGATCCCCTCTTGCTGTAAACTGTGTGCTGATTGCTGGAAGCTGTTCCCAGCTGCATCGGACTGAATCTGCTTGCTTTCACCTGCTGTTGGGCCCTGCCACGAGGGTCTTGTCTTGCTACCCTGCTCCTTCTGGCAATCCAGAACATGCATCACCCCTCCTGTGTTCAGCCTGGGTACTGTGAATAATTTTCAGGGTAGCTCCCTGCAACTTTTCTTGAATCAAAGTGTGTCATCTGATTGTTTTGTGCTTTTCTTTCCACAAACAGAGCCCTCCGGCTCCAGATTACAAATTGTGTGTGTGCATGTCCTTTTTCCATCACAGGACCCCAACCAGCTGCACCACTAGCCTACCCTTGGCATCGGTCCTGGCTAGCCTTTTCCCCCATCCTGGGTACCCAGAGAGTGTGACTGAGTGGGACTCTAAGTGCATGCACAGTAGTGTGATTATTAATGTGTTCAAGCTAATTAACCTGATTATTCCCCCACCTTGTTACAGACTCCTGAATAAATCAGATCTGTTTGTTTCTGCAATTTACATTGACTGTGATGTTAGTTTATGCTGAAGGTATTGCATTGTTGCTGTTGTACTGCAACACCTTATTTTACAGGGGGTCCCCAGAGTCAAGCTAAAGGAACTAGTCCTGGGGGTAAGTGCCAAGTACAAGTGTATGTGGTTCACCTATCTGGGGTATTGGGAAAGTCACTGTTGTGTAGGGTGTGGTCTACTAGTGGGAGATAAGGGGGGGTCACAGTGTCCCAGAGGGCTGTGGCTTGGTTAGCGTAACCCAAACCAACCCTGACCTTTGGGCGGAGGCACCCGTTTCAGAACTCAGGCCCCCTAACCTGTTAGTAGCCAAGCAGGCAAGGGTAGTAGCCCAAGGGATAGCGCCACCTAGGGGTTACACAGAGCATAACCAGGGCAGGCAGTAGGAGCTAAGAGTGTTGAGAGGTAAGAGGGGAGAGTGTTGAACCAGCACTTGGAGATGAATATAGCACTATGTGCTAGCCTATGATTTGCTAGGGATGGGAGGGAGAGAGCTTGGTATAGATGATAGTGATGTGTCCAGTAGGGGAGGTTTGTGGCAAAGTGACAGAAAGCATGGAACAGTGGGTCAAGCTTAGCTAGGGTGGATTGTGGTGCTGTGCTGTAGACTACATCAGCATAGTCGAAGGAGGGTGGGATGAACTTTGTTGTAATCTCCTTCCTGATGGGGAGGGAGAGACTGGTTTTTATGCCTACATATCATGCCCAGTTTAGGGTGGAGTTTGTTGTGGATGGAGTCTAGTTGTAAGGAGAAATCCAACCTGGGATCAAGCCATACTCCCAGGTACTTATACCTGTCGACTGCCAGGATTTTGGATCCATCTAGGGCTAAGAAGGAAGGGGGGTAGGACAGATTGGTCAACTCCAGGCAGAGCCAAAGGTTATCGCCACTGTTTTTTTGGTGTTGTATTTAAGAGACTTTGCATTTAGCCAACAAAGCAAGCTTTCAAAGTCAGACTGGAGTGCGGATTCAGTTTGGGTTAGGTTGGGACTGGAAGCAATATTACTGAGTCATCAGCATACATTTGTACTTGGGAAGATGGGCAGGCAGAAAGGAGACTGTTTATGAAGATGGAAAAAAGGGCTGGGATGAGGATTGACCCCTGCAGAACACCAGCAAGGATTGGGAGGGGGGTAGATTTGGTGTCTTCCAGCTGTACTTACTGAAACCTGTCTGAGAGGTAGGCCTTGAACCAGCTGATGGAGGGGAGCGAGAGGCCTGTCGATGCATGGTCATCAATTAGTAATATGTGGGCCACAGAGTCAAATGCTTTGGCTAAATCTATGAAGATTGCCAGTGTCAGGTGACCCTTATCCATAGCCAAGTGGATATGGTTAGTGAGATGGAGAAGGAAAAAGGAAGTGGAGTGGTTGCACCGAAAGCCGGATTGAAATGGTGTCAGAATGTCATTGGAGGCCAGGATGGAGTTTAGCCATTTGGAGATAGGCAGTTCTAGTATCCTGGAGAGGGAAGGGAGGAGGGAGATGAGCCTGTAAATACCAGGGAGTGAGGGGTCACCCCCTTTGTGTAGGTGAGTGATTTTTGCCAATTTTTAGGCTTTGGGTAAGGAGCCAGATGAGAGGGAGCAGTTGAACCGGTAGGTCATTGGAGGGACAATGGCAGGAGCTGAGATTTTCAGAAGATTGGGATTGATTCCATCAGGGCTTTGCTTAGTGGGGTTTAGAGATTTAAGGGTGTGGAGCACTTCTAAGGAAGTGATGGGAGGAATGAGTTGTCGGAAGGAGGGAAGTGGCCAGATGCTTGGGGGGGACAAGACGATGGGTGCGGGGAGGTGAGAGTGGGGGGAGGTTCTCCAAAGGGAAGGGCACAGGTTGTAAAGTAGCGATTTAAGGAGGAGGCCATATCACTAGTTCCATCCTGGGGCTGAGAGCTGGAAGAAGGGGGTGGGGAGGTGAACCCTAGCAGGGAATGGAGAGTCTTTCAGAAGGTGGACAGAGAGGGACAGCAGTCCTCAAGCTGGGCTTTAAGGAAGTTAGTTTTGTCTGAGTGCACTGCCTTAGAGCAAACGTTCCTTAGAGAGCTATTCACAATTCACAGTCAGTATTGAATGAATCCTTAAACAACATATTTTGCCCATTTCTAGATGTAAAATAATGAAACCTGTTTAACTACTCACATTGGTGCAAGAAAAAATAAGCAGATAACCAGGGTGCTTAATCAAGTTCTAGTAAAAAATATACTATTTATTTTACATAGAAACACAGAAGTTGTCAGCAGATAAAGACCTCTTGGCCCAACTAGTCTGCCCTTTTTGTTAAAATAATTGCTGTTCTTAATCAGCACTGTAAATGCAAAACATTTAAAAATCACATGAGAAAAGTATACTAAAAGCTTTTCATTACATCATACAATAGAATGTAATATCTGGCACTTTCGTTTTGCTTGGGTAGCAATGATTTGTGTCTATTTTGAAGGTAACTGTTTAAATATACTTCACCTGTTTTATCAGCATGTTTTCAGAAATGTTTTTCAGATTTTGTTTTTGTAGGCTTTGTATATGAACATGTACATGTGGAGGATTATCAAGTAAGAGATCACATTCGGAAGCACATTCAAGTTTATAATTAACAGGGCCATCCAAACTCCTCAGACTTTTGAATCAAAATCCATTCAGAATGAAAGTATGTACAGTATACAAGGCAAACCTACCCTACCACTCAAAAACAAGCATTGCAATTAAAGCTCCATTTAGGTAAATGGGGCAACTTGCACCTTTTCCCACACCTATTGTTTCAGTCTCTGTGGCAGCATAGAGGATAATGGATGGGCATCAGTGAAAAACAACATTGTATTCACTTTGAGAGGTTGCCATGACAACATAGTAAACCTCGAGAGTGAAGCTTGAAAGGTTTACAGTTGTCATGTAACCTTGAGAAGTGAATACAATGTTGTTGTTTAACTGATGCCCATCCATTGTTTTGTATAGTGTATGGGCATCAACTAAACAACACTGAACATTTCTTGAGCGCTGCTGTAAATACCTCACAAACTTAATGAACACTGTGGTGCTGCTTATGCCCCCCCAACAGGAAGAAGCCCTGCACATCCATGTTCCTCCTCTCACAGGCTAGCTTTTTTAAATAAAATACAGCAACACGCGCCTAAGCTGAACATCAGGACTGTGTCCTTTTAGCAGTGCTGATGTCTTTCCGAAGAGATCTCACCGCTGTGGCCATTTCCGCATCATGATCAGAATAGATCTCACCACTGCAGCCATTTCCGCAGTAGCTGAGCATTTTCTAATGCACATGTGCGAAGATGTTCCATGTTGTTGTACCATCAATGTGACGTACTTGCGATGGTACAACAGTAATATTATGTCACATCGATGGTACAACAACACTGGTAAATGTTAGATTTTTGGTGATTATAGCTTTCTAACATAATCTACAATAAGTTTTCTAATAGTCTGCTTCAACACAAATTTTGCATATGCGTGTTTAGAGGGTTTTGAAACCAAACCAGGAAAGTGAATCAGGTGAAAACAGTCACATTGGACCCCTCCTCGCCTCCTACTGTTTTGCTTTTGGCCAAATCCAAATCTGCATACCACATTGTTAGCACGTTTGAGTATCTTTCCTTGAGAATTTAAATATTTTTATACAAGTTTAGTCAAAAGTTCAATAAATTGCAAGAAGTTGTGAATTTTGTGTGGAGAGTGGTAAAAATTGCTAATATTGTGGTAAAATTGTGGGTGCAGTTTTCCAGTGCCTCTGCTGATTGCTGCAGCGGAGAAAAGCTGTTGTTAGAAACACAAACAGTAATGGCAGAAGAAGATTAAAGGCCATCTAGTCTGCTTAGAGTTTTCTATCTGCCCCAGGACCTATTGTCCGTATGAGGTTTTATCCCTTCCAGTCCACTTCCCTGCTCCCATTCCTACCGCTACCGACCTAAGCAACCAAACCCTTCACTCAGTCCCAGTCATGCTGGAAACCATTAATAGTCTTGGTGGTCACCATCTCCACTGGCAGACTGTTCCGCAGCTCCACCACCCTTTCTGTAAAACAGAGCTTCCTTGCATCCCTCTTAAACCTTCCCCCCACCAGTTTCCACTCATGACTTCAGGCTGTTGTCTCTGTACTCCTGCTAAATACAGGTAGTTCCCCACAGTTCACCTTGTTTATTCCATTCAGGAACTTGAAGGTCTCTATCATATCCTTCCTTTCTTGCCTGCTCTCCAGTGAAAGCATGTTCACTGCCTTCAGATGATCATCATAAGATCTGCCCTGTTGGCCCTGAATCATCTTGGTCACCTTACATTGCATCATCTCCAGCCTGTCCCTGTCCTTCCTTAGGTGAGGACTCCAGAACTGAGCACAGTATTCCAGAAATGCCCTCAACAGTGACCTACACAGAGGTAGCAGTACCTCTTTTTTCCTGCTGCTGTCAATACCCCTTCTGATACACCACAGCATCCTATTAGCCATACTATAGGCCCTGTTACACTGGCTTCATTGTTTGAGAGAGTCACTAATGATGACTCCCAGGTTTCATTCCTCTGCTGTAGTGCTCACTTTAACTCCTTCCATCCAGTACTCTATCTTGTTTTTTTCCTTGGTGTATAACCTTGCATTTTCTGGCATTGAATTTCGACTGCCAAACTTTAGACCACCTCTCTAGCCTTTGTAGATCTCTCTGCATTTTTCTGATCCTTTCGTAGTTATCTAGCCTACCACAAAGCTTCATGTTGCCAGCAAAAGAGATACAACTTGCCCCAGATACCCTCTATAATGTCACTGATGACCATATTGAAGAGGACAGGACCCAAGAGAGATCCTTGCATCACCCTACTCATGACCTCTCCCTCTTTTGACTTGACTCATTTGCCACCATCCTCTGTTTTCTCTCCTTAAACCAGTTTTCTACTCATCTAACTAGATCCTTAGCTGCATCCAGGTCCTCTGGCTTCTTAGGCAGTCCTCTTTGTGGCACGGAGTTGAAAGCCTTGCTAAAATTGAAGTCAAGTAAATCCACAGTGTGGCCTTATCAACTACCTTTGTTACCCAGTCAAAAAAAAGTATCAGATTGGTCTGTCAAGCCTTCCCTGTCACAAACCCACGATGTTTGCTATCATGTAGATCATTGCTCTCAAGCTAATCCATAAGGCTGTTTTTGATAAGTGACTCCATCAGCATACTTGCTGCAGAGATAAAACTGACAAGTCTGCAATTCTCTGGTTAATCCTTGTTCCACACTTGTGAAGTGGGACTACCTACACTTCCAAAACATATGGAAAACATGCTACCTTTGTATTATAAAACATTCAATAACTCATGTAGCTAATGTACTTTCACTTCAATGGACTGGGTATGTACCAGACTGATATCATATATTGACTTGCTAGAGAGTTTGTTTTAGTAGTAACCAACAAAACTATAACCATGCTATTTAGTGGACTCCTAAACACACAACAAAAACACAATGGAAGCCACCTTATGACTTATGGTAGGTGCATACATTTTCTATATGGAAGACCCAAAATCTGGTTCTTGAGCCCTGAGATCCTAATTAGAAGGCAGAAGTGCAGTCCAAAAGAATGCCTACTGCCTCTTGAGTAGAATTTGGCAGTTTGGCACCTCTGCCACTACACTACGTGACTGACAGAAGGAGGGAATTTGCATCGTGATAGAGCCCTCTCAGGAAAAGCCCCTGTCTTGCCAATGTGTGATCTGAGGTGATCAACTGTCTGGCATTGTTGCCATCTTGTGCAGTCTCTTGTTGGAGTGGCTATTTGGATGTGGTCACGTCTGGGTCCGCTTCTCACTCTATGCTGGTCCAGTGATAGGTGGGTGTGGGCCGTGTAGCTTTGAACAATTTATTTATCCATGATAGCCCAGTTGAGATGCAACATCTTATTTCCAGTGGGTTCCTGCTTCTACCCATGTCTATAGCTGGTAAGAGTGGAGCAGAGAGCTTAAAGGACTTCCTCAAGGTTACACAGTGAGTATTTGGCTCTAGTGGGGTTTGAAACTGTGATATCCCAGTTCCTAAGCAGGTGCTCCAACCACTAGACCACACTGCTTCACCAAGTTTCATTTTATTTCATTTTCATTTTTATACAAGACTAAAACCATTGAGCCAAGGCTTATCTGCAATAGGGATCTGTTGTGCTTGTACAGAACAAGTTGCACATAAATAATCTAAAGAGTATACAAAACTTAAAGATATACATCATAACCATCATCAAATTTACCAGCTACATTAAATACATGAAATATCAAAATATCATGAGTCACGTAAGCAAATATTATCAAATAAAAGACAATAATTTATAATATTTGCTTATGTGACTCATGATATTTTGAAATTTAATCAGATCATATTATAAAAGCTGTCTGGTTTGAGACTGATGCTGTGCATCCCATTGCACAATGTGTTAAAGGGAATGTCTCATGAACCATTTTTTTCTTTAAAACTTTGTCAGCTGTAGACTTGAGCAATGATTATTTCAGTTGTACCCTCCTAATATCATCTGTATATAAAGTTGCATAAATTATATTCTGTCCTACTTTGGAAACCTGCTTGGCTCAATTACAGAAGTCATTACCCTACTCATGCAATGCATCATGGGAATTGATGATGTGCTTATGCTCAAGCTGCTGTATTCCTGCTTTTCACTTGATTAACTGCAGTGTCTTTGTTCTTGTCTCATGTTGACTAACAAACTTCATGGAAAGTGACCTATTTTTGTCTTGGGTTAATGTGTGTGTCAGAGTAAAGCAGTACAATACACCTAAGGACATTACTTTACTGTAACTGCAGTAGTGCTGTACGTAAACTGCAGTCTCAAACAGTGTAACTTGCTTTGCAGCACATAATCAAATTATCCTGTTAAAGGACCATCAACACCTTCCAGACAACTACAGTCTCCTTTCAAAGCATTGTTTTAAACTCTGCAACACTTCAACCCTAGAAAACAGCAGTGTACGTTCCATGAAGTTTATCAGGCAACATGAGACAGTTACAAAATGCAATCACACAGGAAGCAGAAATACGGAAGCTTGAGTACTAACATGTAATCAGGTCCCATGGTGCATTTCAAAAGCAGGGTTATGACCTCTGTAATGGAGTCAATCAGATTTTCACAGTAGGACAGAATGGGGTTTATTTAACTTTATATCTAGATGAAATGAGGAGGGTTCAATAGAGGCAATATTTGTTGATGCCTACAAACTGCACAGTTTTATAGAAAAAAAAATGTTCATGAGACCATCCTTTTAATGTGATGAGTAATATAACAAGAAGGATTCTGGTGAGAAGATTCTAGAGGGAAAGAGTAAAAATGCCAATAAATAGAACTGCACCCCCCAACCCCAGCAATATCAAAGTTGGGAACATCACCTTAATCTCTGTGGTCTACATACTTATGTCCATTCTGTAAACAAAATGTGCAGTGTTTAAATGACTCCCAGTTTACATCACTAACAATTATTATCTGCTGACTCCTGCTTTTAATATTTTTACACAATAGCTGTCAGTTTTTGTGTATTTTTGTGTCCATTTTCCTCCAAGTTTTGAGGGTGGACTGTGCTGTAGGGGACCCACCAGGAAGATTAGTACACGGGGCCCAGGGTTTGACTCATTCATATTAGCACACCACTTTATTTTGGTTTGTTTGTTGTATGGTTGCACTTTGTATCAACTTGTAGAGGTCAGAAATATGCTATTTGTTTAGAAAAAGGATGTTATATAAAATTATGTTCTGTGTTAGCAAGGTGGAAAGGGACCCTCCAGGACATTTCCAGGTATCCATGGGTCCATTCCAGTATTTCAAGCTTCTCTCAGCCTTCTCAAGGACTGCCACAGCCACTCCTTTCCCACATCTGGCTAGCCTGTAGGGTACAGTTGAGTACAAGGCAGCCTGTGAAATCACCTGGGAACAGAGAACCTCACCCTTGTAATACACTTTATCCCTGAAGACATCGAGCTGGGAATCACGATTGTAGATGAAAACCCAGATTGCTATATGCTTTATGTACAAGGAAAAATTGAGCTCCTTGCAATAGTTGTAGACATAACTAAGCTTTTGGAAGTACCTTTTGAACCTATACTAAACCCCTTAGCATTTATTTGCAAATAAAATAAAACTATTGCAGATATCTTAGTCTCAGACACAGTTTACCATAATTGCCAAGCAACATTTATGTGCATTGCATGTGAAAAGAGGATGGGGTGGACACCCTGATGGGTGAGGATCCTAACAAAAATAGCACTGCTGGCTTTGTATATTTCTCTATGTAAGATTTCCCAGTCAGCTTATGTCACATCAGTTACAACAGACCTTGCGTACCATGAGTTACCATATTGTCTATTTACCACCCTTTCTCAATGTATATTGTGTAGTGTATAATTAACAAACCTACTGTATGTAAGCTGCTATACCTCTGTATGTAATTAAATGTCTGTACCACTGTATTTATTTTGTATGTAATTAACTCAAGGTTGCCCCTGAAAAAGGGACCTTTGGTCTCAGTGGGCTTACCCGGTTACCAAAATGAAATAAATAAATAAATCTAGCGATTTTGTAGCCATTAAGTGCAAAACACTTGGCACAAGTAACTCACCAGGCTTCAAGCATATTTGCTAGTGAATATATCAATTACTTAAGACTTTTATGTTTTATTGTCTGCAGCTGTTCCAAAAAAGTATTTAGCAGCAGTTACAAGCTGCAGAGTTTTGTTTGTCCAAGTTGCTGTCCAAAATAATTTTAAAAAGCTTTGTGATCCACATCTCTCCCTAACAGGAGCTTCAAGAGTTATCAAAACAACCCACAAGCTGAAGGACATCGTCACGCTATAATCCATAAAGGGAAACATTATCACATACAGAGAACAATACACAAGACTTTACCAGTAATAAATCTTTATTGTTTCAACAAGCTTTTATTGCAGTAAATTCTGCATTTATCAGGAGCTATTTTATTACTTTAGCAAGATAACTAGAGCTGTGCCTGCAGCACGCTTCTCCAGTTAGCAGCTGTCTCGCTCTATAATTTCAACAGCAGGCCTTTGCACTACCGTGCAGACCCAGATGGACAATGCCGATAATAAATATGCTGAATATTTCTTAGAACGATGCCCACTCTTTTACAAAGGGAGCCTTGATACCCTCCCACTGAGGATGTGTAGAGAAGGTTCTCAGAAGAATTTGTCTAGGGCAATGTGGTGAATACTCCTCCGCTGCATTTTGATAAGTGTCATGGAACAAATCTAAAACATAAGGCACAAGAACCTTGGTTTTATGCTTCATCAAAAAAATTCAATTAACATTTTATAGAAGTGAAGCATTAAAAATAAAAGCCAGGAATGTCTTTTTGATGAGAAGAAAATACTAAGAGCAAATTATTGTTGAGTAAAGAATTTAATTTCTGGTAAGAAGTGGGGACTGTAACAGGCCATACAACAAGCCATAACATAAGTGAATGAAAAATATACTTATGTGTGTACACTCACGCATAGGTTGACTGCATACATAAATCATTAATCCTTTTACCTTGTTTGTTTTTAGGAAAAATAGAGTTAGGATCTTGTTGCCCAGTCTGGATGCAAAATCTAGTTTTGTGGTGAGGGGGAATGTTTAACCCCTTAAAACCTTCTAGATAGAATAATTTAGTATTCAAGTCAAGTCCCTGTTCATAAGTGCCTATTGTAACCACGAAAAACAAGCCTTATACTTGAGCCTGTGCTGCAGTAGGCCCAGCATATTTAAGATCATAAAATTGATAGAAATTCTGAAAGCTAATTGACTGAAGCAGTCCTTGATCTGTGGCAATATCCCAGTATGTTATCATGAGTCCAAACCGCATACCAAGATCAGCCATATCCTATCACTTTGGGACCATTTTATAATTGCAATAATATACATCAGGGTGTGGTATTTTTATTTATTTATTTCTCAGAAATACCTTTGGGCCAAGGCTCATTTACAGAGGTTCCATGTCACTAAACATTACAATGGTACAGGGACAAATACATATACAGAGATTTAATTACAAAATAGTCAGCAGTCTTACAGTAGCAGTAATGGAGGCAGGCTATATACAGGATGAGAGATATCATGTAGCAAGATACCTCTAATAAATGCAGGGAAAATACATGATCAGGCTCATTAGGTGTTGCTGAGTACTTAAAACAGATATATCCAGTCCAGTTGCAGATTGGGTGCAGATATGATCTAGTAATGGATAAGACTTAATTACATATAGGATGTAGGTTGCTAGGCATAATTAAGAAGACAGAAGTGAAAATGCATCAGTTAGGTGTAAAAGAATGTTGCATGGAGCATGGTGGGCTATCGTTTAATCTATAAAGTAAAAAGCTAGAGATACCAGTAAGGATGCCAGAACATGTTGGTGGAACAGTTCCATTGTCTAAAGAGCTTAAGAGAATAGGCTGCAGGGAGGGCCATGCAACCTGGGGAGAAGTGCATGGTAGAGGTCCCAACACTTGGAGGAGGAGGGAGACTAGTAAAGGGAGGGGAGGGGAGCAGGTGGGATAGAGCCAGGGTAAGAGAGTGTGTGATAGGAGACCTCTACAGGTAGGACCAGGGGGGTGGCGAGGCAGGGATTGAATGATGGACAAAAGGAGGTGGGGCATCAAAGGGTACAGTAGAGGGGGCAAGACAGGGGGAGTAGAAGGGACAAGGGATGGAAGGAGAGGGGAAGAAGAGGGGTGGGAGAGTTGGGGTAGGAGCAGGATATAGACTAGAGCAGAGAGGGGGTTGGGAGGGGAGAGAGAGAGGGAATGAGGAGGGTGTGCAGTGGGGAGAAAGGGGTCACACCAGAGCTGGGAGGGGGTAAGAGAGGGGAGAGGGTAGACAAGAGGCTGGAGGAGGACAGAAACATAGAAACATAGAAGTGTGATGGCAGAAAAGGATGGACAGGCCCACCTAGTCTGTCCATTTGTCTAGACAGGGTGCTATTGAATGTGGCCAGGATGCTGTTGGATGTGGCCATCAAGGTTCAGCCACCCTGTATGTTTGTAAAGAAGGGTAAGCAGAGGAGGGAGATGGCTGGGGGAGGTCACGATTTAGGGGAAATGAAGTCAGGAGACAGAAGATGCAAGAGTGGGGGGGGATTAGGTCCCACAGTTGCAGTTGCTGTTTGAGGTCAGAACATTGTGGAGTTTAGATTTAAAAGATCCAAATTTAGTTCTTTCCTGATGTCAATGTTTAGCACATTGAGCCATAGTGGAGCACAGTATTCGTAGGACCACTGCCCTTGCGTGGTTCAAAGGAAGGGGACATTAAGAGTCCATTTGTTTAGCCCCCTGGTACTTCTGGAGGTGGCTGGGCAACTAAGGAGGCTTTGTAGGCCCAAAGTGGTAAGACCAAGTGAGAATTTATTAGCTAGCAGGCATACTTGATATTGAATGTGACCATCAAGGTTCAGCCACCCTGTATGTTTGTAAAGTTTGCAGGTGTGAGTGAGCAGCGGTGCCCCTAGAACTAGTCGACAAGCTTTATTAAGCGTTGTTCTAATGTGTTTTAGGGTGGATTGGGAGGTGGCTCCATAAACTACTAGTCCATAGTCCATCACTGAGAGCACTGAGCTATTAACATCTGTTTTTAATGCTTCAGTAGTAAGACATTGTTGATGTTTGTATAGTAGACCCAGTTTTGCATTAGCCGATTTTGCAACTACATCGATATGGTGACTGAAAGACAGGGTGCTGTCAAGTGTCACTCCCAGGTATTTAAAGGTATGGACCATATTAAGGGGGGAGTTCTGATTGTTAAGGCTGTGTAGATGTTGTGAACGGTGTTTGTTATGAGATGATGCAAACAGCATTTTTTTTTTTAATTAAGGAATAATTTAGATTGGAGGAACCAATGTTTTACCAAGGTGAAGTTAGACTGCATTTGCTTTTCAAGCATTGTAGGGTCTGCATTCCTGGAGTATAGGAACGCATCATTTGCATACAGCAGGATGTGGTCGTTTACTGATTGAGGCAGGTCATTTAGAAATAAGCTGAAAAAGTAGTGGGCCAAGGATAGAGCCTTGGGGAACCCTGGTGGTAACACAGCGGTTTTCTGAGAGGATATCTTGTATTTTCACTTTTTTGGGCCCTCCCAGTGAGGTAGCTTCTGAACCAGGCTATTGATTCAGAGGAGAGGCTGGTATGGTAAAGTTTGCCCAGTAGCAGATTATGGTTTATTGTATTGAAGGCCTTGGTGAGGTCAATGTATGTTGCCCCCACCAATTCCCCTCTGTCCAGGGCACTGTGAATAAAACTGATGAACGCGACTAGAGTGGTTGTAGTGCTGTGCTGTTTGTGAAAGCCATGCTGTTGCCAGCACTGCAGGTTATACTTATCTAGATACTCTTGTCAGTTGGTCGGAAATTATGCACTCCAATGCCTTTGAGAGAAGGGGCAGAATGGATAGAGGGTGGTAGTTTGCATCATTAGCTCTGTCCCCACTTTTGTGGACCGGTGTGACCACTGCTGACTTCCAGATGTGTGGGAATTTGCCAGTTATCAAGGACATGTTTAGGACTTTAGTGAGGGGAGTGAGAATTGTGTCACGGGTGAGTCTAACTAGCTTGAGGTCAAGCTGATCACTGCTTGCTCTGCAGTTTCCAAGTGCTTTTAGAAGGTATTTCTTTGCCTCACGAGGGGTGAGAACTCAGAGGTAGAAAGGCAGGTGGGAGGTAGATTGGGTCCCAGGGTATTGTTGGGGATACCTATGGGATGGGGGGTTGGAGGAAGCTGGATGGCAGGATACCACTCAGGTCAGTAAATGCCTTGTTGAAGATACTGGCAATTTGACTGAGGTCCTGCATATATTATAGGATATTGTCACTTCTTGGGTAGCTAAAAGTACTTGGCTTTGCCTTCTGCCTCACAACACACCAAATGCATGATGATATCTCATGTTGCACAACACTCTATTGTGTAATATTGTTTAAGCATAATGGTTCTTAAATTTGTTAGCTCTGGTGGAGCAGAGAGCAGGTATTGGGACCCTTTATGCAAATGTAGGGTTCGAGGGGAGCAATCAGCACTAAGAGCCCCACACCCAAGTGTGGGTCTGGTCCCAATTTGCACTTTGTGGGCAAAAACATTTTGTTACTTAATTTTACTGCAGTACAGGAGACTGTATCAGGCTGGTTTTGCTGAGTTCCAAGTGGACAGTTGCTTAAACCAGAAATCCAAGAATCCCTTGTAAAGATGGGTAGCCGCCTAGGATCAAGTGATCACAGTACAGTGTGGTTCAATGTGAGAACAGCGGAGGAGTCAAACAACATGAAAGCAAGGGTCCTGGATTTCAGGAGGGCTGACTTTGCAAAGTTGGGGGAATGTCTTAGAAAAGCACTAGCAGGATTGCCGGCCCGATGGCGCTGAGGGCTGAGGCGCTGGTCACCTTACCTCACACTATGCCAGCAACCTGTGTTCGAGAATGGGCACGGGTCATCAGGGGTTGGCAGGGTTGGAGAGGGATTGAACATCCGAGGGACTGCTCTCCCTCTCCGGGGAGGGGGGTTTGCCAGTAATCGGTGCTTACTGGCTCCTAGTGGTGGTTGGGGGGCAGTGCGCCAATGCTGTAAGCATTACGGGGCAGGGATGGGGCCAACATCTGGAGGCGGCATGTGTAGATGTGTGTGCATTCTCTCCACTGATGTCCTGCATGCCTCTCTCTGCAGGGGAGAAAATAGAGGAAAAAATGGAGCCCTCGTCATGGATGACAATGGTCCCCCCTCATAGCGCTGCCGGGAGGGCACCTCCTCCAAACTGGATCCGGTCTGGTGTGAGTACCTCCCCAACCCCCGCCATGAGAGGTAAGTCGTGGGGGCTGAAGGGGAGGGGGTCTGATACCTGATCGGTGCAGAGGAGGGACGTCAGAGGGTTAAGGTGAGGGGCTCCCAGAAACAACACCAACAACAAAAAAAGTGCACTGGCAGGAAAGAAGAAGGGGTGTAGAAGAACAATGGGAGAATCTGAAGGGAGCCATAGCAGAGGCAACAAGACTATGCATTAGGCAAGTAAGCAAAACAAACAGAAAGAAAAAAAAACAGTATGGTTCTTAAGGGAAGTAGCCAAGAAAGTAAGGGCAAGCAAAAGGGGTGCATTTAAGAGGTACAAGGAAACACAGAGGGAAGAAGATAGGGAACAGTATCTGGAAAAGCAGAGGGAGGTGGGGAAAGCAGTCAGGAGTGCAAAGCTGAAAATAGAAGAAAAAATTGCTCAGGCAATAACGAAAGGGGACAAGAACTTTTTCTGGTACATTAGTGAAAGGGAAAAGACTAAAGGCTTTTCTTTCATTTAGTCAGGTCGGGATTTGGTAATGTGTTTATATGTAGTCCCCCCATTCTGGGACAGCTGCCCCTTTTTTTCTAGCCGGGGGCTCAGGCTGACCTCTGTATCTTTTCTTTCAGGCAACTCAGGAAGCGGCTCACAACCCTCATCCCACCTGAAGACACAGCTGATGATTGAGACTGCCAGAGAGCAGTGCAGGTACAGACCCTGCTTGTCCCACCACCATGGTGGCTGC
This sequence comes from Neoceratodus forsteri, assembly GCA_016271365.2. Classification (NCBI taxonomy): domain Eukaryota; kingdom Metazoa; phylum Chordata; order Ceratodontiformes; family Ceratodontidae; genus Neoceratodus; species Neoceratodus forsteri. The sequence goes on from CM028135.1 coordinate 827,201,999, forward strand.
CCCACCCTCCCACGGTGGCCATTTCTTAAGTAGTGGCATAGAGTCACATGACTCTATCTCCTCATTATCCCATTAGCAGCCTGTACTGTTTGACCACTAAGGGTCAGTGTTACACAACCTTATACCCTACTAAGGACCCAATAGAAATTCTTTGCTTCATAATCCAGCACCCCTTAGGACATTGTTTTTTTTCACACACCCCACATTACTCTATCATAGAAACATAGAAACATAGAATTTGACGGCAGATAAGGGCCGCTTGGCCCACCCAGTCTGCCCATTTCTCTACCTACTGGATAAGCTGCAGATCCTAGTTAACCAGCAGCCTACTTCTTCCTACCCCCACCCCCTAGAATGGCCTTATGACTTTCCCATGCATGCTTGAATTCCACCACTGATTTTGACTCCACAACCTCCTCCGGAAGGCCATTCCATGCATCCACAACCCTCTCTGTGAAAAAATACTTCCTTAAATTACCTCTGAGCCACCCCCCCCCCCCCATCTTCAAATTATGCCCTCTTGTTCTTGCATACCTCTGTTTTTGAAAGATGCTACCCTCTTGGACTTTGTTGATTCCCTTGAGGTACTTGAACGTTTCTATCATGTCCCCCTCTCCCTCCTTTCCTCAAGGTTATACATATTAAGCTCCTTTCATCTCTCTTCATACGTCTTCCAGTGCAGACCCTGCACCATTTTAGTTGCCCTCCTCTGGACAGCTTCTATCCTGTCTATGTCTTTGCGGAGATTGGGTCTCCAGAACTGCACACAGTACTCCAGATGGGGTCTCACCAGCTGTCTGTACAGAGGGATAATAACTTCCTGTTTTCTACTGGTGATGCCTCTCCCTATGCATCCCAGTATCCCCCCAGCCCTCCTTGCTGCCCTCTCACATTGCTTGCCCACCTTTAGGTCATCTGATATGACTACTCCCAGGTCCCTTTCCATTTTTGTTGTTGTTAGTATCTCACCCCCCATTGTGTACTCTTCCCCTTGGTTTTTGTTTCCCAGGTGCATTACCTTGCACTTCTTAGCATTGAATCTAAGCTGCCATACATTTGACCATTCCTCTAACCTTGCCAAGTCCCTTCTCATCCTTTCCACCCCACCCTGTGCATCAACTCTGTTGCAGATCTCTGTGTCATCTGCAAAGAGACATACTTTTCCTTCCAGTCCCTCTGCAATGTCACTTATAAAGACATTGAAGAGGACCGGTCCTAATACTGAACCCTGCGGTACCTCACTAGTAAACCTCCTTTCTTCTGAGTGGACTCCATTTACTATTACTCTCTGTGTCCTATTCTTCAGCCAATTCTTTACCCAGGCTGTCATCTTGGGACCCACTCCCAGGCTGGCTAACTTGTATATTAATCTTTTCGTGGACTGTGTCAAATGCCTTGCTAAAGTCTAGGTAGGCCATGTCCACAGTCCCTCCCTGATCTACTACTTTGGTCACCCAGTCAAAGAAATCTATCAGATTTGTCTGGCATGACCTTCCGCTGTGAATCCATGCTGCCTAGGGTCCTGTGCCCTCTGGCCTCTAGATACTCGACAATTCTTTCCTTCGAGTGATTCCATCATTTTCCCTATCACTGAGGTTAAACTAACAGGTCTGTAGTTTCCTGTTTCTGCCTTGCTCCCACTTTGTGAAGGGAATCACATCTGCCCTCCTCCAGTCCTCGGGTACCACCCCATCCTCCCATGATATTTTAAAAAGGGTAGTCAGTGGTGTCACTAGTTCTACCTTAGTTCTTTTAGAATTCTGGGATGAATCCCATCAGGCCCCATTGCTTTGTCCACCTTCAGTTTTAAGGTTCTTTCAGAACCCTTTCTTCTGTAAATGGGCTGGTATCAACTTCTGTATCCAGAGTGTTTCTACTGTTTGTTTTATGTACCTCCCCTCTTCATTTGTAAATACTGAGCAAAAATATTTGTTTAGTATCTCTGCCTTTTCACAGTCTCCCTCTGCCACCCTCCTCCCTTTATTAAGCCTCACTATCCCTCCCTTGGTCTTCCTTCGCTCCTGATGTACCTATAAAAGGTTTTATCCCCCTTCTTAACTGAGTTGGCTATCTTTTCCTCGGTTTGGGCCTTTGCTGTTCTGACTTCCTTCCCAGCCTCCTTTTACTTTAACTGATACAGTTCTCTGTCCTGCTCCTTCTGCGATTCCTTGTACTTCCTGAATGCTTTCTTTTTCTCTTGAACCTTCACTGCCACTTCCTTTGAGAACCATAGTGGTTTCTTACATCGTTTTGTTTTGTTTATTTGCTTCACACAAAGGCTCGTTACCTCTGTGATGGAAGTTTTTATTATTCCCCATTGTTCTTCCACCCCTCCTGCCTGCCCATTTGCTAGTGCATTCCTTAGGCACTCACCCATTTTGGCAAAGTCAGCCCTCCTAAAGTCCAGTACTTTTGCCTTTGTATGGCTTGACTCTATTGCTGTGTTTATTGTGAACCATACTGTTCGATGGTCGCTAGTTCCCAGATGGCTACCCACTTCTACATCTGTGATCCTCTTTCCATCTCCATTTGAGAGAATCAGGTCTAAGATTGCTCCCTCTCGAGTGGGCTCCAATACTGGTTGTCTAAGGCATGCCCCCTGTAGGGCATCTAGAATAACTCTACTCTTCGAAGTGGCTGCTGCAACTGCACTCCAGTTAACATCTGGCATATTCAGATCACCCATCAGCAATATCTCCCCTTTTCTGCCATTCTAAGTATACTTTCTATCATTTCCTTGTCCATTTCCTCCCCTGAGAAAGTCTGTCTCAACCCTGTGCGGATTGTGGTGCCATTGCCTGTCTCCAAATTTACCCACAGTGCTTCTTCTCCTCCCTGTTTACCCTTTTGTTCTGTTGCTTTTATTCCTTCCCTTACGTAAGAGCTACTCCTCCTCCTCTTTTACCCTCTTTGTCCCTCCTGTAGATAGTGTATCCTGGTATGTTTACGTCCCAGTCATGGTTTTTTGTGTACCATGTTTCTGTGACTGCCACGATATCCAGATGTTCCTCCTCCATCAAGGCCACTAATTCAGGAAGCTTGTTACCCAGACTATGGGCATTGGTACTCATTGCTCTCCATTTTTTGATGGCTTTACCTTCTGTTGCAGCATTCCCCACTGACCTTTCTACCTCGGTCTTTTTCTCATTTAGTACCCTGTTTTGTACAAGTTGTCCGTATCTCTATCCTACCTATTTAGCCATTACTGTGGTAGAATCACCAGTAGTGGGATTCGATCCTCCACAGTAGTAGTGATACAGCTCATTCATAGCTTAATGTTTTACCCGCTAGCCCATACTGCCTCTAATTGATCTCAGCTGCAGGGCTTCACTTATGCCTCAAAGTCACCCCCCCCATCCTAGGCACACCCCTCTGTTAAGGGTGTATTTAACACCTTAGTTGGTTTCTGAATTTGTTCTGGTTCATTGTCTGCGGATAGAATAAGACTTGCGCATGTTCTGAATGTTCAAGGACCATAGACATAAAAAGGTTTGGGTATGTACTGCTTGTTCATGAAGGTTCTTTGGGATTTGTCATTGTCTGTATTTTTTATGAAGGCTCTGGGGCTGTCATTGAGCCATCTACTGGCGTGAGTATGAACTAAAGCAGTTCCACCTGCAAGTGTACGTAAGTGGATTGCATGGACAATCTGAATTAAGATAGCAGGAGTAAGGGGCAATTAGAGAGGGAAATTATGTAGTGAATGTATGAAACAATTTCAAAAGCAGTAGGAGTGGAGTTGAGAGAAGGGGGATGGCAGTAGGTGAATCTCTGAACTACTAATCTAAAACTAATATTACTTGTCTCTTCCCCCCTGGAACTTGAACCCAGGCCTGTGTCCAGCCCATTCAAAAGAGTGTAACTCTATCCACTAGGCCACTTAGCCTGTTGCTGTTTCTCACCTGGTGCAATCCTATGGTATCTAGCCCCTCTCCCCACATACACACTCCTACACACACTTGGTATGTTCCATTGCTTGGTTCCACCCCCACGATACTTGAACATGGTGGGATCCTTACACTACTTGCTCAATGTCTAGTCCCTCTAACCTAGCAGTGGTACCTCCCACCACCACTAGGCTTATAGCAGTGGTACCTTCCACCACCACTGGGCTAAAAAGCCCAGCAAAACAGTCTCCTCCCAGGTTTTGTACTGGCTGTTCAATTTTAAAGCAGCAGTAGCTACTCAGTCTCCCCCCTCTGCACACTACACTCTTCTGCTATTAACCACACTCTGCTCACAAAATACAATTTGTGCATACCTGACTGCTTATAATAGCCCTCATTCCCCCCTTCTTCCCCTCCCCCTTCATTCACCCTTCCACCTCTTCTTCCCCTCCCCAATCTCCATACCTCCTCCTCCTCCCCACTTCTCACCCCCTGCTTTCCCCATTATAAATGACTACCTTAGACCACCTTAGACCATCACCCATAACTACTTCTCCCCCAGCCCTGTGTCACCCTCACCACACCCTCCTCCCTCCCTCCCAGTCCCCCTACTTGGCATCCTACTGTCGCCCTCTTTCAGTCTGGAGCTCATCCACAGACTCAGTTTCACCGTCACAACTGCTCACCAATGTGTTCACAGTAGTAGGCTGAAACTATATAACTCTTCAAGCAAACTCTTCTTCCTCTTCCTCCTCCTCCTCCTACTAGCTGGAGACATCCAGTCAAACCTGGCCCGACCCCAGAAACCCCATTTCCACCTCAGCACCAGGAGTCTACTCCCCAAGATTGACTTCCTTAAAGTCTTGGTGTCACAGCACTCCCCAGACATACTCTGTACAGTGTCAGTGGCTCAGCAGGTTGCACACTTGCCTCTGAGGCTGGAAAATCAGAAAGCTGTGGGTTCTATCCCGACATCAGGGATTGGATTAAATCCCAACACTGACACTGTGTTGCAGCATTTGGAGGGGGGGGGTGCTGCACTCCTGAGGTGCCATCTTACAGATGAGATGTTAAACCAAGGTCCCATCTGCTTGTTCTGGTGGTAGTTCAGGTGGATGTTAAAGATCCCATGGTCTTTCTTGAAAAGAGCAGGGGAATTTTCTGTTCATAACTGAAAAGAACATACATACAAAGCAGTATCACATCTTACAAAATCAAAGGAAAGAACATAATGAAAACCTAAAGAGTATTACATCATACGAGAAACCACAAACAAAAAGGATACTGAAAGCATACCCCACCCCAACCATGAAAAGAGTGGGGGAACTTTGACAGTAAAAGAAAACATATTTATAAAAACAGTATTACAGCATACTAAATTAGAGGATAAAAATTAAATGAAAAAAAGTAGTACATCATACTAGGTTTTTCAAATAATAAATGAACCATAAACATTCCCCCATCTTAAAAAAACAGGAGAATTTTTCATTCATAACTGAAAAAAACATATATACAAAGCCATATTACAGCATACAAAATCAACAGAAAGGAAAAAACATAAAAACCAAAAAGGGTATAAATAAAAATTTACCATATAACATACCCCTTCCCCCACATAGAGAACAGGGAGAAGCCTGTGTTTTGTTTTTTTTAACAACCAAACATATTAGTATCGGATCTGACAAAATCATCGTCCACAGTAATGGAGGTACTGTTAAACCTACCCACTCCTGCTCTCCATTTAAGGGAAACGGGAAAATTCCTAGACTGCAATAATAAATGAAAAGGAAAAAATAATAAGCAAACAGTATTAACTGTACACAAATATTCCAAATCCTAAAGGAAGGTAACTCCAATGAGTATTACATCATACTCTACCTAATACATAGAAAACTAGAATTTTTTCAGATCCCTGGACTAAACTAGGAAAATACCCCCTCCCCCCAGTAAAGGAACCCAAAAATAATCTATAAATATGCCCCCTTTCTTCTGCTCAAGAGCCCTATCCCCAGAATCTGGTATCATCTACCCAAAAAATGAATCAGGGATAAGGAAAAAATTTGTCTAGAAAATCCTGTGATTGAAAGCTAATGTCGTACAAGTTCTCTCCTGGGGTATGGATCAGAATGTACACCTGAGCAGGAAAAAAGCCCCTGGATTGTTTAAGAAGAACCTTCCCCACATAAAAGCTGTCTGGAAGTTCCTCTAAGCACCCCAGAATATGGAGAAGCACAGCATTTCGCCACTTAGCCAGTTCAATAGGCTTTTGAAATAAGCTGGCAAATGTTGGAGCTGCGAGCTTAGGTTGTACCTGTGTTTCAATCTCATTTGAGGCCTCAGTAATTCCCGACACAGTTGAAGCCACAATCCCTGAAATACAACTCAAAGAATCTGAAAGTTTTAGCAAGTGGGGATCTTTAGAGACAGGACCCTCCAAAGTTACTTCATTAAGCAGGTTATTAGCGTCTTGTCTCAGTGCCTGTGTGCCCAGAAGAGAGGCACGTGATTGTTCTTCAGGAACTACCTCTGCAATCCTTGGGCCCAGACTATGGGCAATGCCCGAAATCTGAATTTCTGGGTCTGAAATCCAGGACCTGTTGTTCAACTGTAGCCAGCCAGCATTTTCCAGAACTCGCTCTGGTGACCAGTTGATGCCATGTATTATGTTGTCCTGCGGGACCGGACCTCAGGTAGGAGTCTGGGGAGACACAGAGAGTATGCTAATATTTGGGTCCAAAGGAATAAACAGTTTCACGTGGAAGGACACTGTAACATCACTGTTCAGTTTCTTGTCATCCTCTGAAGCGGTACTCAAAGGTAAGATTTCAGGAGCCGCTGGCTCGCTCTGGGAGTAGGGACAGCTTTCCATAAGCTACAGTGATTGTTCTGAACCATCTATGGGCACTTGAGAGTCCATGAGGGTAAGGCCTGTTTCCATCACTGTTTCTGGTCTCAATACCAGGTCCTGCCATTGGGAGGTCACCAAATTGAGCTCCTCTCGGTCGTCCTCCATAGGGTTTCCCTTTGGAGCGGAGTATCCGTATTGTGCAGTCCCTCCCAGAGCTAACACTGCCTCTTGCTGTGCTATTATAGCATGGAGCTGACATTTCTTTGATTCAAGTTCCAAAAATAGATCATTCGCAACATCTTGCGCTGTCTTTGGTTTCTCCTGTGGGCTTACAGTACTGCGTGCCGTGGTACATTTACTATTTGGGAGACGGGGGTGGGGAGCTATCCCCTCTGCTCCTTCCTCGACCACCTCCATCTCGGGACTGCTGTCCTCCTTCACAATCCACTCGCACAGCAGCGTCCCCTACTGCAGAGCAGGGGAATTTCCCCGGTGTCCTGGCCAAATTTCCCCCATTTACTAAAAATACCACCAACTGCTTAATCTGGTCCAATGCCAGTTGGCATCCATCTGTATCTCCCTCAAAATAGGCAAAATTGTGTAGTCCTCCTTCCTGATCAACAAAAACTAAATAAATAAATACTCTGCATCACTGAATCATGGCTATCACACAGAATCTATGACACCCCACTCTATCTGCCCGACTACCACATCCTACGGAAAGATTGCTCCGAGGTGATGGAAGGCAATCTACTACAGCCAAAATCTACCAATCTCCTTTATTACCAAAGAGCAGTCCCTAAGACCCACAAACACCTCCTTATCAAGATGCTACCCCCATCCCCGTCCTCTCTCTCCATATCTTCAATGGTGTGCTTTACTCTTCCACCAAAGCTCCTCCCTCTTCAGTGATCAACCCCATCTCCTCTATTTCATCCATTTCACCCACTGCCAGCACAGACAAACTCATCCTACTTGGCAATTTTAACCTGAACCTGGCCTCTTCCTGCCCTAAAACCTTTCACTCACTGGCCCTGTGGCACGGAGAGCTGAGGTAGCAATGCTTTACCTCCTGCCACGCCAGCAACCCGTGTTCATGGTGTGAGTGGGTCATCATGGGCTGACTAGGGTGGGAGAGGATCGAGCGTCTGGAGGACAGCTCTCCTCTCCTGGGAAGGGTAGGGAACTGAGGCTGGCATTTGCCTGACAAATAGTGGAGGCTAGGTGTTGGCACGCTTGGCCCAGTACAGTATGGGGGCATGGAGGTGGAGCAGCTGTGGGGCGTGCTGCATGTGGATGCATGCTTGGAACACCCACTGTTGGCATTGCATGCTCCGCCACTGGAAAAATGGAAAAATGGTGGCCGGGTCAAGCGACTTGACGGCCGTCCAACACATTACACCATCTTCCAGAAAGCATCACCTGTACTGAATCCGGTCCTGGTGGGCGAGTTAGGTGGCTCCTCACCACCCCGCCATGGGTGGTAAGCCGTGGGGGTAAAAAGTTGAAGGCTGATGGTGGAGGATGGCTGAAGATGGGTGGTGGATGGATGCAGAAGGATGCCAGGAAAGAAGGAGCCGACCAGGAGGCAGGGGAAAAAAAGTAAGAAAAAAAAGCCACTCAACAAATAGAGTTTCCCTTCACCAGCTCATCAACAAACCCACCAGACCCAACCCCCACTCCCACAACCACACCCAGCTGGACTGGATCTTGTCCTCACACCCACATTGAATCTCCACCATTGGTATTCTCCACCTCATGACCTACTGCACTTGCAAACTTCAGCTCCCCCTCCCTAAAGATCTCTAATCTCCTACACGATCTTGCATCCTCAAACTGGTCCATTTTCTACACTGTAGTGGAGGAATTATAGCTGGGGGTCCTCCAGGCTACGTATTACCTCGGGACCTAGTTGTGCATTACAATACAGATGACACAGACGCAGTCGGAAGAGTAAAAGATACGTTTACTTTAGCGTGGTGCTATGTAGTCGTACATTTTCTCTTCTCCTAAGACAAGCAAGTGTATATATATATATATATATATATATATATATATATATATATATATATATATATATATATATATATACATCATCTCTCCCTCCTTCAACATAAAATTACCCTGTACCAATAAAATCATTCTGTTAGTAGTATCTAGGCAGAACTTGTCTAGACATGTTTGGGCATTCTTGGGTATTGCATTCCACACATTGGTTTCTGCTAGACCCATATAAGGACATGCAGGCTCATGCTGTGGTATGTTGCTATGGTGTGAGTGAAACTCATTGTTTCTCCTAGGTCAAGTTGACCCACTGTGCACACATGAACAGTTAGGCAGTTGGAGCTAGTGGATGATGACATAGGTACACTTATATGGTTACATACACCACAACAGATGTCGACATGGCATGTTCACTCTTCTGCCAGATATTAAATAACATCTGGAATGTTCACGCCCCCCGCGTCGACACAGGATGAGACATTTTCACCACCCATGGATTTCACCTGACATCATCAAACTCTGCAACATGCACAACCGTGCTTGGGCCCACTACAAAGCATCGCTATCCCCAAATGACCCCTCAACCTATTGCGCCCTAAGGAACGCATGCACCAAATCTATTAGGGGAGCTAAATCCCATTATTTCAAAAATGGTCTACATGAAAACCTCAACTCCTTCCATAAATTTTGGCATACTCTCTCCTCCCTTCTCCACTCCCCCACCTAACTCCTCCTCCCCTCTCTCCTCATAAACAACACCCTAGTCTCTGACCCTGTCACTGTTGCCTTCACCCCAAACAATTTCTTTGTGGCCTGGACCCTGCCCACCCACCCCTGCCCTATCCCCATCTCCTGACACCCCACATACCCCCACAGCACCTCCATCTCCCCTACCACAGATTACTTTCATTTTCCCCAGTCACAGGCCAAGAGGCACTCCATGCCTCTAATCCCTGAACCCACGTAAATCCAATCCTGACAGGTTTGACCCTCTCCTTCTTCAGATCTCTACCCCAGCCATTGCCCACCCCCCATCCCATCTTCTTAACCTCTTCTTCACCCTTGGCTCCATTCCACAGGTCTGGAAATCTTCAAAAGTAATCCCCCTTCATAAAGATGGTGACAGGGCTCAACCAGGAAAGTACCGTCCCATATCCCTCCTTCCTGTCTTGGCCAAGCTCAAACAATCTCTTGCCTTAACCAGACTTACCCATTTCCTCACCTCCTCAAATTTCCTGTCCCCATACCAATCAGATTTTAAAAAGGATCACTCAATGGTCTCCTCATTACTCTGAGTGACAGATGTCATACTCACTGGCATGGACTCAGGCCACTTTACCTCAGCCATATTTATAGACCAAGCCAAGGCACTTGATTCTGTCTCCCATCCGCTCCTTCTCACCAAACTATAGCTAGCTGTGCTCTCACCTCCTATCAGTCCAATGGTTCTGCTCTTACCTTTCAGGTCGATCCCAATGCATCCAGGTTGAGATACTATCTCCTCCCCAACTTAGCAGGCATACCACAAGGCTCTATCCAGGGTCTCATCCTCTTTTCTTTCTTTCTCAATGATCTACCCCTCATGTGCTCCCACTCCCACATTCACCTATACACTGATGATACCATCCTCTACACTTCTGGCAACTCGACCCCTGAGGTATTCTCCCTACTTCAATCAGATTTCAATCATGCCCTGAACTGGTTTCAAGACAACCAGCTAAAAGTAAACACCACTAAAATAATCTCCATGAACTTTGTCACCCCCCAAAAATGTGCCAAACTCCACACCCTCTCCTCTTTCACCACTCTTGATGGCACTACCTTAGACATAGTCCCTGCCTAAAAGTACCTAGGAGTTTGGCTCAACAGTCACTTAGATTTCACCACACATCAACCACATTCACTCCAAGCTGTGCAATTATGCTAGCCAGATAGTGTTGCTCTTAGTACTAATGTGCAGAGTTATTGCAAGACTGTAATCTTTATTTCTCTCGGTCAACAACAAGTGATTGCTTTTGCTCAGCTGTAATCTTGATTGCACACAAGGCATTAGTTAGCAGTTCTTGTGCTGTTCTTTAGTTAGCTGAGTGCCGACCGCATTTAGGTTGTGTAAGGTATGTTGTGATATACTTTAAAGCCATGTTTCTGCAGCTGCTGGTTAGTTAATTTCAGTACTGCGTTCCCTCTCATGTACTTTCCTTTCTTGCCTTTTCTTTGTCCCGATGCCCTCTAGTTCTGTGTCCTGCTTTCCTGCGGCTCAACCTGAGCCTTTTGCCTTGGAGAAATTAACATCAGTGCCTCCTTCCTACACTACCTAACGTTGTGTCCCCTTTATCCACAAGCATCCTCACAAACAACTCCCACACTGAACACAGCAACTTCTCTGTGAGGATACTGCTGTGGCACATGCATCTTAACCTTTTGTCACTGAAATGAGGGACATGGACATTTTTGGACACTCAAAATGAGAGACAATGAGGGATGCAGAACCTCAGAATGAGGGACACATCCTCAAACATGGAGATACAAGCTCAGAACACTGTGAAAACCATGGGGTTTACTTGTACAGAGTTTATTTTGGATTTAGTATTTTAGAATATTAAGAGTTTCTGCTTTAAAATCTGAATTTACAGCACATCCTCTGTGTGGGCAGCACCTTTTTCATGAGGAACGGATGAGGGACAGACCAATTTTAAGGGGCAAAATGAGGGATGTCCCTCATAATGAGGGACACTTGAGAGGTATGCTGTGGCATAGTTGAGCCCTGCTCTCTCCCACCCCCCGGTCTGTCCCTTAATTTATGCATCATAGGTGTCACATGACTATGTCATGTGGCTTAGTTAGCCAGAAACTATCTTCTCCTCCTCCTAATGTAGTTTATTATACTCACTGGCCACTAAGAGTCAGTAGTGAGCCCTTACTCCATATAAAGATAGTACTCCTGCTACCTTTACAACTACTGTTTCTACCTCTTTTGATTGTTGCAACTGAGCCCTTTTAGTGCAAATCCACCCTTTTCCTTTCTGGGTGTTGAACCCCTAACCTTTTAATCCATAGGTGAGTGCCCTACCCATTACACCATAGTAGCAGGCCTTCCTACCCTTCTTCTTTCATACTATTAAAAGTGACATCACTGGTCTTTTTTACCATTGCCACTTCTTTCTAGTCCCCCACTCCACCATTTCCATTTGCTCCAAGAAGAACTTTGAAATATTTATTCCCAGTTCTAAGTCATCTCCACTAACCTCATCTCAGTTATAATCCCCCCCACCCCATCCAGATTAGTAAGACTCTGCTTTCCTCTATTTACCTTAAAGGCTTCTTTTATCCTCTTAACTCCAGACAACCCCTCCTATAATGCCTCCAAGATCTACTCTAATATACCTATTTTTCTTTTGGGCAACCCTGCCCCTAGCAGGAAGCTGTTTATCTCTGCACACTATAAAACAGAAGCATCAGCAATTGATCAACCACAATACTCATAATAATATGGGTAATTATACACACAAACTGGAGTACACACCCTATGACTTCATCAACAAGAACTCCTACCCCCACAAATGGCTGACAGAGGTCAATATACTAGCTAACCAATATATAGCCATCCTACCCAAGTCCTTAAAAAACTGATATACTCGGTTTGGTAAAACTTATAAGAAGAGACAATCATCACCTCTAAAAGCAGTACAGGTCCAAATCCTAAGAATCACCTTGCTACTACTCTTACTATCAGGCAATGTTGATCCAAATCCTGGTCCTCTGACCCAACCTGTACAACACTCTCCCAAGAAAAGAGACCTCAAAATTGCCTCAATTAATATATGCAGCCTCCTAGCTAAATTTTATATTTTTAATACATTGGTCAGACTACACAAGCCTGATGTTCTCACTGTGGTGGAAACTTGGCTTTCACCCAAGGTCACTGACTCAGAGGTGGCTCTAGAGGGATACACCCTATTCAGGCAGGATAGGATTAGTAAAAGAGAGAGTGGCTGCACAATTTATCTAAAGGACACCCTTAACAGATTTGCCTCTCCATTCCCTGATTTGAGGGCTAACGTCCAGTCCCTGGCATTAAAATTCTATAGGAGGTTCATAACAAGCCCCTTACTGTGGTCTCTATATACATCCCACCAAAGGATCAGAATGCTAATGTTCAAGGGGTTGTTGACTACCTCAACAGGCTCAGTAGCCACACTGAAATCATTGTAACCAGTGATTTCAATGTTAACTGGCTTTCCCCCTCAGCAGAACCCTTTAAGGATGCCGTCTCCTCCATCGGAATGGCATAAATGGTAGACTCCCCCATTAGAGTCAATTATCGTACAGAAACTAGTACACTGCTAGACTGGGTTCTAACAAACCAACCCGGGAGAATTAAAAAAACAATGGTTCTTCCAGGCACTCTTAGTGAGCATTGACCAATCAACTGCTTCTGGACCTATAAATTCACTCTAAGCCTTCTGCCAAAACTATAACTGGGAGAATACTAAAAAAATGTAATTTTGAGTGGTTAAAATTATTCCTTTGCAAACAGGACTGGTCAGCAATCTATAACTCTGACAATGTTGACCAAGCTTTGGACCACTTTACTGAGGTCTTTAATGAGGCCTGTGATATACATGCTCCTGTTAGGAAAAGAAAGGTCAAGGGGGTCTGTAATTCCTGGATAACTCTTTCCCTCTTAAATTAGTGAATGAAAGGAACAAACTCTGGTATAAGGCAAAGGCCTCTGGTGTGCAAGCAGACCTACAGCAATATAAACATGCCAGAAATGTGTGCACTTGGGCCATCCGTTTAGCCAAAAGCAACAACTTTAAAGAGCAGCTGACCAACCCTTGGGGAGATGGGAGAAAATTTCTTGGGAAACATAAAGGAACTCCTAGGAAAAAATGAAAAAGCCTCACTAGCCATGATTGACTTAAACAGGACAATTACCCAAGAAGCAAAGGTCATTGCTGATACCTTTAACAAGGCATCACTGACCTCAGTGGGGTTTTATCACCTGACTTCCTTCAGGAGAACTCAAGACCCTATTCAAATGTCGCCATAGGAAATCCTCAGCCAAGTCACCCCTCTTTCTATTTCAGAGCTATTTCCATGAAAGAAGCCAAAAAGTATCTCCTGAAGTCCCCAGGGAAGTCTAGAAATGGTGGTGACACACTAGACCTTAAACTTATTGAGCTCACCTTTGATGTCATTTTAGCCCCACTCATGCAAATCCTGAACATCTCGCTACGTTTTGCTGAATTCTTTCAGAAGTGCAAATGTGCAGTAGTCACTCCAGTTTACAAAAGTGGGGACAAAACCTTGAATACCAACTACTGAACCATCTCCATCCCCCCCCCCCAATCCAAGCCTCTTGAAAGAATAGTCTCAGACCACCTGGTAGAATACCTTGAAAGGTCCAGATCCAGTGTCCCCAGCAACAGGGATTCTGCAAGGGATACAGCACCATCACAGTGCTCACTGAATTTACCAGCTTCATTCACAAGGCTATTGATCAGGGTCAAATAGTTGGAGCTGCATTTATTGATCTGTCAAAAGCCTTTGATACTATCAACCATTCATTTTTACTCAAGCAACCGTCCCTTACTGGCCTTTCCAGTAACACAGTAGACTGGTTTCAGAGTTACCTCACAAATTGGATACAACAGGTCAAAATAAGTGGGACACTCTCTGACTATCGCAATGTTTTAGCTGGTGTCCCGCAGGGTTCAATTCTCGGCCCACTGCTCTTCAGTATATTTCTCAATCGCCTGCCTCAAGTCTTCCCTGACAAAATCTTACTGTATGCAGATGATGTGGTAACCTTCACCTGCAATTCTAACCCGGTGGTCCTTCAGAAACAACTTCAGCTCAGCTTCTCTAGTATTGAGGAATGGTTCCTGAAGCATAAACTGCTTATGAACTACAAAAAAATAAAGGTGATGACCTTTACAAATCCACATAATAAAAACAGAAATTACCATCTCACTATTTTAAATAACCAAAATGATTAATTGGAGCAAGTTTACACCTTCAAATACCTTGGTGTCACACTGGACAGCACCCTCTCATATTCTAAACACATTGAACAGGTTGCCAAATCTGTTAATATACAAATTGGACTGTTACACAGGCATAAGCACTGTTTACCAACAGTGGAATTGCAGACAATTATGGGTAGTGCTATTTTACCTATAATTGACTATGGGCTTACTATTTATGAGGCTGCATCAGACACAACCCTCAAAAAAGATCAATATTGCATTAAATAAGGCCTGCAGACTTGTTACTGGTGCTCAGCTTCTCCTACACACATGTGACCTATACAGGCAAGCAGGCTGGCTCAGTCTAAAGGGGAGGTTCAAGTATCAGACATGCTTGCTTGCCAAAAAAAACCTTGCTGGGACTTACTCCCCCATCCATCAAAAACCTTCTCTGTAGAAAAACTAACTCCTGTTGTACCCATGGCTCAGACAAACAATTATTTAAGGTCCCTTTCAAGTAGAATTTATTGTTCAACTTTTTAAGCCATTACAAAATTCATATAACTAGTACAAGTACAGACATACATACACATCATAAAGCAGAATTACAATTAGAACTCTATATTTAACAAGCATTTGTCAATGCCGAATGTTGATTGCATTGGTCCGTTGAGCTCGCTCAGTGGCCCTCTGTCAGTGGCTCGTTGTGTTTCTCCTGGTACTGCAAGTTTCTGTTTAGTACTGGGCTCCTGCCTGCATTGGCACCCCTTTTCTGTCCACAAAGAAATCCGCAGCTGTCCCAACAAAGCTCCGTTGAGGTGGATCACTGCCCCTCTCTGACTCGCTCATTCTGTTTCTTCAGGCGCTGCAGGATGGCCTTTTGTACTGGGCTCCTGCCTCTGTTGGTGGCTTTTTCTGCCCACACAGAAATCTGCAGTAGTCCCAGCACAGATCCGTTGAGCTTGCTCGCTCCACCTCTGTCACTCACTCATTCTGTTTCTGCCGGCACTGCAGGCTGGCCTTTTGTACTGGGCTGCTGCCTGCGTTGCCACCTTTTTCTGTCCACAAAGAAATCCACAGCAGTCGTGATAGAGCTCTGTTGAGCTCACTCACTCCCCTTCTCTCACTCGCTTGTTCTGTTTCTTCACCACTGCAGGCTGCCCTTTTGTACTGAGCCCCTGGGTGCATTGCTGCCTTTTTCTGCTCACAAAGAAATCTGCAGAAGTCCCAACAGAGCTCTGTTGAGCTCACTCACTCCCCCTCTCTCACTCACTCATTGTACGTCTTCCGCTGCTGCAGGCTGCTCTTTTGTACTGGGCTCCTGCTTGCGTTGGCGACTTTTTCTGCCCACAAAGAAATCTGCAGCAGTCCTGAGACAGCTCCATTGAGCTTGCTCACTCCCCCCTCTCACTCATTCGTTCAGTTTCTCCCGCTGCTGCAGGCTGCCCTTTTGTACTGGGCCCCTGCATGCATTGGCACCTTTTGTTGCCCACGAAGAAATCCACAGCTGTCCTGACAGAGCTCCGTTGAGGTCGCTCACTCCGCCTGTCTCACTCGTTCATTCTGTTTCTCCTGGCACTGCAGGCTGCCATTTTGTACTTGGCTCCTGCCTCTATTGGCGCCTTTTTCTGCCCACAAAGAAATCTACAGCAGTCCCAACAGAGCTCCTCTGAGCTTGCTCACTCCCCATTTCACACTCGCTTGTTCCATTTCTGCCGGCTCTGCAAGCTGCCCTTTTGTACTGGGCTCCTGCCTGCATTGCCGCCTTCTTTTGCCCACACAGAAATCTGCAGCAGTCCTAACAGAGCTCCAGTGAGCTCACTCACTCCCTCTCCCTCACTAGCTTGTTCTGTGTCTCCTGCTGCTGCAGGCTGCCTTTTTGTTCTGGGTTCTTGCCTGCGTTGGTGGCATTTTCTGCCCACAAAGAGATCTGCAGCAGTCCTGACACAGCTCCGTTGAGGTCACTCACTCCCCCTCTGTCACTCGCTCATTCCGTTTCTGCTGACGCTGCAGGCTGGCCTTTTGTACTGGGCTCCTGCCTGGGTTGATACCTTTTCCTGCACACAAATAAATCTGCAGCAGTCATGATAGACCTCCATTGAGTTTGCTCACTCCCCCTCTCTCACTCGCTCGTTCAGTGTCTCCCGGTGCTGCAGACTGCCCTTTTGTACTGGGCTCCTGCCTGCATTGGTGCCTTTTCCTGCCCACAAATAAATCTGCAGCAGCCCCGGCAGAGCTCAGTTGAGCTCGGTCACTCCCCCCCCACTCGCTCGATCCTAATCTGTCCCAAACACTGATTTCTGACAGCGACTACTGTATCTTGCGCCGGAAGCGCAAAAACACATTTCGGCCAAGATGTGAAAAATGACAGCTGTACTGTTCATAGGAGGTGTGGAAAAATGCCAGTGTTGTAAATGTGGCATGAAAATATTACTAATTTGCAAAGTTACAAGGGTGCGTGGAAACTGCACAACGCACACTTGTAGCAGTCATTTTATGGAGTTTCATCATAACATTTTCAACATAGGCATTTTAGGACCTCTGCTTATGAACAGTGTCAGTGTAATTTTCTTAATGTGTCCCGAACACTGATTTCCCCCAGCAACCACGCTATTGTGCGTCGGAAGTGCGAATACACATTTTGGCCAGGATGTGAAAAATGACAGCTGCATTGTTCACAAGGAGGTGTGGAAAAAAGCCAATGTTGAAAATCTGGAGTGAAAATATTGCAGAGTTACGAAGGTACGAGCGTGCATAGCAACTGCGCAATGCACACTTTTTTTCCACTAAATTTGCAACATAGGCTTTTTGAGAGCCCACTTCATGAACACTGGCACTGTCATTTCATTAATTGGTCCCGAAAGGTGATTCCATGCAGTGCCCATGAAATCACCTTTTGGGGCTGATTAATGCCATGACAGTGGTAGAATTCATAAGGAGGGGTTCCAAAAACCCCATGTTGAAAATTTGGTGCCAAAATTCAAAAAAATGACTGAGATATGCATCAAAGTTAAAAAAAAACCCTATTTATTCCATTATACAGCTTACTGGATTTCCTCAGTTCGCGGTGGGCTTTGAAGAGTGCAGACGTGTTCCTGGTCTGCCGAAGATCGTCAGGCCAGGCTCCAGAGGTAAGTAAGGGTTGAGGTGGGTGTAGGGAGTTGGGGTATGTAGTGGGAGGGTGTGGGTTTCGGGAGGGGGTACAGATGGTGAGGGACTGTTTTCTTCTTTTTAGGAGTAAAAAAAAAAAGATGTTGCAGGATTTTTTTTCCTTGCAGGTAGTTTTGGCATGCTGGGGTGGGCTCCCAGCATGCCACCTGCGTGTTTTGGTGTAGGGGGCACTGGAGCCAACGGGGATTGGGCACCCCATTGGCACATACTTGGGGGGGCTCATGAGCTGAGGGGGATTGGGCACCCCCTCAACACACAAGAAATGGGGGGATATGCCGATGGGGACTGGGCACCCCCCGTCGGCAAACACAGAAGGAGGGGAAACATAAGCTGAGGGGGACTGGACACCCCCCTTGGCACACAAGAAATGGGGGGGGGACAAGCTGACGGGGACTGGGCTCCCCGTCAGCAACAGCCCTGCAATGAGGGGTCGCGTCCTCATTACAGCTAATGATGCTGCATCGATGAGGCAGCCCCTGATTGCAGCGGCTGAAACTTTAGAAGGTTGTGGCATGCTGGCTGAACTAGTGTTAGCAGCAGCATACCACACCATTGGGGACAGCAGGACAAGCCTTTAAAGGCTGTGGGGGCATTGGCCACAACAGTGCTATGCCTCCATAACCTGCTTCTTGCAAGTGCTGCTGCAATATGTTTCTTGAGCTTGCGTGCAATCAACATAAAAATGAAGTTCATTTTCAGGCTAAGACTAAGAATAATTGCAATCTAATAAAATAGATTCATGTTATACCTTTTACTATATAATCACCTAAAAAGGCATCTACACCGTCAAAATAATATAAAGCCTGACGGCCCTTTCTAGTAAATCTAAACAAACCCTAAAAAAGCCACATTTTGCTCAAAACTCATTATTTTGTTCTTGAGTAATCATTTCAGGCTACACAAGTTGTAAAACCTGCTATACCCCAGACCTTATACTAACAGATTGCCCACATCACATCAGATGACCTGGAGAATACACAATCATTACTACACCATAACATAGAGCGATTACTTTTCTGTGTCTTTACTTTGTCCAAGAACACTTAGTGTAGTACCCTGTCTCCCCTAAATGGGAACTCAGAGTAAGCTAAAGGGGTTATCACTCAGGTGCATTAGGATCCCCTGTCAGGGTAAACCAAGCTGAACCCCCCAAAATGGTCCCTCCTGGGTAGACTTCCCGAAGAGGCCCCAAATGGGTCCACTGGTTCTTAACCCACAACTTATGGGGAAACCTGTACCAAATAACCCCAGCAACATGGGAATGGAGCAACTAAATGTCCCATCCCTGCCTGCACAATTTGTTCCTGTAACAATAGTTAGGCCTAGAATTTCCAGGTCCACAATTTAAGGTCAGCAGATTTTGTCACGCATCCAAATCATTCCATCTGATCCGAGGCAAACTGCAGAATGGCGCAGGTATATTGAGGCTTAACCCCCTTGAGAACAGCCTTCATGATGATAATCAATCAACAATTATCAAATAACCAAAACAATTAAACATTTTTTTTTAAAAGAAGATTCTACACTTCCTTATCTAACTACAAAGTGACCTAAGTATTTTCAAATGTAATTCCTTGAAAGCAGCCTTAATGAAATTATACGCTTCCTTAATTAAAAGCATCTGTAAATGCCTATAAAGGCATATAAACTTAAGGCCACATACGAATTATTTACCAATTCTATTCTTAATTAAGATGACTGAGTCCTGCTTTCCATTTTAAACTCTCTAGCACAGTGTCACAGTGTCACAGCTGAAAATAAAAAAAATTAATCTCATAACAGAAATGAAAAAATTACTCACCTTAGTAATGTTGTTTCTTCTAATGGAGTCTTGCTATATTCTGACATATGCAGTGAGTCCCAACCTTCGAACTGCCCCGGAGATGAAAGAGTTAACTTTCCATGCCAGGCATGGAGACGCTGAGCTCGAGCTAGGTTGAGACTCTGTCTGTTGTTCTTCAAACTCAAACCATCAGATCTTCCGACTAAACTCACTAAGGTCCTGTGTGGAAGCTGTAAACCTACACTAGCCAACTGGCTACTAACATAAAAACACATTTTTGGTCCCAACACAAAGACTCAAGTCAGGAGACCCAAAATGAAAACACAACACCCACTCACCCCAAAAAAAGAAGGGGTGAAACAAAAAGGTGGGCGCCTACCAAGTGCCAACACTGCACTGCCCACCCACATATCAAAAACAGAGGTTCTGAGAGGGCAAGCAGGGGGGGAGGTCAGAATATAGCAAGACTCCATTAGAAGAAACAACATTACTAAGGTGAGTAATTTTTTCTTCAAACAACATGAAGTCTTGCTATATTCTGACATATGCAGACTATAAAGCAGTATCTCCATGGAGGAGGGACAGCACCTACTTAGTAAATAGGCTCTGAAGCACAGCTGTGCAAAACTGAGCATTACTCCTAGCCTGGATGTCCAGGGAGTAATGCTTGGTAAAAGTGTGAACTGTTTTCCAGGTAGCTGCTTGACATATCTCTAGAATAGGGATGTCCCTGGCAGCAGCCTGGGAAGTAGCTGTACCTCTGGTAGAGTGAGCCCTCAGGCCTGAGGGAGGAACCTTACCCAGTTTTTCATAGCAAAATTGGATACAAGAGACAATCCACCTGGCAATGGATCTTTTAGTGGCAGGTTTCCCTTTACCAACCTCACCATAAGTGAGGAACAGTTGGAGGGAGTCAAACCTGTGACCCTTGGTATGCTCTATGTAGTAACTAAGGGCTCTTTTCACATCTAAACTGTGCAGTCTCCTCTCACCAGAGGAGGAATGGTCAGTGAAGTACACTGGAAGAGACACAGATTGATTAAGGTGGAAATCTGAAACCACCTTAGGCAAGAACTTCCTGTGAGTCCTGAGGACCACCTTATCTCTATGAAAGGAGATAAAGTCAGGCTCCACTGACAGAGGCTTGGAATCACTATGCGTCTGGCAGAAGTGATGGCTACCAGAAACACAGTCTTCCAAGTCAAGTACTTAAGCTCTGCTGAAGATAAAGGCTCAAAAGGGTTGTATAAGCTGAGCAATGCAAACATTGAGGTCCCAGGCAGGGCAGGGTCCCTGAATGGAGGGTTGGTGTGAAGCAATCCTTGAAAAACTTGGAGAAAACAGGGTGAGCTGAGAGAGAACAGGGCTTACCTGCTGAAATAAAAGCAGACACAGCTGCCAGATGCACTTTCAGTGTAGCTGGTCTCAGCCTCAAGCTATTTAAGTGAACCATATAATCAAGGACTGTGGGCAGATCAGCAGATTCTGGGGAAATATGCTTCCCAGAGCACCATATGGAAAATCTTTTCCATTTAGAATTATAAGTAGCCCCGGTGGAAGGTTTTCTAGAAGCCTTCAGGATATCCATTACACCTTGGGAGAGGTGTAAATCAGCAAACTCTAACTCTTCAAGAGCCAGGCCTTGAGATTGAGAGATTGGAGGTTCGGGTACCAAACCCTCCCCTGAGCACAGGTTAACAGGTTGTAATTCCTGGGAAGACACAGGGGAAGATGGACTGATAAGGACAGTAGGAGTGGATACCAGGGCTGTCTGGCCCAGTCTGGAGCAATCAGGATAATCTTGCAGGGTTGAGATCTGATTTTGACTAGCACTTTGAACAGGAGAGGGAAGGGGGAAAAGCATAGAGAAACTTCCCTCCCCAATTGAGAACTAAGGTATCCAGGAGGACTGAGCCCAACACTGGGGGTCTGCAGCAAAAAAGGGGAAGTTGGTGATTGTCTGGGGCTGCAAAAAGATCTATCTGTGGGGTGTCCCATCTGGAAAATATCACCTCCAAGACCAGGGGATCCAGTGACCATTTGTGATGGCCCTGGGAAATCCTGCTGAGAGCATCTGCCAGGACATTGTCCTTTCCTGGGAGGTGAACTGCTGTGAGGGAGGTGTTCAGGGAGTAAGCCAGAGACCACAACTTTATTGCTTCAGTGCACAAGGCCGTAGACCAAGTGCCTCCTTGCTTGTTGATGTACCACATTGTGGTGGTGTTGTCTGTTCTGACCTGTACAACTTTGTTCTGAACAGATTTGGAAAAGCTTGAAGTGCTAGAAATACTGCTCTGAGTTCCAATAGATTGATATGGAGCAGAGATTCCTGAGGGAACCACAACCCCTGGGTGGTGTGGTCGCCCATGTGAGCCCCCCACCCCAAGAGGAAGGCATCTGTAGTAAGGATTAAAGAGTGAGACTGAGTGACAAAGGGAACCCCTTGTCTCAAATTGTTCTGATCCTGCCACCACTGTAGGGCTTGGATCAGGGTTCAAGTTACTGGGATCAGTTTGGTCAGAGGGTCCTTCCTTTGAGACCAAAAAGCTCTCAAATGGAACTGAATGTCCCTCATCTGAAATCTTGCTCCCTGCACTACTGCTGTAGAAGCAGTCATGTGCCCCAGGAGCTGTAGAAAATGCCTTGCTGGTCGAGACACCTGCAGGGTGAATGAGGAGGCCAGAGAGACCAGGGTCCTTGCCCTGTCCAGGGGAAGGAAGGCTCTGGCCTTCTCTGTGTCTAGCTCTGCGCCTATGAAGGCGAGAAGCTGGACAGACTCTAGAACTGACTTTGAAAGATTTAGAAGGAAACCCAAAGAAGTGAGCAGTTGCTGAGTTATCTGTAAGTGTAACTTGACTTGGTCTGGGGACTGGCCTACTAAGAGCCAGTCGTCCAAGTAAGGGAAGATGGCAATTTTCTGCCTTCTTAGAGAAGCAACTACTACTGCCAGGCATTTTGTGAATACCCTTGGAGCAGAGGTGAGGCCAAAGGGCATTGCTCTGAACTGGTAATGGCCTGAGGGCAGCTCGAACCTGAGGTACTTTCGATGGGAGCTTCTGATGAGAATATGGAAGTAGGCATCCTTGAGGTCCAGGGACACTAGCCAGTCCCCCTGGCCTTAGAGACAGTAGAATAATTCCCAGAGTCACCATTTTGAATTTTGGTTTTAAAAGGTGCTTGTTTAAGTATCTGAGATCCAGGATGTGCTGCCATTCTCCTGTCTTTTTTGGGGTAAGGAAGTACCTGGAATACAATCCTTTGCCCTGGTGTAGGGGTGGAACCCTTTCCACAGCTCTGAGAGCTAGGAGGGAAGAGACCTCTGCCTCTAAGGCAAGTGCCTCTGATGGATTTGCAGGTGGAAAGGATCTGGTTCTCATCTTTGGAAACTTTTTTTGAAGCTGAGAACCAGTCCCTGGCTTACTACTTCCAGGACCCATTTGTCTGATGTCAGAGACTCCCAGTCCTGGACAAAGTAAGCCAGCCTGCCCCCTACAGGTAGCTGAGAATCGGCCCTGGCAACCCCATCAGGGTGCCTGCTTGGCAGGGGCTTTGGGCTGAGGGGTGGAAGCAGGCCTGCTTGTACCCCGTCTGCCTCTCCCTCTAAAGAACCCCCTCTGGGCATAAGCAGAAGAGGAGGCCTGGGCTTGGTATAAAAAGGCCTATGAAAAGGCCTGCCCCTGCCCCTGGGAGGCTGCCTTTGAGGAGTGGCCTGCCTTTCCTTGGCCTGTGCACTCCTATAGGTGGTCCTATACTCATCCATTTTCTTCATGTAATTCTCTGTCTGCTCCCCAAACAGAGAATTACCCACAACAGGAAAATCCATGGCCTTAGTCTGGGTATCCTGTGACAGGCTAGTACATCTGAGCCAAGCCATTCTGCGAAGTGCCACAGATGTAGCCATGACTCTTGATGACACATCATTTGAGTCCACTGCAGCATGGAACTGCACCTTGGATGCCTCAATACCATCAGCAGCCACCTGCTCCAGCTCCTTGGCAAGCTGGCCAGGGACCTGTTTTGCTAAAGCCATGACAGTGTCCCATCTGGATTTCTGATATCTAGCCACATAAGCCATATAATTCGCCTGTCTGAGTCCCAAGGATGCTGCCATGTACTGTTTCTTTGCCATGGCATTAATCCTCCTGGAGTCCTTGTCTGGGGGGTGTGAAGCCAAGGGAATATTTGCCTTGTCACAGGCTGCAGCCTGCACTACCCCAACATGGCTGCATCATTGTGTAAGGAACTCCGTATCAGAGCCTGACAATGTGTACCTCTTGTCCATTCTCTTATCCACAGGAGGTATAGTGTGAGGAGTTTTTAGAATTTTAAATGTCTGTTTCCCAAAAGATTTATGCAAGGGAATAGACAGTCTCCTAGACTCTGAGATATCCATCATTTCTACATAGTCAGGCTCCTCTTGATCATCCACAGCTTCCTCCATAGGGAGCTGGAGGGTTTCAGCCACTTTTTTATAAAACATAAAATGAGAAGGGGACTCAGAAAGCCTAGGAGGAGACACTCCTGAAGGTCTGTCTCGGGAAATGTCCGGGTCAATGGGCATATCCAGACTTTCAAATCCACATTCACTCTCCTCATACTCCTCTTACCCCGCCTCCAGTTCATAATATTCCTCTAAAGCATACTTAAACGGTGGAGACCGGCAGACGGCGTACCTGGCGGTGCGGGTTCGGTCAGAGCTGAGGAAGCGACTGGACAATTTTGATCACTTTGGCTATTTCTTCAGCGGTTGGAGAGGAAAGTTTTGGCTCCACACCAGCTGATTTTCTAGTCCTTTTGCTGGAACCGACTCCTCAGAGTCGGATCTCCTTTTGGCCGAAGAAGTCTTGCCCTGGTCAGAGGGCACTCCTTCTGGTTCGGTTTGAACTGAACTGGGCTGGCCATCCGGTTCAGCGAACTTTTTGGCCTCCCTTTCCCTGAGCCTACCAACTCTCTTTTCCAGGGTAGCTGCAGGAAAATTTTTACAGATCTGGCAGTCTGCAATGAGGTGGTCAAACCCCAGACAGTAAACACAGGTGGTGTGGGGATCAGCCTTGGCAAAGACTTCCCCACACACACTACAATGTTGAAACCCAGTGGGCCCGGTTTTTCTTTTGGGTTTCTCAGACATAGTGCCAGTCCTATCCAAACTTACCTGTTTATGGCAATCCGCCAGGCAAGACCCTCTTATCGGTTCTCAACCGTGTCATGGGTCGTGGAAAAAAAAGTAATAAAATCAATTTTTTTTAGAACCAATAAGAACCGGTAACCACACTCTAAAAGTACAATTTAAGATTTTTTAAACAAGTTGATCGGTTCAAACCGAACCAATGAACCGTTTACAAGTCCACACAGAATAGATAAAATATAACCTATCTAGTACTCACAAATACCACAGACAGAGACTGAACCGACAGGTTACGGTTTAATTTCGGTCAAAAACCGAGAAAACGGCACTTTAACCGACAAAATGAACTGAGCAGAAGAAGAAATCTCCGGAGCGACTGTTCAGTGAGGCAGAGTAAAGAACCTGACAGTTTGAGTTTGAAGAACAACAGACAGAGTCTCAACCGA
The DNA here is from genome assembly GCA_016271365.2 of Neoceratodus forsteri. Taxonomy (NCBI): domain Eukaryota; kingdom Metazoa; phylum Chordata; order Ceratodontiformes; family Ceratodontidae; genus Neoceratodus; species Neoceratodus forsteri. Next base: position 827,227,235 of record CM028135.1, read on the forward strand.
GCTCGAGCTCAGCGTTCCATGCCTGGCATGGAAAGTTAACTCTTTCATCTCCGGGGCAGTTTGAAGGTTGGGACTCACTGCATATGTCAGAATATAGCAAGACCTCATGTTGTTTGAAAAACAATTAACACATAAAATAGCTAAAACAATTTTACAATAACTCAAATAATACTAAGATTTTTCTCCAAGAATACACAAACGGGTTATTTAAACTACTTAGGTGTTTAAATAATTTCATCTTAAAAACTTAAAACAAAAAAAAACATACGAACAAACAGGGTTTTACCCCACAACTGTCTTCTGCCAGTCACTAGATCAACGCCATGCTTGGCCCAAAAAACTGTTCTGGTCACAAGTCAAAAGTTCAGACCTGAAAGTTTGTATCAGAGTTGTTTTATCATCATTAAATGCTCATTGAATGCTCCATCCCTTAAAAGGAAAATATTTCACTCCCATTCCATAAGATTCATAGTGCACTTCAGTTTTCTTTAAATCATCCCTATACTGGACATAAGCCACAGGGAGAGGCTTTTGAGCTAAAAAAGGAAAAAAATAACTTTTCTCACAGCAATTACATTTTCACCAAAAAAGCGTTTTTATAAACTGCTAATAGCGAAGATTAATATGCTTAGCTGCAGCCTCTGAACACCTGTAAACTCCTCCATAGGTCTCCAGCTAACAATTAACGCAAGATATCATTCCTGCTTTCCAGTCTCCCATACCGGAGTTCATTTTAACTCGGCAGGCTATATTCAGCATTTCAATTAGCTCCAAACAGACTTTGGGGTACTACACAGCAGCTTCTCTGTTTCCATAGGGGGTCGTCTCATTCCATCTCTGCCATTTCTCCAAAGGAGATGTTAACTCTTGGAGTGAGCACAAACAGTTAATTTCCAGCAGTAATAGCCATCTCCTTTCTTCCTTCTCCAGTAATGTACCTGTAACAAACAAGCAAACAAAAGTGCTCCTCTAAGCGCAATATCAAGCCCACCACTAATTAATCTAACCCCCCAGGTAACGCTGGCATACCTTTTGCATTTAATATATATGCATATCGGCATTAAATGCCACATCCTTCTCCACTCAGGCCTTCATCCTCCTTTTGGTTTACCACCACAGGAGCAATCCCAATTCAGCCCAGGAAATTCAAGGCAAAAGAATACGTGTACTCGCGGCATTCAGCCACCTAGAACACCATCATGCTTGTTCTTCCTGTTCTGCCACAGCTCCACAGTTGCAGATATCAATATTAAAACTTGTTACTTCAGAGCCTACAGCATAATAGCAAAATAGTATCTGTTTTACTCATCGATTGCACAAAAAAGTTAATGCCAAAGAGTTCTAGATACCAAAAGCACAGCATACTGAGGGAAAAAAACAGCTGTAGTATTTCAACCCCACATTCCGAGAGCATACGGCTTAGACCAGCCAGTACATCTATTCAGCTATATTTTCCAGTACTCGATAAGTAAGCCACAGCATAGATATGTGCTGCATATTCTACATACAAAACCGACAAAAGTTTCATAAGAAAAAAAAAATTTGTACGGAAGAAATGCTCTGTTAAACATGGAGCTACAGAGAGCGGGGCAGTTTTGCAGCCATCTTTCAGTCAAACAACACGGGGCAAAGATCATTTGTGTATCATGCCCCTCTATGGCTAAACACTATATGTGATGACCTCATGTCAGTGCCTATGATTGGTCCCTTCAAACAGCTCCTGTGGGAGCATCTTCTCATAAGTGAGGTCTGCGACTGCCCATACTATGCTAGGCATAGCAGTGCCCTATACCCCTATCCTCACCTGCTTTCTTACCTTTTTTCCCTTTCCTCCATTTGCGGCCCCCCATCCTCTTTCTCTGGCTCTGTTCCCCTCTCATCCAACGCCTTTCTCCCTCCACCTCTGCTTCCTTAATCCCTCAATACCTGCCCTGAACATTGGGTCTAAGAGCATGCCCCCCCCTTTTGCCATCCCTTTCCAGACTCTCCAGCTTCTACTTCCACCCCTCCTTTGGCCTCTGCATTCATATCTGGAAGCCCCCTCCACCCCTCTCCTCCTGTACTACCCCTCCCCTTCTTACTCTCCTTCCCTCTCCCTCCCCCTCACTCCATTTTTTGCTCTCTCAACTCCCTTTTACTCCCCTTCCCTCTCCTCCCATTTACCCTTTTCCCTCTCCCTATTTCTACTCTTCCCCATTACTCCTGTCATTTTGTTTTCTATTTTTTTTGTACTTACTGTTAATGAAAAAATGTTAATTTTCATGCCTGTTTCTTAATTGTATCACCCATTTTGTGAGAATTTATTACTACTAATAATTATGGTACTTGATTCTGAATACACAAGCAATGACTGTCTGCCTCATTTTGTAATTTTAGCACTTGTTTCAGTGTTTTCGTCTGTATGTTTTGCTAAATGTTTTGCTTGTTTACTTTCTTTGATGTGGAACCTTTGAAAAAGAGCCTGATCTCACAAGTGTATTCTCAGTACCGAAATAAATAAAATTAGTTGGTGCTCTTTACAGAAATAAAGATTTTATTTATTTATTTTATTTGTTAGTTTTTAGGTTTCGGATTAACACCTGTGAGCAGGAGCTCTTTTACATAGGTTCCACGTCAAGGTACAGACAAGTCATAAGAGCAAAACAATTCGAACAATGCATAACATACAAGAATTTAGCAACCAAAATCAACAGTGTACAACAAAAGGAAGAGAAGCCAAGGTGGCCTTGACAGATCAGAACAAAGTCAACATTGTAAATAAAACTGTCCTCAGGCATTGTACAATGTATGCCTGATTCTACAAAGTTATTTGTAAACTAACGCCAAGTAGTGCAGTTAATGTAACAGAAAATAGATCAGTGCAAGTTTATGTGCTACCTGGACTGGGTGAAGCAGCCCAGAGTCTCTGACAGGATAGGCAAGGGGTATGGGAAAAAAAGAAGGGGAGGGATAGGAGAATGGTCGGGGGGATGGTTACGAGTAGAAGAGGACTATAATGAGAAAAAGTAGGATAGAATGGTGAAGTGGGGCTGGGAAGAAGTTGATAAAGGGTGTATGTAGTAGGGTGTATGGACCGTAGACAGGTCAAGTACTAACCTATGAGAAGCAGTCACAAGAGGCATAAGCAATGAGAAACTGCCACAGTTTACATTTATATGGGCCTAAGGTGGGAGTATTGGAAACATCAGGGTAGAGAGAGTTGTACCACATTGGGGTTCTAACAGCAAATGACCTATGACCCTGAGCAGTGTGGCAGCATGGAACTTCTCCCTCCCCGTTCATCAGATCCTCCTTACCAGGACAATCCTTCCACTTTTTCATTAAGCAGACATTGTATGTAGGTCTGCCTGTGCATCCATCCTTTCCAGATTGGACATCCTTTTCAATGCGTTCTGTCATTTCACTTTAAACGCCCATCCTATTCATAATTGCACCTTCTATGCATCCCTTTTTCACCCCTTCCTAGCCTTCCACCGAAACCATCACACCTCCATCATCTCGTCCAGATATTGGTTTGACTCACTCACCCCCTACCTTGCCTCCCTCCTATCCCCTTCCTCTCACATTTCCTACATTCTTTGCACATGTGACCCCCGCTTCTTCGTCCTCCCCTGACCTCACTACAACTCTGGTAAGGCCGCCTTCTCCTTCCATTCTCAAATTTGTGGATCTCCCTCTCCTTCTCACTCTGAATGCTACCATTGCTAAACCTATTTAAATGGACCCTCTACCACATGCTGCCTCCTCCATACTCCTGACTCCAATCTGACTAAACCTTTTACTGGAATCCCTTGACTCCTAAGTCCCTTACAATGACTTCCCTGTTCCAGCCTTTTGGGCGAGTGACTATAGACTGTAGTACCTTACTTACTTTCACTGCACTTTTTTGAGGCACCTAACTTAATGGTAACCTGCTTGTTAGCTTTGCTGTCTCACTGTATTTTGAAAATCTGTACCATGCACTTGCTTTTTCCTAGGCATTTTTTGTATCTTGCTCATTTGCAGTGCTGTCACACTGTATGTCTACCTGCACCTTGTTATATGTACCTGACTCATACCCATCCATTTGTTTTTAACCTGTTTCTGAATTGTATTTGTGTATTTTTGCTTTGTCTTGTTGTAACCTAACACCATGTGTTTTTGATGAAATATACCTCCTCTTCCCTCCTTTCCGGGTGGCACCTGGAAATGAGCCTCGGCTCAGTGTACCTCTCCCAGTTATCAACTTTGAAATAAATAAATAATGGGGGATTGTGAGACCAAAAAGAGAAGGTGGGTAGTGTGCAGAGGAGGAGGACCAAAAGAAAGCCAAAATCCTGAACAAATATTGTTCTCAGTATTCACAGAGGAAGGGGAAGGGGAGGGACCACAGTTAGGTGACAGAAGCACCACTAGACAAGAGATGGATACCAGTCCATTTACTGAGGAGAGAGTCCTAAAGGAACTCACAAATCTGAAAGTGGACAGGGCAATTGGGATTGATGGGATGCATCGCAGAGTATTAATGGAACTAATGGAGGTGCTGGTGGCACCAATGACAGTCCTGTTCAACAGACCGATGGAAACAAGTGCGGTACCAAGGGACTGGAGGAGGGTGAATGTAGTCCCGTTCCACAAAAGTGAGAACAGGGAGGAGGCTGGAAATTACAGGCAAGTCAGCCTGACCTCGGTGGCAGGGAAGCTAATGGAATCACTACTAAAAGAAAGGTTGATGAGATATCTTAAATCCAGCAGAACACAGGATCCAAGGCAGCATAGATTCACAGTGAGAAGGTCTTGTCAAACAAATCTGACAGATTTCTTTGACTGGGTGACTAGAGAAGTAGATCAGGGAGGGGCAGTGGACGTGGCCTACCTGGATTTCAGCAAGGCCTTTGACACTGTCCCACATAGGAGGCTTGTAAACAAGTTGGGCAGCCTGGAAGTGGGACCCAGGGAGGTAAACTGGGTCAGAAATTGCCTGAGTGATAGTACACAGTGGATGGTGGTGAACGGGGTTCAATCTGAAGAGGGGTTGACCAGTGGGGTTCCACAGGGATCAGTGTAGGGACCAGTCCTCTTTAATGTCTACATAAGCGACATTGCAGAAGGGCTAGAAAGGAAGGTATATCTCTTTGCAGATGACACAAAGATCTGCAACAGAGTTGACACTCCGGGAGGGGTGGAGAAAATGAGAAGGGACCTAAGCAAGCTTGAGTAGTGGTCAAGGGTGTGGTAGCTTAGATTCAACACAAAGAGGTGCAAGATCATGCACATGGGGCACAGAAATACAGGGGAGAAGTACATGATGGGGGAGGTACTGGTGGCCACCAAACCAAAAAGGGACATGGGAGTAATCATATCTGATGATCTGCAGGTTACCAAACAATGTGAGAAGGCTGTGAGGAGAGCCAGTGGAATGCTAGGGTGCATATGGAGGGGAATCTCCAGCAGAAGGAGGGAGGTGGTGATGCCACTGTACAGAACATTGGTGAGACCTCATCTGGAGTACTGTGTCCAATTCTGGAGGCCACATCTCTGGAAGGACATAGACAGGGTGAAGGCAGTGCAGAGAAGGGCAATGAAAATTGTGCAGGGGCTGCACCACAAGTCATATGAGGGAAGACTAGAGAACCTCAATATGTACTCCCTTGAAGAGAAGAGAGAAAGAGGGGATATGAAAGAGACTTTCAAATACCTCAAGAGTATAAATAAGGTACAAGAGGGTAGCATATTTCAGAAAAAAAGATGTACAAGAACAAGGGGTCATGATATGAGTATAGAGGGGGGTAGACTCAGCGGTAATGTAAGAAAACATATTTTCATGTAAATGGTGGTGGATGCATGGAACAGCCTCCCAGTGGAGGTTGTGGGGGCAAAAATGGTAGGAGAATCCTAAAATGCTTGGGATAGGCATAAAGGAATCCTAGTGATAGGAAAGACAGGGTACGCCGTGGGTCATTTAGGATCTACGGTATATGAAACAGGCAGGAGAAATGGGCAGACTAGGTGGACCAAGCAGTCCTTATCTACTGTCAGATTCTATCTTTCTGTGTTTCCCCTGATGTTCACATCAGTGGAGGGCTGCAGCAGTGGGACAGTTAATAGCGTTCAGTACATGTTAGCGATTTTATAAGCTCAGATCAGATGTTTGCTAGTCCTACTATTCTCCCAGGATTAAGTATAGTCCTCTGGAACTGTGCTTAGCACACGGAGGACAGTAGGACCAGCAAACAAAACATCAGAGCTTATAAAGTCTCTTACATACACTGCAGGCCATTGAATCTCCCAGGGCTGCAGCCCGCCTCTGATGTCAGCAGTAGGAGATTCTAGAATTTCTGGTTAAAGCAAATATCATCTTGAAAGTCAGCAAAATCAATCTAATACAATCTACTGTACTGCAGCAAAAGTAAGTAAAAGAATTTTTTTGCACGCAAAGTGCAAAACCGGACCGGTAGCACATCAAAAAGGTGACTTAATAATGGCGAAGGCAAAATAGTGACAACACTAACGAAGACAGCTAATAAATGGTGACAGGTAGGAAATGGCGACTATGCTGCCATAACCTACCCCAGTGTCAAGGAATGCCTCAGAGTAGGATAATTAGAAATAGCAGGAGGTGGGGTCAGCTAACTGGATATCAGTTGCAAATTTGCTGTATATGACGGTCGCTATAATTTTAGGGTACCATTAATGCATTCACCTTCTTGTATTCACTCTTTTGACGTTTGCCATTTATTTTTAACCCTTATCACATGGAACCATTGGGACCAGCCTTACACTTGGGTGTGGAGCTGTTGGTGCCAGTCTTTACAGCTGATTTTATTCTGCTGGATGAATAAACTTTATTAATTTATAATACATGTACTGTGCATTGCTAGGAAAATGTTAGAACATGTAAAATAGATGGACACAATTCAGCTTGTATTTCATATATTTTCCATATCTCTATTTTTTAAGTGGCTAGTTTTCCATTAGCAGGTTATACAGACCTGCCACTAGAGGGATTCTTGGTCTTCTACATAACTCCCTGTACTCATTCATGGGCAATATGGCCTGCATTATCATTCTACTTCTCTCCCGGTGCTGCTACAAGGGGTGGTTGTAGTTGAGGTTCCGCTAAGCTTCACTCAACAGGCTGACAACTTCCTTAAAACTGCCTGTGCGACAGCTCTGTAGCTGAAAACAGGAAGCCCTCAGTGTCTGCCATCCACCCTTCAGACTCAAGTCAGATAGACGCTGAGCACCCTATTATTACCTACGCTGCGCTGTCATACCGATAGATACTGATAGAATCCTCTGCAGAGAGCCAGCACGTCTGGGCACCCTTGATTGGTGCTGCACTGCCATAGGGGAATTGTGATTGGTACGCCTGCTTGCCTGCTTTGCTCGGATTGGGGCACCTTCTCTATAGCCTGTTACAGTGTTCCCTTCTTAATTCTAACTTCTCAGCTCTCGCCTGACTGAAATTTTCTCCCACCCCACCACCCCCTATCCCAGGCCTTTAAATACACTCATGATCCGCCTCCTATATCATATTACTGCTTCATTGGCCTAGTTTCGACTGCTGCCAACCTATGATTGGTATCTGAGTGTGGCCAATAAGACTGCCCTGTGTGAATATCTCTTGAGCCCCGCCACTAACTAAGCTGCTTCTGCTCTCCTTGTTCCCCTTTCTGCTGTATTTTCTCATCTAGGTTTTAAGTGAGTACCTAGGTGGGCAAATTACTTGCCTAGAAAATATTGCACTAATACAAATCACAAGACCACTCAATCTGGGACCATGGCTCTCCTTATTGTGTTTTTATTGCTCCTAAGGTGCAGAGTTTTCAGCAGTACAGTGCAATTAAAGTACCTCATGCAATTCAGTTCTCAATGCCTTATCAATACCTAATGTTATAACGGTCTACCGTAGAAGACACTATGTCATTCTCCTCCCTTTAGCCTATTCCCCCGGTTAGCCTACACCCCTTGCTACTGTGCTCACCTATGTCTGCTCAAGCACTTACATTGATCACGATCAACTGTCATTACAGTGGTGCAGCCTCTTCAGCAGCCACGATAGAGTTACCTTGAGAAGAAATAAAAAGCAGTCTCCATTCTTATAAGCTCCTTAAAGAAAGTTATACTTCTGCTTCTTCTCTGCTCAGGAAATGTGGAGCTCAACCCTGGCCCCCCTACAACTTACCTCACCTATCGATTTTGCTGAGGCTACAGGTCTCAAAATGATGATGGTCAACATTTTAAGCCTGCCTAAAAAACTTGTACAGCTGAAAGCCTGGGCTGCACACATTAACCCTGACCTTATCATAATTACTGAGTCATGGTTAAAAAAGACGAACACTGATCAACAAATATCACTGCAGGGCTACAATTTATTTAGAGCAGATAGAGAGTCTAGAGGCGGGGGTGTGGTTATCTACGCCAAATCTAAGTACTTGGTCACCAATATTAGCTGCAAATCTCTAGCCAAGGAATTTGAGTTAGTTTCGCTGAGCCTTCATCTCCTCCTCGGAATGTATCACTATCCTAGGTGGCTATAGACCCCTTCTGGTGGTGATGAAGTCCTTAATCTTTGAAATCCATGTTCGTAGATGCAAAACTGAAACAATATTTCTAGGAGATCTAAATATGGACTGGCTGTCACCTAAATCACACGACCTCAAATCCCTTTGTGACGAACTAGGTCTTGGGCAATTAGTCAGTGAACCTACTAGGAACAACACTCTAAATACTGCCAACAGTTCCATTCTAGATGTGGTACTAACCACCCATCCACACAAAATATCTAATTCGGCAGTGTTTCACAACGACATGAGCGATCATGGAATTGTTGCTTGCATAAGATCTCAAATTAAGGCCTGGCCGCAACAAATCTTTATAACAAAAAGATCCTTTCGCAAATTCAGTGCAGTAAACTTCCTATCTGACCTGAGCATGATCAGATGGCAAGATCTCTACCTAGCCAAAGATGTCAACAAGGCAGCTTACATCCTTAATGACAAACTCACTACAATAATAAATAAGCATGCCCCTTTCATCAAAGTAAGGGTAAGGAACAATTCCAACCCCTGGTTCACCTCAGATCTCAAGGCAGCCCTTATAGCTCGAGATAAGCTCTGGGCTAAAGCTAGACATTCCAAAGAATCTTCAGATTGGCAGGCCTTTAGAACAGCCAGGAATAACTGTGTGAAAAACTTGCTCTGCTAAAGCTAACTATTATATTTCTACTCTCGAACAAGCTAAAGGTAACCCTCATAAAATATGGAAGACTATCAAAGCTATAGAAGGATGGCCCATGGCCCCCTCTGTCCCAACAAAGATAGTTGCAAGTGGCAAGATTGTGGAAAACAAGTCCCTAATCCTGGAGGAACTTAACTCCCACTTTGCCACAGCTGGATTAGCTTTTGACTCGTCACCTTATGCTGGTGCTGCGGTGAGCCAGCATACCCTTCCCCCTACATCTAGTCCTGCACCCAGCCCCTTCCAACTGCGTGAGATAACTTATAAAGAAGTAGAAGATTCTCTTCTTAACTTAGACACCAAAAAAAGTGCAGGGGATGATGGCTTGGAACCCTTTTTCCTAAGGTCAGGCTACGCCCATCTCACTGCCCCAATTCTCCACATCTCCAATCTTCCCATTACATCTGCTACTGTGCCGTCCTGCTGGAAATCAGCACGTATCCTCCCTCTATTTAAATCTGGTGACCCATGCGATGTAAACAACTATAGGCCTATCTCCATATTGCCTATCCTTTCTAAAGTTCTCGAAAAACTGATCCATATTCAGTTAAAATCTCACTTGAAACCTTTCTCTCATTAACCCAGCTCAATCTGGCTTCTGGGCTAATCATAGCACAATCACTGCACTAGCAAAAGTAACCAATGATTGGATCTCTGCTATAGATGCTAAGAAGGTAACTGGTGCAGTTTTTGGACCTCAGCAAAGCTTTTGATACTGTTGATCACAAACTATTAGTCAATTGCCTTGCAAAGTTGGGTGCTACATACCATACCACCCAGTGGTTCTCTAGCTACCTAACTGGAAGATTCCAAAAAGTAAAGGCGGAAGGCTTTTTTTCTGCTGCCTTGCCAGTTGCAAGAGGAGTCCCCCAAGGATCCATCTTAGGCCCTATCTTGTTTTCTTTGTACATTAATGACTTAGATGCTAACATATCTACGTCCAATCTACACTTTTTTGCAGATGATACTGTGTTGTATACTTCTGGCTCATCGTTATCTGAAGTCAAGGGAGTGCTTCAAGCGGACTTCGCACAACTTGAGCTTAATCTAATAAAGGCAAAGCTTCTGCTCAATGCTAAGAAGACTAAAGCGATGATATTCTCCCGCAGTGCTGTCACAGGCCCCCCCAATACCCTTGCCCAAGACTTCATTGTCACCACGCTAAACGAGCCTCTGGAAGTTGTAACCAAATTTAAATATCTGGGTATCTGGATCGACAATAAATTATCTTTCAATGACCACGTCGAAGATGTCTCTAGAAGGTTAAAAGCAAGGTTAGGTTTCTTCTACAGAAATAGGCCCCTTTCCCCCTTGAAACTCGAAACAAGCTTGTACAGGCCACTTTTCTCCCCCTACTCGACTATGGCGATGTAATCTATTCCTCCACCACTCTTGCAAATCTAAGTAAACTGGACATCCTTTATCACCATGCGTTACGGTTCATTACCAACTCCCCTTACCGTTCGCACCACTGTGACTTATATGCAGCTGTTGGTTGGACATCCCTTACTACTAGACGCCTGCTCCATGCTGGGCTATGGACTCTTAAACTGCTCCTGCAGAAATTGCCAAGCTATCTCTCTTCCCTTATTAGTATCTCACATAGTGCATACCGTTAAGAAAATCTGACTTTATTATGCTTGACATACCAAGGACGCCGGACTTCCTTTGGTAAATGTGCTATTGCATATGCCCTTCCCTCCATTTGGAACCAATTACAAACCGCACTGAAACCAACTAGCACAGTTTCAATAAACTTCTACAAATCGCTAAGTTCAGCAAAATAAATGACACCTGTAACTGTCATTAAGTCTCTTCCTTCCCATGTGTGCCATATTTATCCACTGGTAAGGTATAATTGATTTGTCATATTAACTGCTTTCCCTTCCCCTTCTACTCCTGGCTTTATCTATGCTTACGCTCCACTGCTACTCTATCAAATCACTCCTCCCCCCCATATCAGTTGTAGTCTGTTGTTTGTTCTAGCTACCAAAACATATGTATTGCACACACCAGTCATCATGTTTCATTTATCAGTATGCAACCTGTAAGTCGCTTCCCTGTTTCATATCAATGTTTACCACCTGCGGTCACCCTATGTGGTACCCTTGTATGTATATCCAGCCTGTATCATGTAACATGCATTTCATGTATATACTGTTATTACCTATCTGTGTTTGTACTTTAAGTGTTTATGTCACATGACCTCCTTGTGAATGAGCTTGCTCAATGGAGTTTTCCTGCAATAAACTTGAACTTGAACTATTCATTTCATTCTTTTTATCTAGAGAAATGTATCTGAAAAGTATATCGTAATACCTTGTTTATAACACTACAATATGTTGATGGAGAAATGATTATGATGTCATATGTAGTCATATGTAACAGCTTAATCTGGTTTAAGGTCAGTTAACATTCATCTGTATCCTCCTCCCCCGGGTCGTGCCTGAAAACAGGCAGGATTTGTCTAGTGCACTTACCCGGTCAACAAAAACTAAATAAATAAATAAATAAAAATAAAATAATCAGTAGCAACAGGTTAGGTTCATGGGATGAATATCCCCTTTTCACATATGTCCTTATTAATACCAGATAAAGGGGAGAGAAACATAGAAAACCTATACAATGTAAGCTCAATTGTGCCTAAATATTTACAATTTCTTTGACGTTTCAGTAGCTCTTCAGATATGCGTTGCTTTGGTAGCTCTACCATTCTATGTATAGGCAGCACTGGTGGGAAACAGAAATACAGTTTTTTTTCTATTTCTTCACCCAATCATCCCCCTCTACCCAATAATCAGGGTCACTATTTCTATGCCTTTCCTATGGTTGGGAGTATATGTGAATAACTTCCTTCATGGCCAATGTTGCCAGTTCTTCTGCTCGGTTTGTCAGCAGGCAGTAAACAAATGCCAGACCACCCAGGCCTTCCTTCCCTTGGAGTCGAACAACTCCCCTTCTTGATGAGCACAGCCCTCAGCCAGACCTGCATGGGATGCTGGGGCACACATGTAAACCCTGGTCTCACAGGTGGCAGTTGGAAGTACCACTGCTATGCCACTGGATGAGCCCACCCCTCCCACTTTAGAAAGAGTATTAGTGATGTGAACTAGGCCAGACTTGATGGACCTACAGTCTTCTGTTTTTGCTGTGTTTCTATGATAAGACCTGTGATGTCATATTAGGAGTAAGAACAGCTATGTAAGACTCTACTTTGTATACTTACCTGAGTAACCTACCCTGGGAACTGATTGTTCTGAAGTTGAGGGAGCTACATCATGAAAGGAAAGGGGAACTAAAAGGGGGTGACCAGCAGAGTAGGGGAACAAATGCTGCTACTTTATAAGGCCCTAGTCAGACCTTACCTGGAGTACTGCTTGCTGTTCTGGGCCCCTTAATACAAAAACGAAACTGAGGCAGTTGAGTGGGCGTAACACTAGTAGGGTTGTCAGAACCTTGTGAAGTTCTGGGTTCTAGTTTTAGTCTAGAACTTTTGAAAAAGTTCGAGGATTCTAATATTTTTTAGAACTCAAACCCTATTTTTGTAATTGTACAGTCAGAAAATGAAGATAATAGTGAAACGCAGATCATAAAATTGAGGGCCAAAAGAAATAAAACCTGTTCAGTATAAGGGGAGAAAGAAATGATTATGTGTGACTTTTATATAAACATAGCTAGATTTCTCTATGGTTTTTTCTGTTTGCTAAAGCCAGCAACTTACAGGTGGTAACAGGGCCACCCACCCACTCATAAAAGTTTTCTTGCTGCAGCTGCATTACAGTTCCTGTGTGAAAAAAAAAAAAACAATCAATGGTACATTCAGTTATATCCTCTTCCTCATGAAGTATGAAAAAAAACTAACTGACATTAGCTAACCTCAGTTATTTGGTATTTGCTGCTGTCACTTTTAAATAAATAAATAAATAAATCGAAAGTTGCTGTGTTTAAAACAAAGAAACTTTGTATAACAAAGTCAAGGTACTGCAGCCACAACACGTGGAACTGGTACACACATATAATGTCATACGTGCAGTCAATCAAGACATTTGAATAAAAAAAAAATATACTGAACATTTTTGTTGGCAAATTGAAATAATATACTTTTCTAAGATAATGCATAAATATACCAACATTCTTGTTGGCAAATTGAAATAATACATACAACTGTCTAAGATACAACATCAGCTGCTATATAAAATGTGTATTTTATTCACCTAAATAACAAAGTGGTTTTCTCACCACATAATATCTCAAGGAGTATTTAATGTAGCTGCAGCGGTTGACTTGTAATGTTTAAGGAACAGTATTAACCTTCTTAGGCCTCAAATTTTCCCCATTTTATTTTTTTTGCAATTAATTTTATTTTGTTATTGATCAATGCATACAAATTAAATAACTGTCACAAAAAAGATCCAAACAAAACATAAAAAAGTGGGCCCGAATACCATAGACATATACTTGGTTTCTCTCCTAAGGGATCCCAGACCACAAATCATAACAAGAACCATACTTAGCAGTAAAAAAATACAATGAAAAATAAAATAAAGACAATAAAGCAATCTCTAAGAAAAAGTATAGCATCCCCCGACCAAAACTCCTAACCTCCCCCCTCCCCCTTAAAAGAAACCCCAGCAAACATAGGACTAAGTTAACAAATGAAGGGTAATAATTATCCTCTTTGAATAAGAATAACACAAATCAAATCTGAAGGACTGGTCCTCGAGTTGAAGACAAACAGTATTATACAGTGAATGGATAAAGGAAGAAAAGCAATCAGCACTATGAATAACCAAACTTAGATTTTAAAACAAAAAAAGAGGAGCTCCAATATTTCTTAAATTTGTACCAGGAGTTAGTGGCACCAGCTACACTTCATTCTGCATTCAGGGCATTAAGAAATTCTGCCCACCATTCCTGAAAGGATAGTTCCCATGTGTCTTTCCAATGCCTGAGAATTAAGAGTTTCGTAACCATGGAAACCAGGGCTTTTTGAGCTTTCAAAGACAATGTGGGAATACTAGAATAGAGTCCCAAAAGGCAAATATCTTCTGTAAAATATGGGGAAAGGGGTAAGTAGTCAGAAATGGGCTTTTAACTAGTTCCCAAAAGTTAGAAATCTTAGGGCAAGACCACAGCTTACGATATAATGAAGCAATTGGAGCATCACAATCAGGGCACCCTGGGGAGGGAAGTTTGCCCATTCTGTGCAATTTGTTGGGAGTATAATATAAGTTATGTAACATATTAAGATGAATATTTCTTAGTCTGTCTTGTTAATTAATCTGAAGTTATCCATCCAAATCAATTGCAATTGAGAGATGGGGTGGGGTAGCCAAGTTATGTTGCCAATAAAAAGCTTTAAAGGTGGAATTCTTCCATGAGTTATTAATGAGTTCTTTGTATAAATTGGACACAGGCTTAGCCTTCTTTACAAGGTCAGAAAAGAGAAATAGGAAGGGTTCCAATTTATCCATCCAAGGAGGCTTGCCCAATAATTTTCCAAGACAGTGGCAAACCTGAGTGAGGTAAAATAGATTTTTTACTGGAAGAACCAAGCTATTCTCTAACTGGGAGGCTGAAAGAAGTCCCCTGTATAAACTGCCTCAAGTTAAGCGTTGTTTGTATAAGCAGGCCTATGGGACTGATAGTTTTGTTACCAATCTTTAAATCTGGATTGTTAAAAAGGGGCTGAGAAACATCTTTTCTTGCGTGCAAGTAGAAAAGGTTGCAAAATTGTTGGAAGGCTCTAACATTCTATCTGATAGGAGACACCTGAAGCTCTACAGGAATCACAGCCCATGGGCAATGCAAAAGAGCACATAAAGAAATGTGCTCCCCTTTAGTTTGTTAAGTCAAGTTGCAGCCCAAAGGTTATCATGAGAGATTCCACATGAGGCAAAACTCAATGCAAGAATCTACTAGCATGTATAGCTAAATAGTAGGAAAAGAAATCTGGTAGCTGCAACCCTCCATTATGTTTGGGGCCTGTTAATTTCCAATAAGCTTTGCGAGGGGGTCTTCCATTCCAAATGAAATCAGAGCATAGGCTGTGGATAGAGGTAAAAAAAGCTTTAGGGAGGTAAATAGCTAGGCTATTTAAGGGGTAGACAAGTTTAGGTAAGGTTGTCATTTTTAGGATATTAGTTCTGCCCCAAAATTATATAGGAAGCTTTTTCCATCTTAATAAGTCCTCCTTCACATTCTTCAAGAGGTGGACCAAATTTAAACCCTTTAGCGTATCCAGATCCCTAGTAAATATGATACCTAAACAGGTTATAGAAGAGTGTTCCCATTGGAGGTCCATAGCTTCTATTTCAGCTTTATTTACCACAACTGAAAGAGGATAGACAGTAGTTTTATTCTTGTTCGGTTTGTAACCAGAAATGTCACTAAATTGGTCAATGGTATGTAGTGCAAAAGGAGAGAATCCTTCCCACTAATCAGATGCAGTAACAAATCGTCCACAAAAAGTGAAACTTTAAACTCCTGGGACCCCACCCCTATGCCCTCGATCCCTCTCTCTTGATTTAGTACTCTCGCTAGAGGTTCAATATGGAGGTTAAACAGATGGGGGGATAGAGGGCAACCCTGTCTGGTTCCACTTTTTAAAGGAAAGACATCTGAAAAGTGATTATTGCACAAAAGCTGTGCTGAAGGGCACTGGTAGAGGATACGGATTTGCTTAATGAAGATAGCTGGGAGGCCAAAATGAGAAAGCACCGAAAATAGATAAGTCCAATCGGCCCTATCAAAAGCCTTATCTGTATCCAGGGACACCAACACAGCCTTGAGTTTGGGGTCCCTGGATGCAAAAATCAAATGCCCCAGTTTTTGAAAATGATCAGCTGAAGAGTGACCTGAAACAAAACCAGTTTGCTCCGGTCCTATCAGGGATGTCCAAACTTTGGCTAATCTTGTAGCTAAAATTTTGGCATAAATTTTGATATCAACATTAATTAAAGAAATAGGTCTATAACTGCCAATATGGGTAGGATCCTTCCCTGGCTTTGGAAGAAGCACAATTCTTGCCTCAGATAGGGAAGAATCACTAACTGGGTGCAAATCCCAATTGGAAAATAAATGATGTAATAGGGAAATTAACTGAGTATTGCATGTCTTATAGAACAGACTAATACAGTATAACCATCAGGTCCTGGAGCTTTATCTAGTTTCAATAAGTCTATAGCTGCTGAGATATCATCCTTGGTTATAGGGGCAACTAGAGATGAGCAGGCCTCACTTGAGAGGGAAGGGAGTTTTGCTGTAACAAGGAAGTTTCTTATCATTTGAGAGTGGGGACCCAACACTTGGAGAGGTGAATAGAAATTTTGATAAAATTCTCTGAAAGAGGACAGCATTTCTAAGGGGTCTGTTATGAGGGAGTCATTATGGGGGTGTCTAATGGCTGAAATCCACTTAGTGGCCGAGTGCTGTTTTAGTTGCCAAGCAAGATATTTGCCAGCTTTATCCCCTTGACCTATATAGGTTGCTTTAACCTGAGATGCCAATTTTTCTACTTTTCCTGAGAGGATGCTAGCATACTGGGCCCATAGATGGTCTAATTTTCCCTGTTTTAAAAACAAACACACTTTATGATTGGTCACATTCTGTAAAGACTGCTGATGTAGCTGGTTGTTTGATTCTGATTCCTTTTTTTCTTTTTAAAAGTGAAAAATAGACTGCCACCAGCCCATACTTGTGTTGCCACCACAAAGTTTGTTTGCAGTGTTGCACTCCTTGAACTACTTCACCTGCATCTTTCCTGGCTGGGAAAACCCCCACAGTATAGCCAATCATGATGCAGTGGGAGGGAAAAGAGGAGACACAGCATCATGAGTGGCTTTTGAGGGTGCCTTTGTATTATTCAGGAGGTATGGGATTACAGTTGATCAAGGTAGGATTTGATAGGCATGTTAATATTTTTATTACCTGTAGCAGAAACTTGCTTTTTTAGGAAAACATGTTTCATTGTATTGCTGCCATAAGCTGTAGTAAAAAAGGAAGCAAATAACACAACCAGCAACATCAATGAATTTTACAGAAGGTACGGAATACAAAAATATTTTCATTTCAACTAAAGATAATATGGTACAAAAAGGGTTGACAGTGCCCCTTTCATGCCATTGATCCTGTTTCCACTGTTGTTACACTTTTCCTGTAAAAAAGCATGCTGACTTTATGCGGTACATGCAAAGCAGTTCACCATTACACATGGTCCATGGCAGTAGAGTGAGAGAAACCACATTTCATCATAGTCTGTAACGTTTTCTTTTTTCCCAGACCCCGTTCCACACAGTATTTACCAGCCACCATCTGAGTTGTCACCATCATCATCCACAACATCAATCACTTTATCAGGATCAGTTTGTATACTTTTGTGAGAATATGAACATCTTACCTTATTAACTTTAATAAATGTTAATGTGTATATATTTTCTGGCAGCAACCTATTTCTGGTGTCTGCCGCAATATTACCAGCTGTATGTATAGGGTCGCAACGGCAACTCCTTAGTGGCGTGGAGTCAAAACAGCACCAGATTATGGCAACTGACACAATTGGTGAACTCTCTGTACCCCCTCATCGAGGTCCACCCCCTAAAGGTGGCATATTTAATAAGGAGGGTATGGGAGGAACAGCACCCCACAAGTGGGGATGCAGGAGACACAGCCCCCCCCGCAAACAAAGAGTTCACCAATTGTGTCAGTCATCATAATCTGTAACAGTTTTGACTCCGTGCCATTAAGGTCTCATCATTATGCTGTTGAACCCCAGCTGTACTAAACATGCATTCTGAAGAGGCACTTGTTACAGGACAACCTAGATATTTAAAAGCTTCATCATACATATCAAGCCATATTAACTTTTTTGATCTCAAGTATTCAAAAGGGCATGCATCAATAGGAATAAATGGTTCTTGCAGGTGACTGTCTACCTTGATGGACAGAGAATGCTCAACAGAAGAATCAGTGTAAGTTGGTATGGAAGCAATTTGCAAAAGGTTTTGACACAGATTTAGCTTGCTAATTGGGGGGGGGGGAGTAGGAGCTGTGGAAGACTTACTGCTCACTTTTGGGGACTTTTCCTGTTCTGTGTCTCTTTGTGAAGAAGGACCTACATGTTGTGGAGATGACAAGTTGAAGCTAGTATTGTGTGTGTCTGCGTATGACTCCTGCAACTCATCTAGCAACAGAAATTTGTAGTGCCCTACATTACCTGTTTTTGTAAGATGAACAGCCTTGAACCTGGGATCTAAAAGAGCTATAAGTACTGTATCCAGTGTTTTGATTTCATCATTACAACTAATCTGTCATCATTTTGAAAGAGCTCACTCATTCTCATTACAACATTTCTGTGATACTGCTACCATGCTGTCACATCTTCAGAGCTGCCTCTTTCTATCTGTAGAGTCAGAACACTCAGATAATGTGAAATCAGCACTATGAGTGGGATACCCTGACTCAGAGTTGCACCTTCTGAAGTCATGTCCCCTTTAGCTATCTCAGAAGGAGCTAGGATGCAGCACACTGTCTTCATTAACTTCCACTGCAGCACAGAAAGCATAATTCCATCACCAATAATGTAACTGGGGTAAAGTTCATGTAGCACTTTCTTTTGTTCCAACAGGTACTGCAGCATATAAAGAGTTAAGTTCCACCAAGTGGGAACATTTTGAATCAGCTTTTGGTGGGGCAGCTTGTGTTTATTTTGCAGTTTGGATAATATCTGTATAGCCTTGGTCAATTGTGAAAAATGAGTCACAATGTTTTTGCAAACAGCAATCATACCACCAAATTGTGTTTCTTTGTTCAGGAACCCAGGGACAATTAAATGTAAACAATGTACAAACCAAGAAGCATGCATGAACCCTTCATACTGTACTGCTTTCAAGATGTTGGCTCCATCGTCGCTTACTAAGCCACATTTGAGACCGTGAGAATAGATTCAGTTGTTAAGGAGCTCATTTAGTTCTTGCAAGATATTTGCGGCTTTATGACTTTGCCCAAACTTCTTTATATACAGCAATGCCATCTTTTGGGGTGTGTTTGTTTTTGAAGAAGCACAATAAAAAATGACCAAATGAGCATTAAGGGACATATAATCTATATTCTGACTGCCGGACCACATATCTGTTTTGACATAACTATCCCTACCCTCTGCATTCTTAAGTACAAGCATCTCTGTCACTTTTAATGCTCATAAATGTTTGGTATTTCAGTATAAGCAAAGTACCTTCAATGAGGAACATTGTAATGAGGCTCTGCAAGTTTCATGACCTCACTAAAATCCTCATGATCTACTAAAGAGTATGGGAGAAGGGCTCCAGCTAACAGTTCCCCAATTTTGTGAGTAAGATGAAGACTCTTTGGATGACTTTTGGTAAAAGTATTCTTCCTCTCAAATGCATGAGACAATATTAGCTGCTTACAACATGTTCCTACTGGTTTATTAGACACTGTGCTTCATTTACCAGATGGACGTTGGGGTGGTGGACTTATATATTCAGTGCCATCACTGGATGTGCAATTGGTGCTAATGGTGTTGGTGGTAATGGTGGTCCTATGGCTGGCACTGGTTCCGTCCGCATCAAGTTCAGAAAATTCATTATGCATTGCTACAGACTAATGAACCTTTTCATCTGTCATCTGGAAGGTGGAGGACATGGTTTTGGGTTGATCAAGCAATAGTGAATGTTGTTTCAGATGATGTTTAAGAGCTGTAGTGCCAAGACATGATGAACTTTACCATGGCTTACACTTTGTTTACATAGGGAACAAATTGCTCTGCATGGATCACTTTTACTGACAGAAAAATAATGCCTCACTTCTGAAGTGACAGATTTTATTCAAGTGCTAGGAAGATAACTACAAATTGTTTGTGTTTTTTCACTTGTCTGAGCAGAACCCAATGAAATGGGTAGATGTTTAAAAGCAGCCCTGGAGAAGGTAGAGGTAATGGAGAGGGTGGAAGAACAGTGGGGGAGACTAAAAGGAGCCATTCTGGAGGTAACTAACCAATGCATTAGGATAGTGGCTGAAAGGAAAAGAAGAAAGAAACCACTATGGTTTTCTAGAGAGATGGGAGACAAAGTAAGGGCAAAAAAAGGAAGTTTCAGGAAGTATAAGGGGACCCAAAGGGAGGAGGACAGGAAGGTGTACCTTGAATGTCTCAGAGAGGCAGGGAAGGCTGTTAGGAAAGCCAAGGCACAGACAGAGGAGGGTTTAGCACGGTATGTGAAAAAAGGGATATGACATTCTATAGGTACATCAGCGATAGAAGAAAAAATGGGGGAAGGGGATTGTGAGGCTTAAAAGGGAAGAGGAACAGTGTAAGGAGGGGAATTTAGACAAGGCAGAAATACTGAACAAATACTTGTGTTCAGTATTCACTGAGGAGGGAGAGGATCAAGGACCACAGTTGGGGATTAGAGGCAATTGGGGGGAGAAATGGGCACCAGTCCATTCACAGTGGAGAGAGGTCTGGAGGAACTCATAAAGCTGAAGGTGAATAAAGCCAAGGGGCCAGATCATATACACCCAAGGATATTAAGGGAGCTGCAGAGGGAACTAACATTACCTCTGGCCACCCTGTTCACAGAGTCACTCAGCACTGGCATGATTCCAGAGGACTGCAGGAGGACTCATGTAGTCCCATTGCACAAAAGTAGCAGTAGGGTGGAAGCGGGGAACTACAGGCCAGTCAGCCTCACCTCAGTGGTGGGGAAGATCATGGAGACACAGCTGAAAGAAAGAATACTGGCACACCTGGAATCTGTCAGAGTCCAGGATCTGAGGCAGCATGGATTCACATCAGGAAGACCTTGTCAAATGAATCTGATAGATTTTTTTGATTGGGTGACTAGGAGAGTGAATCAAGGAGAGGTCATAGACATTGCCTACCTGGACTTCAGCAAAGACTTCGATACTGTCCCACACAGAATGCTGATTAACAAGATGAGTAGTCTGGGCATGGGGCATAAGGTGATACAGTGGATTAGAAATTGGCTGACAGATAGAAGGCAGAGGGTGGTGGTAAATGGGATCCAGTCTGGGGAGAGTGGGGTGACCAGTGGAGTGCCACAAGGATCAGTACTGGGACCAGTCCTGTTCAGTGTCTTCATTAGTGACATTGCAGAGTGGCTGGAAGGAAAGGTCTGCTTATTTGCAGATGACACGAAGATCTGCAACAGGGTGGATGCTCCAGAAGGGGTGCAGATAATGAAGAGGGACCTGGAGAAGCTTGAAAGATGGTCAAACAACAGAGGTTCAATGCAAAAAAGTGCAAAATAATGCACCTGGGTAGGGAGAACAATGGGGAGACCTATGGGGGGGTGCTGTTCATTACCAAAGAGGAGAGGGACCTCTGGGTTATCATATCTGATGACCTGAAGGTATCAAAGTAGTATGCAAAGGCTGCAGGGAGGGCCAGTGGCATGCTGGGGTGCATAGGCAGAGGTGTTACTAGTAGGAGGCAGGAAGTGGTGATGCCATTGTATAAAACACTAGTAAGGCCTCACCTGGAATACTACGTGCAGTATTGGAGACCACAAATGCATAAGGACACAAGCATGGTGGAGGCTGTCTAGAGAAGGGCAACAAAGATGGTGCATGGTTTGCATCACAAAACATATGAGAAGAGACTAAGATACCTCAATATGTACTCACTGGATGAGAAGCAAGAAAGGGGTGACATGATAGAAACTTTCAAGTACCTCAAGAGCATAAACAAGGTGCAGTTGGGAGATCTTTTCCAATGTAGAAAAGATACCAGAACAAGGGGGGATGATAAAACATTGGAGGGAGAAAGATTAAGAGGTAACATGATGAAGTTCTTCTACATGGAGAGGGTGGTGAACGCTTGGAATAGTCTGTCACAAGAGGTGGTAGGGGCAAGCACAGTGGAGGGGTTTCAACTTGCCTGGGATGAGCACAGGGAAACATTGGGTAGGAAGGGAGTGATGAAAAGCCATTGAGTGGATGCATACATGTATAGGGCCTGTGGGCAGACTGGATGGGCCTAGCAGTCCTTATCTGCCGACAATTTCTATGTTTCTATGTTTCTAACCCAGGCCATCTTCCTTGGTGCTAGGAGACAGGGGAAGGGCACTTGAGGGTTTTTCATTTTTATTTGATGTAGAAGTGGTGGGTTTCTCTGCAGTCAAAGGGCACACAGCAGGATGATGACCAGTACACCACGTAGGAGTCACACACACACACACACACACACACACACACATATACACAACACACACACTGGGTACAGTGCAGCAGTCAAAGAGCACACATCAGGGTGATGGTCAGTACACCACATAGGAGTCACACACACACACACACACACACTGGATACAGTGCAGCATTCAAAGGGCACACATCAGGATGATGGCCAGTATACCACATACGAGTCACACACACACTGGGTACAATGCAGCAGTCAAAGGTCACACAGCAGGATGAAGGCCAGTACACCACATAGGAGTCACTACGCACACACACACACACACACACGCACACATACACACATACTGAGTACAGAGCAGCAGTCAAAGTGCACATAACAGGATAATGGTCAGCACACCATGTAGGAGTCACACACACTAGGTACAGTGCAGCAGTCAAAGGGTACACAGCAGGATGATGGCCAGTACACCACATAGGAGATGAAGTCATGCAACACACAACACACACATTTTTTTTTAATGAGTCAGATATTTTTCTCTCCACCAAAAAAAAAATATTAACAGCAAGTATCAAAACATGCCACAGAACAGGTGCTGGGCTGCACATGGTCACAACCTGGGTATAGTGCATCAGTCAAAGGGTACACAGCAGGATGATGGCCAGCACGCCACATAGGAGATGGAGTTATGCAAGACACAAAACACAGATTTTTTTTTTTGTAAGGAGTAAGGTATTTTTCTCTCCTCCCCAAATACTCCGAGAAAATATTTGCAGCTTGTATTAACAGCTACCACAGAATTAGGTGCTGGGCTGCACACACTCACACACTGGGTAGGGTACAGTGCAGTCAAAAGGCACACAGCAGGATGATGGGCTGACTAGTATGCCACATAGGAGACAGAGTCACACAACACAGTGAAAGGGATTTTCTGTCTCTTTTCCCAACGGGAAATTTCTGGCATGTATTTAAAGATACCACACAACTGGGTGCTGGGCTGCACATGGTCACACAGTGGGTAGGGTTCAGTATAGTGCAGTCAAAGGGCACACAGCAGTATGCCACATAGAAACATAGAAGTTGACAGCAGATAAGGACCACAAGGCCCATCCAGTCTGCCCATTCTTTCTACCTTATGAATGTGCCATATGCCTTTACACTGTCAAGTGTCTATATATTCATACTCATCTGTATTGCTCCCTTATGACTACCCCATGCCTGTTTGAAGCCCTGCACTGTATTCATATCCACCACTTCCTGAGGTAGGCTGTTCCATGCATCCACACCCTTTCTGTGAAAAATAACTTCCTCACATTACCCCTTAATCGGCCTCCCTCTAATCTCATGCTGTGTCCTATTGTCCTGCTATTTTTCTTATATTGAAACATGTTAGACTCTTTCACCTTGTTAATGCCCTTAAGGTGTTTAAATGTTTCGATCATATCACCTCTCTCCCTCCTTTGCTCTAGGGTATACATATTGAGCTACGTTAATCTGTCTTCATATGTTTTCTGATACAGTCCCTGCACCATTTTGGTTACCCTTCTCTGGACCGCCTTCATTTTGTTAATGTGAAGGTGCAGCCTCCAGTACTGCATGCAGTACTCCAGATGGATACTAGCCAGTGTCTTGTAAAGAGGGATTATTACCTCCCTCTTACAACTTGTGATACTCCTACTAATACATCCCAACATCCCCCTATCCTTACCTACTGCTTTAGTTGTCTGCTTGGATGATTTCAGGTCATCTGTAATGATGATGCCCAAGTCTATTTCTTCCCTTGTGAGTGCCAGCAACTCCCCTCCCAACCTATAGGTGGCTTCAGGGGTTCTCTTCCCTAGGTGCATGATCTAGCACTTCTTTAAGTTAAACCCCAGTTGCCACTCTTCTGACCATTTTGCCAGTTTATCCAGATCTCTTCTCATTCTGCCCACCCCACCTTGATCATCTACTCTGTTGCAGATCTTGGTGTCATCTGCAAACAGACAAACCTTACCTTCCAGTCCATCTGCAATGTCACTGATGAAGATTTGAAGAGGACTGGCCCCAGGACTGATCCCTGAGGTACCCCACTTGTGACTTGCATCTCTTCTGACTGTATACCATTTACCACTACTCTCTGGTTTCTGCTCGCCAGCCAGTTTGCCACACAGTTGACTAACTTCTGACCCACCCCAAGCCTACTCATCTTATTAATCTATCTTCTATGTGGAACAGTATCAAAAGCTTTGCTGACATCAAGGTTGGTGACATCAACTGCATCCCCTTGGTCCACAACTCCTGTGCTCCTAGGGATTCCAGGTCTTGCACTATTCTTTCCTGAAAGAGTACCTCCATAATCTTGCCCACTACTGAGGTAAGACTGACTGGTCTGTAATTCCCTGCCTCCTCCCTGCTACCACTCTTGTGGAGTGGGATCACATGAGCCATTCTCCAGTCTTATGGGACCTCTCCTGTGCTCAGAGACTCACTAAACAGTTCTGATAATGGTTCTGCTAGGTCCACCCTTAGCTCCTTTAGTGCCCTGGGATGTATGCCATCCAGTCCCATTGCCTTGCCCACCCTGAGCTTAACGAGCTCTTGTAGGACACTTTCTTTTATGAAGGGACTTGTATACACCTCCCTTCCCCTTGTGTCCATGGTGCTGAGCTGTGGGCCCTGCCCTACCTTTTCCTCAGTAAATACTGAGCAGAAGTATCTATTTTGGATAGATGCTTTTCCTTGGTCCTCCTCCACATACTCCCCCTTATTCCCTTTGATCTTAGCAATACCTCCTTTGGACTTTCTCCTTTCACAAATGTAGCTATAGAAAGTCCTGTCCCCTTGTTTTACTGTTTGTGCTAGAGTTTCCTCAGTTTGGGCCTTTGCCTGCCTTACTGCCTTCCCTGTTTCCCTTGGAGAAGTTTGGTATGCCTCCCTATCTTTGTCCCGCTATGTTTCCTTATATTTCCTGAAGGCCAGTCTTTTGGCTCTAACCTTTTCTGCTACTGTTTTTGAGAACCAAAGTGGTTTCCTCCTTCTTTTGCTCTTGCTTTTCTCCCTAACACAAGGGGAATGTTGCTTCAAGTATTGCATCCTTAATGCTTGCCCACTTTGCCTGTGTCCACTCATGTGTATTTCTTCTTGCCAGGGCTAGCTTAACTCTGTTGGCCATCTTATCAAAGTCAGCTGCTCTGAAGTCCCATATTTTTGCATTGGAATGGGATGATTTAGTTCTAGTGGCCAAATTGAACCATTCCATGTGATGGTCACTGGCCTCCAGATGGCCTTCTATCTGGAGTTCTGTGATCCTTTCCCCATTAGTCATTACTAGATCTAGGACAGCACTGTCTCTTGTGGGTTGTTGTACCAGTTGCTTGAGGCCCTTCCCCAGCAGGGAATCCACTATGTGTCTAGTTCTGGTGGATGTTTCTGCTGGTATTGACCGGTCTGTATCTGGCATGTTGAAGTCCTACATTATCAGAACCTCCCCTTTAGCTGTCATGTTCTGTATATCATCTAACAGTAATGTGTTTATGTCTTCTCCCTGTTCTGGAGGCCTGTAGACAACCCCAGTTCGTATGGCTGTCCCATTTCTTGTTTCCAGGGTGACCCACAGTTCTTCTGGCTCCTTATGTGTATTCTGAATTTCTGTAGCTTTGATAGTTTCATTGACATAAAGGGCTACCCCCACCCATTTTGCACCTCAGTCTCTTCTGAACAGTACATAGCTGGGTAATGAAGTCTCCCAAGTGTGGTTACTGGTCAACCATGTCTCGCTAATGGCACTATGTCCAGTTTAGCCTCTATTATTGCTGCCTGCAGGTCTGGGATCTTGTTTCCCAGACTGCGGGCATTTGTGTACATGATTTTCCATTGGCCAGATTTCAGTGTGTTAGTTGTTGGGCGAGGTCCAGCATTTCCCCTGCACTTCGTTTGGGGAGCCAGACCTTTTTCCTTACCTGGTGATGCAAATGAACTACAAACATGCTGAACTCCTGTTTGATCACTAGCTGAGGAGGGGAAGGGTGTTCTTCCCATTCGATGTATCAGGTGCTGCCCCCCCCTCCCTATTGGCTAGTTTAAATATTCTGCAAAAAAACAAACTTCTACCCCAATGCACTGACTCCCTCCTTAGTCAGATGCAGTCCATCAAATTTAAAGAACTTTCACTTCTAAAATTGTTGCCAGTTACCTACAAATTTGTGTCCTTTTTCCTGGCACCAGCCCTTGAGCCATGCAGCAGAAGGTACAGGTGGCTCAAGGGCTGGTGCCACAGTGAAAATGATTTTTCTGTCTCTCCTCCCAACAGGGAAAAATTTCTGGCATGTATTTAAAAATACTGCACAACTGGCTGCTGGCCTGCACGCAGTCACACAGTGGGTAGAGTAGGATACAGCACAGTCAAAGGGCACATTGCAGGATGATGGGCTGGCTAGTATGCCATGTAAGAGATGGAGCAGTGAAAGGGATTTTTATGTCTCTCCTCCCAACAGAGTTAAAGCACACAGAGGAAGGTATAGCCCATGCCATTAAGAAAGGCGACAAGACCTTCTTCAGATACATTAGCGAGAGGAAAAAGACCAGAAATTTGATTGTTAGGCTGAAGAAGGAAGGAGGAGAAAGGGTGGAGCATGACCTAGAAAAGGCTGAGATATTGAACAAGTACTTTTGCTCAGTATTCACCAGGGAAGGGGAGAGTGAGGGACCAGGACTCATTAAGAGGGGTATTCAGGGTAGGGGATAGACACTCTCCCACTCATGGTGGGAAGAGTCCTAGAAGAACACAGGGAAAATAAAAGCAGATAAGGCAATGAGGCCATATGGGATCCACCCCAGAGTACTTAAGGAACTCAGGGAAGTGCTGGCGGAACCACTGGCTGCCCTTTTCAACGTATCACTAAAGACAGCGAATCATACCTGAAGACAGAAGGAGAGCAGATGTGGTCTCTCTCCATAAGAGTGGAAGCATAGAGGAGGCAGACAATTACAGGCCTTAAGCCTGACCTCAGTAGTGGAGAAACTAATGGAGTCCTTACTCAGGGAGAGGATTGTAAAGTTTCTGGAGGATAGCAGGGCATAGGATCCAAGGCAGCATAGATTCTCAGTGGAAAGGTCCTGTCAGATGAATCTTAAAGATTTATTTGACTGGTTGACCAGGGTGGTAGATCAGTGAGGGGCAGTGGATGTGGCCTACCTGGATTTCAGCAAGGCCTTTGACACTGTCCAACACAGGAGATTACTAAATAAACTGGGGGGGCTGAGAGTGGGTTCTACGATGGTAAACTGTGCTGGGAACTGGCTAAGGGACATTACTCAGAGGGTGGTGGTAAATGGCATGAAATCTGAGGAGAGGAAGGTGACCAGTGGGGTTCCACAGGGGTCAGTGCTGGGGCCAGTCCTATTCAATGTCTTCATTAACAACATTGCAGAGAGTCTGGAAGGAAAGGTGGCCTCTTCACAGATGACACTAAGATCTGCAACAGAGTGGACACACCGGAGAGGTTGGAAAAAATGAAAAAGGACCTAAGCCTATTAGAGGAGTAGTTGAGTGTCTGGCAGTTGACTTTCAATGCTAAAAGGTGCAACATCATGCACCTGGGTCACAGGAATCCAAGGGAGGAGTACAGGATGGGTGAGGAAATTCTGGCCACCACAAGTCAGGAGAGAGAGACCTGGGGGTTATAATATCTGGCAACCTGAAGGTGACCAAACAGCGTGAAAAGGCACTGAAGAGAGCTAACAGAAGTTGTGGTGCATATGGAGGAGCATAACAAGCAGGAGGAAAGAGGTGGTGATGTCACTTCACA
Source organism: Neoceratodus forsteri (assembly GCA_016271365.2). Lineage (NCBI taxonomy): Eukaryota > Metazoa > Chordata > Ceratodontiformes > Ceratodontidae > Neoceratodus > Neoceratodus forsteri. The sequence goes on from CM028135.1 coordinate 827,255,420, forward strand.
GATTAATGGTGTGGCCTCAGCTGGAGTAATGTGTCCAGTTCTGGAGACCACATCTCCGGAAGGACATTGACAAAATAGAGGCAGTCCAGAGAAGGGCAATGAAGATGGTACATGGACTGCACCAGAAGTCCTATGAGGAAAGGCTTAATGACTTTAATATCTATTCACTGGAGGAAAGAAGGGAGAGGAGAGATATCATAGAGACCTTCAAATACCTTAGGGGAATAAACAGGGTACAGGTTGAAAGCATGTTTCAGAGAAAACTCTGCACAAGAAAAAGGGGCATGATATGAGGCTGAAGCGTGCAAGGTTGAAAGTATGGCAGCTGACTTCCGGTGATGCACCCTCATGATGGCAGCCTGAAACAGCAGCTCCAACCTCTCCAGAGTGAATTACATCCACAAACGGCAAAAACAAAAGTAATTTACCATCTGAAAGCTCTCAACTCTAGCAAAATGCCTAAAGGTAACAGAGATTGGGGGCAGTAACCAGTAAATTCTGTGGATAGGGATGAAATACTTTCTGATAGTGACAGCTCGCACATATCCTCACATCAGGGCTGGCCCAGAACCACAGCCTCCTCAATCTACCCTTTGCAAAAGCAAATTAATTTAATGCTTACTGAGCTCAAAGACTTTCAAAAGGAAACTAGAACCAACATTACTGCCCTCCAAACAGATTTCAGCAGAATGGAGCACTGCCTTGAGAAAATGGAGGAGGCATGCACTACAATAAATGCCCATGTAGATAAAGCTGAGCAAGCCATCATCCAACTATGCGAGGTGATTTCTGGCCTGCAGATGCAAGCAGAAGATGCAGAGGCCAGGAATTGCTGCAACAATATTAGGATCTCGGGTATTCCCAAAGAAGCAGAGGGACCCAATCCAATTTTATTCCTCCAGAAACTGTTTAAACAAACACTTGACCTGCTGTGCACATGCACTCTAGAAATTGACAGAGTACATCATGCCTTGCTTCCAAAACCAACCTCTGCAAATGCCCGCCCTAGAACTATGGTGCTCCATTTCCTCTGGTTTCAAGAAAAAGAAACCATGTTGCACAAGGCTTGGCAGAAGGGGGTGATCAAATTTGGTGCATACAGACTGTATTTTCGACAATGATTATCCCAACACCACCATCCCGCAAGACGCCGGGCTTATGCTCAGATTCTCCAGCAGCTGCGGAAGAAAGGCTTAAGATTTCAGGCCCCATACCCAGCCAGTCTCATGGTCCACTTCCAAGATGGCCCTATCACTTACTGTGAGGATGCATTTAGCAGCCTAGCCAAGAAGAATATCAAGCTGGTCTCCTTGCCCTACCAACCTGCACAGCAGCCCTCAATATCCACTAATTTAGTACAACAAATGTGGAGACAAGTCCCCCTAGAGAACAATATCACAGAGATGGAGAAGCCACTTTGAGGCAGATCATGTCCGATCTGCAGAAGAAATCCCTGCCAGTACCGCCAATTAATGAGAAGAACTTTCCGGGGAAGTGAATCTCAGCTACTCTACAGATCCAAAGATAAGTCCTCAGCATAACGACTGAGCGAGATACCTTGAAAATTGTTGTTGGTCTCCCTCGATACCCAGAATCACTCCCCCATTAGTGTCTGCCTGTTGCCTCCTGTGTTGTGCTGCATGCTGCTTCCCTTGGCTCCCATGTGGCCCAACTCCCCCTTAACTCCATGGACATGAGCCAAGGCAGAAATGCAACCAAACTACAAGCAATTGGGGCTCCCCTGGGCAGTAGATTGTTTTTCACCCCCAATGCTCTCACTGATCCATCTTTGGCTGCCCCCCCAGGAGCCCAGCAGCAGGCCTTGCACACTATATAAAATAAATATGAATAAACAGAAGCTGTGTGTGGGCCACTGCAACCTGTTAATATGGGTACACCTGAGTTGCCTGGAAGGGTGAGCGCCAAGAAGGAGGCCATAATATGATAAATAAAAACAGGAAAAAATGAAAAAGGGGAAGAGGAGTCCTTGAAGGAGAACTCTGCTGCAACTTGGAGCCCCTCTCTTGACAATTACAACTGGACGCTGGCAGGGGTTCGTGGGCTGGGGTCCTTGGGGGACGTGGGAGGCAGGTGTGTGACACAGCTCACAGAGAGCACAGGACAAGACACAAAACTCAGCATCCCCCCTAGGGGGAGTGATTAAAAATGGGGACCAGTAACTAGATTATATGCCTGGGGACTTGCCACGTAGCCTGATTACCTTTACACCCACAGCTCTGAAATGCAGACTCATTACAGACAGATCCAAGCTGCAGAATTGACTTCCATAGTTGACCAGCAATCTCCACAAGAGACCATCAACTATTAGATAGTTACTCTTTCCCTACAAAACCTCCTTGATCCCTAACCTATAAACTAATGGATGCCCGGGGGAAGTAAAGTGCATATATCTATCATCATGATGTGGGACATTTACTGACAGCCATTTGTTGACCGCTCATGCCCCCTTGCATGCATAAGTCTGGACATTAAGTCCCATCATGACGGTGACTTTTAACCCCCAGGGGACACCCCTTTATTTCATTCAATGTTGAAACTTGAAAACAGGCTTTCTGAATTTACTGGTTGAACATCACACCAGGGAGATGCCGAGGGGTGTGGGAAGATACAGCAGAATCAACAAAGTCCAAGAGGGTAGCATCTTTCAGAAAAAGAGACATGCAAGAACAACGGGACACAATTTAAAGATGGGGGGTGGTTCTGGGGCAATGTAAGGAAGTATTTTTTCACAGAGAGGGTAGTGGATGCATGGAACAGTCTTCCTGAGGAGGTTGTGGGGTCTAAAACTGTGGGAAAATTCAAGAATGCATGGGACAGACATAAGGCAATTGTTGTGGGGGGTAGGAAGAAATAGGCTGTTGGTTAACTAGGATCTGTGGCCTATCCTGTAGGTAGGGAAATGGGCAGACTAGGTTGGCCAAGCGGTCCTTATCTGCCATCAAAGTCTATGTTTCTATGTTTCATACTATCATGACAGCCACCCAAAATGCCAGCTGGAACTCCCCTTGGTACTGAGGGGTGATGCGGCTGGTGGGGTATGAGGATGCTCCCCCCCCCAGCTAATGGGCCACCTTTCCCCAAGAGGAGACCCTGGCTATACTGACTAGGTTCTTGGCCCAGGCAATACACTGAGAGTCATATGTAGGACTCACCAGGCTGACTTAATAAAACACCCTATATTTACCTTCCTCCCTGTGGATTACTGGAGGAGGAGAAGACTCTATGATGAGATATTCAAGCCACTTTGGAACACAACTTCACCTTTGAGTTTCTCTCCCCTCCATTCATGTTTTGAGGACAGAGTAGTCCTTGTTGGGACTGATCTAAACTGCAACTTTCTCCCCCTTTCGGACTATGGCAAATGAGTGAACCAGCCCACTCTCACTTTGCCATTTTTATAGCACTAAACTATTATAACAGCCCCCTCCGAAGAGGCATGAGTGGTGGCCTCATCCTCCTAGACCCCCGAACCCAACATAGCAAACATCAGGGGTGCAGTAACCTGCACCAATCAGGATCTCCTCCATGTTAATCAGGCCCTCGGATCCTGATTCTTGGAAGTTCACACTACCCCATTTTCACAGGGAGGCAATGTTAGGCCTCCTCAGTTATAGTCCATTTCATCTACCTAAATGGTTAATTTTTCCCAAATGTTGTATGAAACTTAGAAGCTCTACTCTAGTTTTTTGTTATCAAGTTATTTATCTGTTATAAGGTTAATGAAGTCAGTGACTACAACAAAACTCTAGTGGGTATTTTGCAGTTTGGTGGCTGGGGTTTCTGGGGGGGGGGTGGATCAGCTTGGGTCTTAGAATACACCCTTCAGGAGGGATCACGTGATGAGCCAAGTCTGAGTGGATGCGTTCCGCGCTGCTCCCAGGCCCCAAAGCAAATTAAAGTTACAAAACTCTCTGGTACCGGTAAGCAGTGACTCAAAGCACTGGGTACTAGCTGCAGAAGGGTAGCAGATTTAAGCGGGAGCGAAACCGCGAAGAAGAAAGCTGCAGAAAAGTGGCAGCAAGTACATAGACAGCGCGGGTATTACAGATGTGAAAGGCCTTCCAGCAGCACCAGCATGGAAGTGGAGGCTATGGAGCCTCTTGAGGCGAGAACGCCGGCAGCCAAAAGACCAAAACCCCTATCCCCTGATCATAGTGAACAAAAGGGGGATTTAAATAAAGAAGGAGGTGCTGTGGAGACCTCTGACGATATACAGGAAATTAAAAAGCTGCTGCAAGGGTTGGTGTTGTATTTTGCAGAGGTGAAGCCTGCATTACATTCACTAGCACAAAGGATGGGGGATGCAGAAGTAAGGATCTCCTCCCAGGAAAGGAAGGTTGCCACAATGGATCAGGAGCTAGTGGCTGTGAGAAAGCAAGTCAAAAAGCTAAAAGAGAGGGTGGACGATCAAGAGTCCAGAAGTTGGAGGAATAACTTAATATTAGTGGGGCTCCCAGAGAGGGCTGAAAGGTCAGACTGCGTTTCCTTTCTGCAAGATTTACTGTTCAAGCTATTGGGCCCTACTCCTTTTGGGGGTGCTTATAACCTGGAGAGAGCCCATAGGGCTCTAAGATAGATCCCTCCTCCGGGTGCAAGGCCGTGAGTGATAATAATGTGATTCCTGAACTATAAAGAAAAGACCCACGTGCTGGCTTCTGCAAGACAGAAGAAGACACTTCAATGGAATGGTGCATCACTGTGGATGTTCCAAGATCAAACTCCAACAGTCAGGGAGAAGCAGAAGGAGTACTCTGAGATCAAAAAGAAGCTTTATATTGCAGGAATTAAATTCTGTCTACAATACCCTGCAATCCTGAATGTGCGACTCCAGTCTGGGAAAAAGAGATACCTGATGGCAAGAGATGTTTTGGAGGGCCTGCGGGTTGAACTTCCGGAATTATTCAAAGCACCGACCTGAATTTCGGGCCGAAAGGGAAGAGGCGAGATAGAGAGGAAGACTGGGACTCTGGACACTGAAAAGATTTAACACATTTTTCTTGTTGTTTGGGGTTTGCATTACATTGGATTCATAAAAAAGGTTGAATTTGTTTAAGATTTACCAGTTCTGGTAGTATGGGTTAACCTCAGGGGTGATAAGAGGGGATGGCGCCAAAGTTAATGGTATGGGGTTGGAGGCAGATGAGAGTGTGTTAGGTCAAAGGAGGGCCGGTGAGCCTAAAAGATAGGGTAATGTGGGGTGAGAAGTTGAGGGGTCTAGTTGGGTCCTATCCATAGTCTTAATCTCAAGTGGATCCCCTATTGGGGAATTTAAACTAGACTGGGAAGAGTGTGGCAGATTTAGGGGTGAATAACCGGTAATGGAAGAAGGATGGGGTGCCTACCTTAGGAAGGGTGTGGAAGAAAGTAGAGGAATTAAAGGAAATGTTGGGGGGTTTGATGGGGGATGGAAAAGGGTAAAAGAGATACCCTGCATAGTGGAGAAGTTGGGATTGAGGAAACAGCTAGAGGGGTTTATATATAGCACTGGTTGAAACCCCAAGGTGGAAGGGTGGAAGGTTAAATATCTAAGCTTAGGAGACATCGGGGTAGGTTTGATACCCAGAGGGAGAAGTATAGATAGGGAGGGCAAGATTAGACTTAAAAGGATAGTGGGGTGTAGGAGGAGATGTAAATAGGTTCTAGCTAGTTTTGGATAATGGATGGGTACCAGGAGATGCTTTGACAATAGGAGGGGTGCAGAAAGAGGTTCATCCATGAATCATGAGTCGGAAGGAGGGCGATTGCAGGATCGGGGGAAAGGTGGTAGGGGGAGGGTATCGGGGATAGGAAGGAGAGAGAGTCCATTAGAGAGAGAGTGAGGGCAGCAGACCAAGAGTATGTGCAAAGAGAAGGCTTGACTATAATAAGATTTAGATTTGGGAATGGCAGGGGTTAAGATTCTGTCATGGAACACTAAGGGACTTAGGGGTTAGCGGAAAAGAATGGTAGTCCTCAGACATATTGAACAGCTGGGAGCTCACATTGTTGCCCTGCAGGAAACTCACTTATTAACGGAGGAGGTGAGCTGCCTCAAGCGATTGTGGGTGGGTCAGGTGTTTGGGGTGGGTAAGGAAAAGGTGTCAGGGGTGTGGTGATTTTAATAAAGAAAACTTGTATGTACAAGGTGGAGCAAGTAACAGTTAGGGAGGATGGCAGAGGGATATATCTATCTGGTACCCTTTTTGGTAAAGCATTAACTGTGGCCTCAATTTATGGCTCGACCCCCCCAAGCCTGAATTTTTTGCATTATTAGAAAGGGATATGGCCGTGTTATCACAGCATTCCCTTATCTTGGCAGGGATTGGAATATTTGTTTAAATAATTCGGAGGACAGAATTCCACCATTTAGAGGCCCTTTGTCTAAGGCTCAGATTGCCTTGAATAGATTAATGGAGGCTTTGGCTTTAGTAGACCCACTCAGAACCTGTTCTCTGGGGGGCAATAATATGACATACTACTCTGTGGCTCACAAGAGTCACTCTCGTATTGATTTTTTTTTTGGTAAATGGGGAAGCACTTAGGGAGGTTAAGGAATTGGCCATGGAGGGTAGAATCTTATCAGATCACTCCCCAATTCATTTAAGATGGGAACCAGCTCCTATCCCTCCTAGACCGCATAGATGGAAATTAAACGATTCCTTATTAGCAATGGCTTCAAACCAAGGAAAATTAGAGGAAGCCCTCAGGGAGATTATTCACCAACAGTTACCCACACTACAAAATGAAAAGCTTAAATGGCCAACATGTAAAGTGTTGTATGCAGAGGCAGCCCAGAGCCTTGCAGCGCAAAGAAATAGACTGAGGAGGGCGAAGGAGGAATTTATTATGGGGGCTATTGAGTCGCTCTCTCCATTGGAGGGGACCTCTGGGGAAATTGACACAGAACTTAAAAGTTTGAGAGGGGAAATGGAGGATATCTTGAATGGGAAAGTCCAATTCTGGTTAGAAAAGATTAAGGCTAAGTATTTAATGCAGGGGGATGTACCTGGGCGATTTTTAGCGGCTAGGGTTAAGGAATGGGAAGCTAGTAGGAGGATTACTCATATACAGTATGCTGGACATCAGATAACAGATCCCCAGGAAATGGTAAATGCCTTTGCAGACTATGTTAAAGAGATCTATCAAGTAAAAGGGGGAGCTAGTGAGGAGGAAATTAGAACATTTCTAGAGGGAGTGCCGCTCCCAGTCCTGGATCCTAAACAAGCTAGTAAATTACGGGCTCCTATAACAGCATCGGAGATACTGGAGGTGGTTAAGTCTTTGCCCCATGGTAAAACCCCGGGGCCAGATGGGCTGATGGCCAAGTTTTACCAGGTGCACATACAGCCCATACTCCCTATACTCCATGAATTCTTCAATACTATAATGTGAGAGGGGGTGTGCCATGCTCCACTGTACCAGGTGTATATCACACTTGTTCCTAAACCAGATAAGCCTAAAGACATACCTGGCAGTTATAGACCTATAGCTTTGATGAATCAAGATATTAAAATTCTTACTAGAATTTTAGCTAATATAATATTAAGCATTTCTCCAGCTTTAATTAGACAGGAACAAGTGGGCTTTATGCCAGGGAGGGGTGCGCATGATGCCCTTAAGAAGATACATCATATACTTTGCTATGCGTCAGACTCTCAATTACCCATAGCACTGATATCCTTAGATGCAGAAAAGGCCTTTGATAGGGTCTCCCATCCCTTTCTATTTGATACAATGGCAAGGATGGGTTTTCCAGAGGGCCAGATCAATGGTATCAAAAATTTATATGCAGCCCCAACAGCTAGGGTATTGTGCAATGGTTATGTTTCTCAGGAGATACATTTAGAAAATGGGTCTCGTCAAGGATGCCCTCTCTCGACAATTTTATTTAACATATATTTGGAACCTTTGTTGAGAGCTATTAATAGGGACGCACTAATAAAGGGAATTAATATTGTGGGGTGAGAGCTAAAATTCTCAGTTTTTGCTGACGACATACTCCTACACTTACAGGACCCGGTAACAAGTTTAAAAAAAACAATATGCTTAATAGAGGAATATTCTAAAGTTGCGAATTATAAATTAAATTTGGCTAAGACCCAGATCATGCCCTTGACACCCTATGTATGTAGGGCAGATTTTGCACCATTACAAGTGCAGTGTAAGGTGGATAGGCTGAAATATTTGGGTGTTTGGATTACACCTGCTACTGATGAGGGTGCCGCACTAAATATGGAGGGGGTATTATCAGCGATTAGGGGGGATATGACAAGATGGAATAAGCTCCCTTTGAATTTTATGGCCAGATTGGGTCTCATCAAGATGAACTTACTACCCAGGTTACTATATCCAGTATATCTAGCCCCATACTGCATACCTGGGATATGGTTTAAAAGAATTAAGAAGCTTTTATCAGAATTCCTATGGAATGCTAAACCTCCTAAGAAGAAGCATAGTATTTTGTGTATGCCATATGGAAGGGGAGGGATTAAATTGCCTGATCTCCAATTATACTATGTGGCAGGCCAGATGGGGCTCATGATATGGTGGAGTAGAAGCTTAGAAGAGGAGTCCTATGTTCCAACTTGGTAACAAATTGAGAAGAAAATATTGAAGGACTCAGGACTCTCACCGGAGACAATTCTATTTGCTAATGTAGCAAGGGGCCCTAAAAGGGTGTCATGGAATCCAACTGTGAAGTCAGCAGGAGCTTGGTGGTCATTCGTCTCCCCAGTCCAGAGGAGGAATCAAATGAAGGCTAGGGACCAGCCAATAGTGGGCAATCCCAACTTGCTAATTGAGGATCAAGTAATTACTTGAAAATGGGTGCCGCACTTGATGGGTTTGAGGATAACGGATGTGACTCAGGGTAGCAGAGTGATTCTCCCAGCTGGAACTGAAGGAATACCATTCTTTAGAAAAATGCAAATCACTTGTATGTTAGAAGGGATGGGGAAAAGGTTTGGGGATTTTACGGACGCTTCCTTTACCTGGGATAATTTGAAAGATGTTGATCCAGTATCTAAGGTTTTGTCACAAGTATATAAAGTGCTTTTGGATTATTATAGTCCAAACTCTCCCGTACAAGTGGCATATTGGGTCAAGAAGATGGCCCCTGGGACTCTTAACTGGGATAGCATATGGAAGAGCAATAAGCACATACCTATACCTAAGAACAAAAGTATGCAATATTTTATTGTTTCGAATATCTATTTTACCCCTGTAAAATTATATGATAGACGCCTCAGACAGACAGACCTGTGCTTTAGATGTGAAACTGAAGCAGGGGATCTTTTACATGTGCTGTGGGAGTGTAGTAAGATTGCACCCCTCTGGGCTGAAATCAAACGGCATATGGATCCATTGATGGATTACTCAGAATTTATAACTCCAGAGATCTGTATTTTAGGTGATTTTTCACAGATCTCAGGTAGTGCACCTAAATACCATCTTTCTCTAATGTCAGCAATTGTTAGAGCATTTGTATTGCAGCACTGGAAAGATGATCAAGTGTACACATATAATCAGTGGGTGAGAGATTTTATTGGGGCTCTGGACAAAATACAGCGATATTATGCCTGAGCAGGTAAACTGCGGTTATATGTAAAGAGATAGTCGAAAGTAGATGCGATGTACTCACTGTAGTGCAAAATAGTGGGGACTCAGGCCTGTCTGTCGAGAGGTGATCAGCTGGTGAAAGATATGCTGATTCAGGTTCCAGAGATGTTTAGGAGGACTTTGGTTAGGGTGGTTGGATAAAGGGTTCATGTGAATAGCTCACAGTATATGAATAAATTAGCTGGATGCTCTTGGTCTGCAAGGATAGATGATAGGATGGGGACTCTGTCTCTCTCCTGGGGACACAGAAAGGAGATACCACCTTAAAGGGCTTTTCTAAAGAGGTGTCCAGGATCTGATGCCCTCATGGGAGAAACAGGGGATGGGTTGGAGGGGTTATCTTTTTCTCCTTCTGGATTAAATTTATTTACTGACCCTGTTGCTCCGAGGCAAAAGTGTGGTATATGTATAAGAAATAAGGTGAAGGGTGGTTCTCTTTGCTGTTAATGTATATATGGGTTTGTATATAGTTTGCACAGCCAGTTTGGGGCTGTGTACCCTGGCTATGCCAGGTATGTGTGTGTCTGTCTGAATTCTCTTTTCCTGAAATACAATAAAGAGGATTTAAAAAAAAAGGAAAGAAAAAAAAAAGAATACACCCTTGAGGAAATACGCCAATTATGACTACCACAAAAAATATGAAACTGTACTCCCTCAACATTAATGGTCTGACCAGCCCAGTTAAACATACCAGAATATTGACTCATCTTAAAAAAACACTAATTTGGATGTAGTGTTCCTTCAGGAAACAGACCTACATTCAACTGAGCACAAGAAGTTAAATAGACAGGGGTTCTCTACAGTATACTCATCAGCCTTCTGGGAAGGCTGGAAAAGGGGAGTGGCCATACTAATTCCTCACTGGACCCCATTCCAGACTGCTAATATCTGGGTCGACCCTGAAGGCCACTTGATTTTGGTACAAGGCAGGCTTTACGACTCAGAGGTCACCTTAGCTAATATCTACCTCCCTCTAGGCACTAACTTTTCCACTATAAAGATGCTCCTTGGCAAAATATTAATTTTCACTAAAGGGTTTCTCCTTTTCATTGGCAATTTCAATATTACTCCCAATCCCAGTCTTGACACAACCAACTCCTCCCTGAATTCACAACCGGCTCCACAAAATTAAAAAAAATAATAGATCTGAGAGCTTGGCTGGATGGATACCTGCAGATTCCTCTACTCTAGAAGACGGGGCTAAACACATTATTTGGCAGTACATGAGACTTACTCCCAAACTGATTACTGCCTCACCCAGGAGGGTCTAACCCGTTTAGTGGACTGCTCCCTGGGAGACATCTTAATTTCGGATCATTCCCCAGTTATCACCTTATGGGACTTTGGTCAACAACAGCGATCTACCCACTGGAGATTAAATACATACTATCTATGTAGTGAGCCCTTCAAGGATTTCCTGGCATAATCCATTGAAGAAATAATAGCGGATAGCACCCAAGCAGACATAACCCCAGCAATATTATGGGATACCGTTAAAGTAGTTCTCCATGGTAAACTCATCAAATATTTGGCAACTCAAACCAAAATTAGAAAAGAGTGCCAAAAGATGCTAGAAGACATGCTCCAATTCTTACAGCATATCCACTAGCAGGGTAACTCAACAGTCCTGCCCCAAAGTAAACAAATTAGAAAAGACCTGGACAACCTTGCACTCCAGCAGATAGAAATAGCATTAACTTTCCTAAGCCAAAGATATTATGAGGTACAGTAGGACCCTGTGCATCGAGGTTACTAGCATTCCACTCCTGCAAAGACATCTCTCAACCAATGCATCGATAGGGCACCCAACTACCAGCCTACACCAAACTAGACTACAAGAAGTAGCCTCTGCTTACAGTGCCTACTATCAATCCTTATACATCCCAGAAGGAGGGGGAATCCCCTTCAGAATTACATCATTTCCTAATTTCAGTAACTCTCCTCACCCTATCCAAAGAACAACAACTGGATCTGCAGAGCCCAATCTAACCCCTTGAGTTGGACCAGATCATATCCAACTCTAAGTCTGTGAAGGCCCCAGGACCAGACTGGTACGGATCATAAGTTTACAAAAATACCAAACAGCAGGTAAACCCATTACTTTTAAAAACATTTATAGGGATCCTAGAGGGTGCTCCCCACCCCACCCTCAAGCTAGTCATATGCAACTAGCTCTGTCATACTAAAGTTGGACAAAAATCCACATCAATGTGAATCATATGATGCTTGGACAGCTGGTTCTGATCACTGTATCATTTTTTGTAAAATAAAAATTGGTTATGGACTGTCTGTCATGAAAGATGCTGAGAAATCTGGTACTCTTGGAATGACCTCACCCCCCCCCCCAGGTTTCAGCTGAAAGATGAAAGCCATGAGAAAATGCTGAAACAGCATGTGAGATCATACACACACAGGTTTTAGATACAAGATGTTACATGGCAGGCCAGAAGCTAATTACAGACTTTTCTAAGTTAATAAGTATAGCTTTAGCTGCTAAAAGGGAAATCAGTATCCCTATTATGACATTTCAAGAGAAGGAAACTAGGTTTAGTAAACTGATGCGAAATCATAAAAGCTGATGTCTATGTGAGAGGGGAAACTGATCAAGAGATCAAAGAAATGTAATTTGAAGGACATGAGTCATGCTGAGGATTTCAGAATTGAATACTTGAAAAAGACATCCCGTTTTTATACAGATATATTTTTTTATATATTCTGACAGGGAGGAGCTAGGTGACCTCATGCAAAATAGGTGGAGAAAACCAGCTTTTTAAAGATTATTCTGTTTTCCTTCAGAGTCACTTTTATCTAGACACTGACAAAGAAACATCTGTGAGCACTTTAAACAAGTATTTAGAAAGAGAAATAAATCTAAATATTGTTGTAGGAATGTGCACTGTTAAAACTTGCTCTTTTAAAAGATTTGTATGTCTTGTGATATAATAGTTCTGTATTTTGTGTTTTACATATTTTTATCTATTTTAGTAAAACTCTTTTTAGAGCATACTTGGTCTGTCTTTGAATGTCTTTCATTTGTAAGAAAAGAATATATGGTTATAGCAGACACTAGGCATAAACTTGAAAGGTGATACCAAACTGGAAAGAGAAGCGTTTTAAATCTGAGGTCTTTATTAAAGTTTTAGGGGTTCATCTCTGTATACCTGGTTAGGTGCCCATAGGCAAAGATATCTGGCCCCCCAAAGACAGAAATATCTGAGCCTATGCATTGGGTATGCTAGCAAGAGGTTCACAGTTTAAATCCCTCCAAGACTTGAGACCAAAGGTTGATCCGAATTCACAAAACGGACAAGAGGGTTACCTTGTTCTGTTAAACTGTTCACAAGACTGCGCTCAGAGGTTGGCACTTTGGGAGTAGAGGGCTGACCTGCTGAGTGGGTTTGTGACAGATTGGTGTCAGTGGTGGGATAATTTTGGTATCACAAGCTTTTATTGTTCTGTGTCAGTTTGAGACCATAAGCTCATTTGCAAAGAAAGAAAAAGGCAGAGTTTTATTTTAGAAAGGAAACAGAACTATACCACTTGCCATACAGTCAAGTTCCTACCCATTTTATTTTTTTTCCTAAAGTGCAAGTTAGAGTAGCCATAGTTAGGGAAGAAGATGGCTTCCAACTACAGCAGGCACACTGTAGATTAAAGCAGTTGTGCAGGGAAAGAGGAGTCCCGTTCAAGGTGACAGCCAAAAAGCAGAACCTCATAGATGCCCTGATGGTAGCAGATACCCAGAGCAGCGAGTCATGGACCATGACTGGAAAGGACCAAACCTCAAGTGTGGCAGGGCTAGTGACCAGTGCTGTGTCCAGATCCAGTGAGGATGACAGCAGGACCACTGTCAGTGAAGGGCCATAGCAGCAGGGGAAGGTCACCCATATCCTGAATCCAGAGGTACTCAGGCTGCATATTGAGTTGCACAGGATGGAGCTGGAGTTCCAGGAGAAGAGGGAGTGAGAGAAGCAAGAGATGGACCATGAGGCAGAGCAAGAACACTGTGAGGCAGAGCAGGAACAATGGGAGGCAGACCATGAGAAGCATGAGTGCCAGCAAGCTGCAGAGGAGAAGAGTGAATGAGAACACTGAGACGCAGCCCATGAGGAGCAGGAGGACCATAGGCAGCATGAACTGAAGAAGATACAACTCTGACCAGCGGCACCAGAGCAGGTAAGTGGCTTGGGTTTAACTGGGACTTCAGGACTGGGTTACAAATTGAACTCCAAATTAATAGCAGAATTTAAAGAGGGGGAGGATATGGATGCCTTTTTAAATTCTTTTGAAAAATTTTGTATTCAGGCTAAAATTCCTAGAGAGTCCTGGAGCTTCCTGCTATCCCCGCTGCTTACCAGGAAAGCTCAGGATGCATTGGGTCAAATGGACATTGAGGATAGTAATAATTACAGCAAACTAAAAGCTGCACTGATAAAAAAGTTTGAATTAACTGCTGAATCATACAGAGCTAAATTCCATAAGCTCAGGAGAAGCCCTGATATGAGCTATGAGGAGCTAGCCATGAAACAATGTCAGTTTTTAAAATGTTGGTGGGAAGGAATTGAGGCAAACTCTGTTGATAAAATTGAAAATGTGATTTTATTAGAACAGTTTTATTGGGCATGCCCAGCAGAACTAAAAACCTGGCTAGAGATCCCAAAACAGTGTAAGAGGCTGTGGAACTCTTAGACCGCTATGCCAAGGGCAGACCTGCTATGAGAGCAAATGGGGTGGGCGTGGCAGTGCAGAAAGGGAAAAGCACACCTTCAGGGCAGCTAAAACCCTTACTTCCTCCACCAAACCAGCTAGCCCCAGGTTTCAGAGAAAAGATTTCTCGGAGAGAAGAAATGAATGTTGATTGTGTAAAGAAATTGGGCATCTTGCCAGACAGTGTCCCAAAAAGGTGAGCAATAATACACAACCGGGTGCTAGAAAAGAAGTGGGTTGTTTGTGTGTCCCTGGAAGCATGCCAGTGAACATGAGGGAACACATGCACCCAGTCAAGGTGAATGGTGTACAGACACAGGGGCATCCCTGATCTTGGTAAAGGGAGATCTGGTAGAGCCTGGTCAGCTTATACCCAAAAAATACGTCACTGTACAGGACTTCACTGGTGAGGCGAAAACATTGCCCCTCACTAGTGTTCTCTTAGACTGGGGTGGAACGGGGGAACTGTGCAACAGGTGGCTGTAGCCAAAACCTTAGAGGTGGATGTGATCCTGGACAACAATCTAAAACAGGGGATGGTATGTGCAGTTACCCATAGCCAAGCAGCAAGGGAAAACTGTAGTTCCCTGAACCCCACGGAAGCCATTGTGGAAACCACTGAGAGGCTGGTTCCCCAGCTTGTGTCTCCTGATATGGAGATTAATGAAAAAGGGGGTAGAAATTTCCCCAGTAGCAAGTAACCACACAGCTACAGAGGGTTACTCCAAAGAGGGAAGGGTGACCCATTGTCAGAGGGTGGGGATTTACAGTGATCCTGTGTACCCTGATGCTAGTGACCCTAGTTTAGCAACTGAACGGGACTTGTCCCATGCCTTGGGAATGTGTGAGGGGTTTGCAGCTGCTAAGAGAAGTAACCCTAGTTTAGAGAAGCTGAGGGCTTGGGCAGACTGTGACGGAGCACAGGGAGGTAATGGTAGACATAAGTTTTATTGGGAAAATGGATTTATGTATACTCAGGCAGTACAGACAGAGGGAGGGATGCTAGGCAGGCAGCTTGTCGTTCCCCAGAGGTATCGTGAGCAGTTGCTCAAGGTTGCACATGATATTCCCTTGTCTGGTCATCTGGGAATCAGGCACACAACGCAGCAGTTGGCCCAGAATTTCTACTGGCCTAACTTCACCCAGCAGGTGAAAGAGTACTGCGAGTCTTGTCACGGGTGCCAGGAAATAGAGAAGGTGGGCAAGAAAACCCAAGCCACCCTGATTCCATTGCCCATAGTGGAGGAGTCATTCTAGAGGGTGGGAATGGATATTGTGGGGCCTTTAAATACCATCAGCTCCTCAGGGAAGAGATTTTTTAATTTTTTATTTTTACCAATTATTTTACCAGGTGAGACACACTAAGCTGAAAGCTTGTTTGCAGGTGCAACCTGGGAGCACAAGGAAGTTAAGTGATTTGCTCAGGGTCACACAGTATGTACCTAGGGGGCTGTGGGATTCAAACCCAGGTCTCCGGATTTGCAGCTCAGAGCCTTAACCCACTGCGCCATACTGCCTCCTATATTCTCCATAGATTCATCCTGACTGTGGTGGATTATGCCACCCGGTACCCAGAGTCAGTCTCTCTATCCTCACTGAGGACGGACAAAGTGGCAGATGCCTTATTTGGGATTTTCTCCAGTGTTGGGTTTCCACAGGAGGTTATCACCGATCGAGGGGGTTCCTTCATGTCAGACCTGATGAAATGTTTATGGGAGAAGTGTGGGGTGGTGCCAAGATGCACAACACCTTAATGTGGAAAGATTCAATGGTACCCTAATGTCAATGCTCCGGGCATTTGCTGAACAGCATGGGAGGGACTGGGAGAAATATCTTCCCCACCTGTTGTTTGCGTACAGGGAGGTGCCCCAAGAGTCGACAGGATTTTCCCCCTTCAAACTCTTATATGGACACTGGGTACGTGGGCCCCTAGACTTGACCTGGGAGGACTGGGAAGGCAAGCTTGTCATACAGGGAACTCCCATTGTTGATTACGTCCTTAGGTTTAGGGAAAGGCTGAAGGCGCTTATGGGAACAGCCCAGAGCAACCTGGCAGCTGCCCAACAGAAAGAAAAAGTGTGGTATGATCACAGAGCTAGAGCTCGCTCATACATGGTGGGTCAGGAAGTCATGGTCCTTATTCCAGTCCAGAAAGACAAGCTTCAGGCTGAGTGGGCAGGACCGTACAAAGTGGTTAGGAAAGTAAATGATGTGAACTACATTATGGAGTTACCTGACAGAAGACAACAGAAAGGATGTACCATGTCAACATAATGAAGCCATATGCAGATAGGGCTGACATGGTGTTTGCAGTGTGTAGTCATGGGGAGAGGACGGACAAAGGAGACCCCCTTCTGTATTTGCTGGAAGAAGGTAAGCAGAAGTCCTATGTGGAGGCAATAAAATTGTCTCCCCAGCTGGCCCTGGACCAGATCCTAAAAGTAAGGGAGGTTTTAGCAGACTTTGCCCCGTTGTTTAGTGATAAGCCTGGACTAACCCCCTTAGTGACTCACGATGTGGAGACAGGGACACAGACACCCATATGGTGGACAGCATATTGGGTGTCAGAGACTGTCCAAAAGGAAATTAGGAGGGAAGTGGAGGAGAGGCTGGATTTAGGGGTAATCCAGAGATCCCACAGCCCTTGGGCCTCACCCGTAGTCCTTGTGCCCAAGACAGATGGCTCTACTCGTTTCTGTGTGAACTATCATAGACTGAATGCAGTCACAAAGTCAGACACCCACCCAATGCCCCAGACGGATGAACTCCTGGACAAGTTGGTGTGGCTACCTACCTTACGACCATTGACCTGACAAAGGGGTATTGGCAGGAAGAGTTGACAGACAGAGCTAGGGAGAGGTCAGCCTTCATCACTCCGATAGGCTTATTTGAGTTTAAAGTAATGCCTTTTGGAATGAAGAATGCCCAGGCCACTTTCCAAAGGTTGGCGAACCAGGTGTTAAATGGTGCTGAAGAGCATGCCTTGGCATACCTGGATGACATTGCCATCTTTAGTACCAGCTGGGAGGAACACCTATCCCACCTTAGGGAAGTGCTGTACAGGATTCAGAGGGCTGGGCTCACTGTCAAAGCTGAGAAGTGCCAGGTGGCCATGGGAGAAGTGGCATTCCTCGGGCATGTGGTAAGCTGGGGACAGCTCTGCCCTAAACAAATAAAGATGGACGTGAGCCAGGTGTGGCCCAGACCAGAAACCCAGAAGCCAGCCGGGAGTTTTCTAGGGACAGCAGGGTACTACATGAAATTTGTACCCAATTACAGTGCCCTGGCTGCTCCCCTATCTAACCTGACAAAGAAAAGGATACCAAAGAAAATTACCTGAGGCCCAGCCTGTGAGGAAGCCTTTACCAGACTAAAGGAGGCACTGTGCAGTGCTCCTGTTTTGACAAGTCCGGACTACAGCAAAACCTTTATAGTTCAGACTGATGCCTCAGACATGGTTATTCGGGCAGTACTGAGTCAGCCATCCAGCCAAGGGACAGATCACCCAGTAGTGTACCTGAGTAGGAAGTTACTTCCCAGGGAGCAAGCTTACTCCACGGTGGAAAAAAGAATGTCTTCCATAGTGTGGTCCCTAAAGAAACTAGAGCCATAGTTATATGGCAGCATTTTGTGGTGCAGACTAACCACAACTCCCCTGGTTTGGCTGATGCAGATGGGGGAAAACAATAGTAGATTTCTCAGATGGAGTCTTGCTTTACAAGGTCATGATCTGAAAATCATACATAGGCTGGAAAACAAAATCAGAACTCAGATGGTCTGTCTAGGGTCTATGAGGAGTGAACTGATTTGGGAAGCTCATCCCATGTAGGGGATAGAACTCCCAAATTCAGTCTAGGTGGGGAGGAATGTGACGCTTGGACAGCTGGTTCTGATCACTGTATCATTTTTTATAAAATAAAAATGGGTTATGGACTGTCTGTCATGAAAGATGCTGAGAAATCTGGTGCTCTTGAGCACTACCATGTGACAGCACCTCCCAAGTCAGCTTTGGAACCTGGTTCTCTGGCCTGGAAGTGCAACACACTACCTGCTCGACCACTAGGTGGCTCTTTTCCATGAGAAAATCAACCTACCATACCTGAAACTGACCTGGAAGAAAAAAGTTACATAGATAAACAAGGTGTGTGGCCACCCTATCCATAGACCTTCACAGTTTGAAAGTTGCTCACCCAGAGTAGAGGCAATCAGGAGCTGAGGATTCCATCAAGAGATTGTGAGGAGACTCTAGCCAGCAAAAGAATTTGCTAGGAGTCTAATGCTGATGTAGTATGCAGTAGGTGGGATGAACTACGCGCTAAGGTGTTGTGGAGAAAACACCGGTAGCAGAAGTCTGTGACAAGCTTCATTTATTTTAAGAAAAGGTATGCCACCAATGCCACAGTACTTTTAATCATCACAGACCTTTCCAGTCTATCTTTGAGTTCTACTCACAGCTTGTATTGCATACCGACAACAGTTAAGTGGGTACTAAGCCTGAACCTTTCAGACCTGCTTGTCTGCCAGGCCGGGTCAGAATCCTAGTGATGTGAGGAGCCACCCATTTGCTTGCAGTAAGAGGCCCCTCCGAGCCCATGGGGGCTGCCGGCGTTCTGATGGTGTAGCATGGAGAGACTGAGTACCATCATAAGGGCATTATAGCCCTTGCAGCAATACAGCAGAAATACATATACAACAACTCTGTGATACAAAGATGCTTATTTTCTTTTTTTAGTTTGGTTTTATTCTGTCTGTTAACCAGCCTGGGAATGGGTCCCAGGGTGGTAGCCTGGGTAAAACATTGACTGAACAACAGGACACGGAAGGTAATTGTAAATGGATTCCACTCAGAAGAAAGAGGGGTTACTAGTGGGGTACCGCAGGGTTCAGTACTGGGTCCAGTCCTTTTTAATGTCTTTATAAGTGACACTGCAGAGGGAGTAGAAGGAAAAGTATGCCTCTTTGCAGATGACACAAAGATCTGCAACAGGGTTGATACACACGGAGGCGTGGAAAGGATTAGAGGGGACTTGGCAAGGTTGGAGGAATGGTCAGAAGTATGGCAGCTTGGATTCAATTCAAAGAAGTGCAAAGCAATGCACCTGGGAAACAAAAACCTAGGGGAAGATTACACATTGGGGGGGAGATAGTAACAACAACAAAAATGGAAAGGGACCTGGAAGTAATAATATCAGATGACCTTAAGGTTGGCAAGCAATGTGAGAAGGTGGTAGGGATGGCTGCAGGGATACTGGGATGTATAGGGAGACATATCACCAGCAGAAAACTGGAAGTTGTTATCCCCCTGTAGAGACACTTGATGAGACCCCATCTGGAGTATTGTATCCAGTTCTGGAGACCCCATCTCCGCAAGGACATAGATAGGATAGAGGCAGTTCAGAGGAGGGCAACTAAAATGGTGCAGGGTCTGCAAGAGAAGTCATATGAGGAGAGACTAAAGGAGCTTATTATGTATACACTTGAGGAAAGAAGATGGGGACATGATAGAAATGTTTAAGTACCTCAATGGAATCAAAAGTCCAAGAGGGTAGCATCTTTCAGAAAAAGAGATGTGCAAGAACAAGGGGACACAATTTGAAGATAGAGGGAGGATGGCTCAGGAGCAATGTGAGGAAGTATTTTTTCACTGAGAGGGTGGTGGATGCATGGAACAGCCTTTGTGAGGAGGTTGTAGGGTCTAAAACTGTGGGAGAATTCAAGAATGCATGGGACAGACATAAGGCAATTTTTGTGGGGGTAGGAAGAAATAGGCTATTGGTTAAATAGCTTATCCTCCAGGTAGGGAAATGGGCAGACTAGGTGGGCCAAGCGGTCCTTATCTGCCATCAAAGTCTATGTTTCTATGTTTCTATTCTATAAAAATCACTTTTAAATCCTGAACAAAACTCCCTGTAGCAGTACTGAGAGAGGGCTGGGGGGTGTTTTTTCTTTTTCTTTTTTCTTTTGATGATTGTGTTTTTTTTTTTCTTTTATTGTTGATTGGGTTAGATTTTATGGTTTTTTTTTTGGGTTTTTTACTAATACAAATACTGGGTTTTTTGGAGTAAAATGAGTAGGAGTGGCATAAGCAGTAAGTGTGTGGATTTGCTGAGAAGACCCCGTGACTCCAAGACATAAAACTCCATTAGGATTGCACTATGAATTTATTTGCTACACAACCTTCATGGAGTATGGATGCATGAGGTTACCCTTTTGGATTTCTAAATAAGTGATTGCTTTAGCAGTAAAGACTTTGAAAGATCACTTTCTGGTCTGGAAGGAAATAGTTGTCTGTTACGCTACTCTTAGCTTAGCACAAAGGGCTATTTCATTAAGCAAGGCTCCCTTGAAAATTGGATTATTTCATTTAGTTTTATGCACTTTAAAATGAACATAAGCGAGCTTAAGTGAGAGCAAACAGTGTAACTACAAAAAGAAAAGTAAGTAAATAAGTAAACAGAATTACCAATCTGGAATATTTTTTTTATATTGGTTGTCTTATGTTTTATTAGGTCTTATTAGGTTATCTGGATATGTTTTTTAAAGCTCTTTTTCTGGCAATATTGAGCACTTCTTAAATTTATATTTGTGATAATTGAAATAATCTAATTTAATGGGGTAAAATTTAGGGTTTGAGATTTTTTTATTAGTGTATTTTCTTTTTAATAGTGATACCCAGACTGATTGAGTCGTGGGCAGAGGTGCAAAGTAGGAAACAATCCTGGAACTTAAGAATGGCTAGTTGGAAAAGAAAAAATCAGACTAATCCCAACCAGTGGTAATTTGAATGACCCCTGTACATCTGTACATCTGACTATTACAGAGAACTTTAAGAGCCTTGCTTCAAGAAAAATAAATAATTTTTAATTTTATCAACAGAAGAAGGAGCAGAGTAGAGAAAGATCAAAAACGAAAGACTGAGGAGTCATTCTCATTTCTTGTTTAACAGCTTAATTATTTGTCTCTGCTCATCTTCTTTAGGGACATTTTGGAACATTCAGGAACATTATTGCTGCTGGAATACATTGACCTGATTGATTGAATGAATGATTGATTGGGAAGAGCTTTACCTGGATTTAGAATCCCCTTCAGAGTTATGATTGTCACATTTGATGCTTGAATATTGAATGTGGAATTTAGAATTTTTCCAAAAAAATCATCGTTTAACAAGTCATTCATTTCTTGAGAGCATATTGCTCTATTTCTGCACTATTACTGCATTATTGCACGTAATTGCTCTTTTGCTCTATTCTTGCATTATTGGGTAATTCTTGTCCTATAACAGCCTTATCTGATGTTTACAAGAAGTGGCAAAATGCTCACCGAAAAGGGGGGTTAAAAAGGAAAAATATTGGAGGAAAAATTAAAAAAAAGAAGAATGAAAATAATGGATGTGTATTTAATGATACACTATGTATTACCTCTACTCCCATCAAGCAAAAAAATCTTCACTTATGCTGAGGCACTGAAAAACACTACAGAATTGGCCTCTGAGAAGGTAGATGACTGGGAGAAAAAAATAAGAAATGAGATAGATAGAGCAGAAAAGCACACTTATTTAGTCAGTAATTATGATAATGATGACCAAGTGTCATTTATCAACACTCAAAACT
Organism: Neoceratodus forsteri; assembly: GCA_016271365.2. NCBI lineage: Eukaryota > Metazoa > Chordata > Ceratodontiformes > Ceratodontidae > Neoceratodus > Neoceratodus forsteri. Next base: position 827,277,355 of record CM028135.1, read on the forward strand.
CTCAAAAGAGGAAAATAAAAATTAAAGGCAATCTCCATATTAATAAGACCGTAGGGATGGTTGGTAGACAAATAAATCAGAAAAATATCACAGATTTTTTTATTGCTAAATCAAAATTCGATATAAGGGAATGTAGAGTGCAAGATGTTATAAACCCCTCACAGGAGGCCTTGGTTACAGAGTCATTAGTGAATAAGGTTATTTCTCCTAGAAAAGCTCAGAATTCAAGATTTGAACTGTATGGTCCCTTAGAAATTTCTTCAGGATTGTCTAAAAATGTTGATAACCTCTGTCAAGAATTAGTCACTGATGTTGGGCCAACAAGAAATAATTGTTCCATACTGAAAGGATCCCCAACAACAGTATTTGAGAAAATGGATAAGGAAGTAGAACAAATAATAATAAAAGAAGATTTATTTGCTCAATGCCCAGACACATTATCAAAGTACACTTTTAAGGCACTGACACACCCTGTTATGGCAAACATAGTGCTGTTAGAAGTGATAAGGGATTTAAAAACTAATATGGAAAGCTCTATTAATATTTTATTCTTAAAATTACAGCAATTGGAGGAAAAACTGATGAAGTTATCTGCAAAAAAAGGACAGGCAAACTGTCTTTTCCATCAATTCATATTCCAAATTATCCTCTAAAAAGTAAGAGGAAATGAAAAGGCACTCAGAAACATAAGGAAAAGAAAAGGGGTGGGAAGAAACCTACAACAAAAGTTATAAAAAATCAGAAAGAAGTAACTGTAGAAACTGTAGAAAAACATACAAACCTTAGTCCAGTAAGAAAGAAAAATCTAATGATAGAGGAAAACATTGTTAAGAATACCGTAGGAGAAAAGAGAGGAACATCTGAAGAAACTGTATGTATAGATGAGATTGTTGAAGTAACTAATGAAAGTAAAAGATTACTTGATGGAAATGAAGTTTGTTTAAGACTTGATGGTATGTACCAGAAAGAAAATGAATCACCAGAATTATTAAAAGATCTTATTGAGTACTTAATTACCGCAGAACTGTGCATAACCCAAGCTAAAGATAACATCATTATGGTATGCAGGGATGAAAACATTGAGAACAAACCAGTGTATGTATTAGTCCCTGACATGTCCCTAGCAAAGTCTATTTGGGCCAAAACACACAGGCTTTCCTCATTAGGTTTAAGTATATGGGCTCCTATTTCTTGGAAAACCATCTTAGCCCATACCAAGCAACACTATGGGAATGGAAATTATTTAACTTTAAGCATCTTCAAGGGGAATGTAATTCAACGTCATTGGGACTTTAGTAATCTTACATCAGACAGTAAGAACCCTAACTCCTATATTCTGTCCTTTTTTTGGTGTAGACAGACTCATGGGAGAAAATGAGGAAGGCATGGATGCATATATAAACTCCCTTATAGGCTCATATCTCAAGAGACCTAAGGGGAAACTTGCATTTATTATGCAAAGAGAGTATCCATGATAAAAAGGATAGCCAAATAGACATATTGTGTGTGTCAGCCAAATTGTTCTTTCTGATAAAAAGTAAAGTGGAGATCTTTGACAACTTTGGCATATTAATAGTGGATTTGTTTAATTTTCATGATGAAGGGTCTAGGGCTCTTGATATAGGACACTGATTAGGAATAGTGGATGAAAATTCCTCTGAAACTACTATTGTTGTTGAACAAACTAATTTATTTGTTAAGCTGATATCTTGGACTATTCCAGGACTCCGTAACAAGTTTGCAGACTAGGAATGTATGGAATTTTTATTAAAATATGAAATTCTCACCCTGCAAGAGACATGGACTCTAGAAAATGTAAATATTAATGGATATCAAGCAGTATTAAACTCAGCAGTTAAGGGAAAAAAATTTGGTAGAGCAAAAGGGGGGTTGGCCTTGTTTGTAAAAATAGGACCTAAAATCTCAATATTAGAAATCTTTAAAAATGTGCAAAATTATATTTTGGCTATCATAGTCATAGACCAGGTTAAACTGATTTTGGTTAAAGTATACTTCCCTCTTTTTAATAAACTAGACCAATTCAGAAACATCTGGAGTTCATTGGGGCAGGATATTGATGCTTCTTTTCTTAAACATCCAGAGGGCATTCTTATAATATATGGGGATTTTAATGCTCGTATCACAAATCATGATAACTTTACAAATTTAGAGAACCAATTAAATCTCAAGTTCTGCAAAAATAGATCTAATAAGGATAAAGGTGTAAATGACAGAGGTTGAGGTCTGATAACATTTGTTGACAAGAATGCTTTAACAATCTTGAATGGAAGAATAGAAGGAGACAGGGAGGGCAAATATACTTTTTTTTCAGGGGTGGGTCAAAGCACAATAGACTATGCTATAATTAATCCTGAGTACTCTAAGAATTTTGTGTCATTAAAAATTCTTACTCGATCAGAAAGTGACCATGCTACTTTAATTATGCAAGTTAAGTCTGATAAAAGTAATACTTCTCACAATCAGCCGCCTTGCATATCCCTGGCACAATTATGTTTGGAAGGGAAACAGCATCTGAATTTTTAGTTTATTCATGGGAATAAGGTAAAAAATATACTGAGGGAATTTGAAAAAAAGAAGGATATGCAAGATCAAGAATGGGAACACATAGAATGGATGGATGCACAATTAAATAAACTTGATCAGGGCATAAGAGCATTGATCTATATAAATGTTAAATCCAAACCAAAAAAAGTAATAAAAACATGGTTTGACAAAGAATGCGAAACCAAAAAGAGGTATCTTAAGAAACTTATTAGAAGAACCAGAAATAATCCTTACAGGGAAAACTATGCATTTCTAAATAAGGCTAGGAGGTCATATAACAAATTTCTTCAGACAAAGAGGTTATCCTTTCAAAATGAAATATGGGATGGGATGTTCCAGATTATTAAGAATAAAGATATTAAAGCTTTTTGGAACATGGTTGCAAAGGGGACCAATCAATATCAGCCTTCTCTTTCGGTATATGTTCCAAGAGAAATTTGGGTGAAACATTTTAAAGAAATGTTTTATAAGATCCCCTCTTTGAAAAGTTCTGATGGCACTGTATTGGATAGATTAGGTAAAGTAGGAACTACGCTGTTTTTTTCCCCTGAGGAGATAGAAGTCTGTATAATGACACTAAAAAACAACAAGGTTCCTGGTCCTGATTGTATTCCTCCTGCAGTATATAAAGAACTTTAGGAATTTTGGATCCCTTTACTCACAGTGTTTTTTAACTTATGTGTGAGGCATAATTTTTATCCCCATCTCATGGACACGTAATATTATAGACCCAATTCATAAGAAGGGCTCATTGTATGAATCTAAGAATTTTCACCCCATTAGTTTATTGGATATAAGTTCTAAAATATATTCAAGACTTTTGCTGAACAGAGTAAATGAATGGGTTGAATTGACCTCCCAAATCTCAATCTATCAGGCAGGTTTTCAGGAAGGCTTCTTTACGACCGACAACTTGTTCTGTATAGCACATCTGATGGAAAAATATGTACTTCTTTGGAAATCCAAGTTGTACGCAGTTTTTATAGATTTTGAATCAGCTTTTGACTCTGTAATTAGGTTAAGGTTATTGGAACTCTTAAATCAGAAGGGTATGGACCCAAGTCTTCTTAGATTAATTCAAAGGCTTTATTCGGGCACGTCCACATATATTAGGTATGATAATGAAGGTAGGTTGTCTCAACCATTTGAGTCAAATTGTGGAGTTAAACAGGGATGTCTTTTGGCCCCTGTTCTATTTAACCTGTATATCAACAAACTCTTAATATTCCAATACTCAGAAGTCTTTGATTCCCCCTAAAGTAAATAATAAATTAATTCATTCATTGGCATATGCAGATGATCTGGTAATATTTTCACTATCCAGATCTGGGATACAGAAGAAACCTGATATTTTGCAGATGAAATGTAAATCATTAGAACTTGGATAAACATAAAAAAACCAAAAACAATGGTTTTTAGGAATGGCAATCAGAAAGTGAAAGGACACAGGTTAAGAATTGGAGCTGATAACATTGAAACAGTAAAGGAATATTGTTATTTGGGGGGGGGGTAAAATTCACTTCCACTTGCTCCTGGTCTGCCCATATTACTAATCAAGTAAACAAAGCAAAATTAGCTTCAAGGGCATTATTGAAGTTTAATTATGTTTATGGAGGAAATTCAGTTGTACCTGCTTTAATAGTTGGTGAGGCAAAAAATCCAACCATTATTGTTATTTGTCTCTGAAGTTTGGGGACATGTAAGTAAGATGGAGCTGGAAAAGCCCCTGTCATATTATTATGAAGCACTTCTAAAGGTACCTAGCTCTACCTTAGACACTATGGTTAGAACAGAGCTGAGAAGAGCACTGATTTACTGTTTCAAATATCTTACATTGATCTCATATTGGATTAAAATAATAAATCAAGGGAAAAATATACTCCCAAAATGTGTATTAAAGAAAAAAATGCAATGGACAGATAAAGGGCTATCATCATTATGGCTTATTGGCCTTCAAAGTAAATTAGACTGGATAGACATGGGCCATTTGTGGATGGATTATAGTAGAGGGATCCTGATCCTTTCTCAATATAGAGAATTGGTAAAAAAAGTTTATATTCTCTAGGGAAAAATTTAGATATGGCACAAATTAGAAAACAAAAATGTGCAAGATGGTATAAGGAGAACAAAACTGACCATGCTTTCGAATTCTATCTCTCTTTTTGTTTGATCCCATCATACAGAAAAGCTATTACCTGGATGAGGATGGGGTTAGTTAATTCAAAGTACACATACTTTAATATTGCTAGGGCTAATGATGATGTAACAGGGACAGAAAGGTGTTGCCAGTGCAACAAAGGACATGAAGAAACTGTGAAGCATGTGGTATTGTTGTGCCCTCTGTACAAAAAGGCTAGAGATCAATTCTTAAAGAATGTTCTACAGATTTATGCAGACTCTGGCTATGATTTGACATTTATTCTGCTGCATCCTCAAACAGTAGAAGATGCAATCTTGATTGCGAAATTTTCGAATTTTGTTATTAACAGTAAAAGAAGAAATTATAGGGTGCTAAACCCAAAAAGACAGACATGCTACTATAGAAAGTGTTGGACTGATATTTTAGAAATTCAAAATGTTTTTAATATTGCTAGAACAAATGTTATTTATGATTCTGTGTTTTTATATTGTGTACCTCCATTTTGTACAAACTTTTTTATGTATGTGCTTTTTCTTATGTATGAAATGATGAAAATAACCTTGATACCTTGATATCTTGGTTGATCAAATAAATAATTGAATTGAATTGGTGCTCTTGGAGTGACCTTCCCCCTCCAGATTTCAGCTGAAAGATGAAAGCCATGAGAAAATGCTGAAACAGGTTTTAGATACAAGATGTTACATGGCAGGTCAGAAGCTAATTAGAGACTTTTCTAAGTTAATAATTATAGCTTTAGCTGCTAAAAGGGAAATCAGCATCCCTATTATGGCGTTTCAAGAGGAGGAAACCAAGTTTAGTAAACTGGTGCAAAATCATAAATACTGATGTCTGTGTGAGAGGGGAAACTGATCAAGAGATCAAAGAAATGTCACTTGAAGGGCATGAGTCATGCTGAGGATTGCAGAATTTTATACTTGAAAAAGACATCCTGTGTTTATATAGATACATTTTTCATATATTCTGACAGGGAGGAGCTAGGTGACCTCATGCAAAATAGGTGGAGAAAACCAGCTTTTTAAAGATTATTCTGTTTTCCTTCAGAGACACTTTTAGCTAGACACTGACAAAGAAACATCTGTGAGCACTTTAAACAGGTATTTACAAAGAGACATACATCTAAATATTGTTGTAGGAATTTGCACTGTTAAAACTTGTTCTTTTAAAAGATTTGTATGTCTTATGATATAGTAGTTCTGTATTTTGTGTTTTATATATTTTTATCTATTTTAGTAAAACTCTTTTTAGAGCATACTTGGTCTGTCTTTGAATTTCTTTCATTTGTAAGAAAAGTATATATGGTTATAGCAGATTCTAGGGATAAGCTTGAATGGTGATACCAAACTGGAAAGAGAAGCGTTTTAAATCTGAGGTCTTTATTAAAATGTTAAGGGTTCATCTCTGTATACCTGGATAGGTGCCTGTAGGCAAAGATATCTGGCCCCCTGAAGACAGAAATATCTGAGTCTGCGCATTGGGTACGCTAGCAAGAGGTTCACAGTTTGAATCCCTCTAAGACGTGAGACCAAAGGTTGATCCAAACTCACAAAACAGACAAGAGGGTTACCTTGTTCTGTTAAACTGTTCACAAGATTGCGCCCAAAGGTTGCCACTTTGGGACCTGCTGAGTGGGTTTGTGACTGTCCAATTTCAGTCCTTTACTCAGATTATAAATTTTTTATGTCTATATTGGTGCACCGAATTGATCATTTCCCTCCCTCCCTAATTAATCTGACTAAGATGGGAATTGTCTGCAAGAGATCCACCACTGATAACATTAGCTGAACTCGGCATTTGATCACAGAGATGTAATCATGTAGCTGCCTGGCAGTCCTTCTCAGCTTAGATGCTGAGAATGCCTTTGATAGGGTCTCCTGTCCCTTTCTGAATGCCACACTCACCAAGATGAACTTCCCACACTCACCAATTTCAAAACATCTATGCAATTCCATAAGCAATGTGCCAGGATCACGGGGCACCACACTGCGGACCTCCCCCTTCTCTGAGGCACTAGACAGGGATGCCCACTCTCCCCATTACTTTTTGCTATTTATATAGAACCCTTGACACAGGCCATAATGGAATCCCAAGATGTACAGGGGATAACAAAGCAGGGTACCAAGCACCGGATAGCACTGTATGCAGATGATATACTGCTCTACTTAGAAAACCCTGAGCAATCTCTCCCAGCAGTTTTCAATATATTAGACCAATTCAGCTTCAACTCAGGTTACAAATTGAACCAAACTAAAACCGAGGCTCTTACCATTCATTACCATCCCTCCCCAGCAATACAGACAAGTTTCCCCCTTCAGATGACAACTGGAAAAATTCAAATATCCCGGTGTCATCCTTTCAGGGAATGCATCAGAGGCCTACAGAAATAACTATTCCACATTCTCCTCCCAGATGCAGCAGGAACTAGAGCGATGGAATATGATACCCATGTCACTTTCACACAGAGTAGAGGTGATCAGGATGGCCTCTCTGCCCTGGGTCCTTTATCTATTCCAAAATATCCCCTTATCACTTCCTCACAATCACTTTAAGTCATGGAATAAAGCAATATCCAAATTCATATGGGTAGGGCAACAACTCAGGATAAAACTCTCCACCTTATTTCTCCCTATGGAGAAAGGCGGCCTAGCTCTGCCCAACCTCAGACATTATTTCTGAGCCTCACTCCTGGTCTTTATCTATCAAAGGCAAACTGGCACCCCTAGACCTCATTGGATGGAAATAGAAGAAGCAATTCTCCCCTTGAAAGATTTACTACAGAAATTGTACTATTCAGACTCTCCTGGGGTCCCCCTCCCCCCGGATACGGGCCCATGGCTACACCACCAGTTGGTGGTGTGGCAGTGTTTCTGCAAGATCTTACTGTACATCTCACCCCATTCCTGTCCCTTCTTACTTCAGTAGCATTGCTGCAGCATTTTCCTCCTGCCAAATCTGACCAAGCATTCCAGAGGTGGGAATACACATCACTGAAATATATATTCCAACTTTACAATGCTTCAACCATCAAATCCTATACAGAAATACAACTTGAATTTCAGTTGAGGCAAAGTGACTTCTGCCAATTCTTGCAGCTGAGGCATGTCCTACAATCCCTCACCCTGGGTGTTGCCCATCCAGCCTCATATTCAGCAATCCTTAGCATCCTAATCTCAGTACTCCGAACCGGCACCCTATCCTACCCAATTTCACTATTCAACAAGGTCCTATCTGAAACCATAGGGAGCACAACTGACTCAGTGTTCTGGCAGTGGAATGAAGAACTCGACCTGGACTTGACCCAGGCCCAGTAGGTGGTCTCTTGGGGAATTTCTGCCAGAATAACTAGCTCACATATGTGGTAGGAATATGCCTGAAAAACCCAGATCAAATACTTCCATACCCCAATTATAACTGCGTATTATCAGGTCACAAAGAACTCCTCCTGTTGGAGAAAGTTCAGAGCCTCACAAGCACATCATTCCCACATCTTCTGGGCATGCCCCAAAATTGTCCCTTTTTTCCAGGAGCTAAACACTGAACTTGGGGAAATATTCCTGCACCCAAGCACATTAACAGCAGAATTCTTTCTGTTCCATTTAATCCCAAGAGAACTGAGGGGAAGGGATACTAGGTATCTACCCACAATACTGTCACTAGCAGCAAAGAAAGACACTAGCTTACCCCACTACCACACAAAATTCCTGAATGGAGGAAAAAAGTTAACCAAATATACCAGATGGAGAGAATAACATTCTCTCTGAATGACAGAAGAGAATAGGCAATGCCAGATGGACTAGGTGGTTGCTATATATGATGCTCAGAGATCCTTCCTTTGTTCCATGACACTGCCCACTGGGTGTAATGGAAATAACCAATCACTCCTCAGGCCTATACTGAACCACCTTAAAATAATATCTGACCCTTGAATAGGCCAATCCCACAGGGGCCTGCCCCTTACCCCTTCCCCCAGGGTACCCAAGCCACAGACTAATTAACTTTACTGGGCTGTAGAGATAAACTAACACTTCTTGCTGGAGATACTGAGAAGCAATGATATGATACTGAATTTTCTCCCCCTTCGCTCTGCGTACAGAGGGGTGAAACATAATCCAAGAATATCTTGGACAAGCTCTGTGTTCAATGAATGCACCTGCACAATGTAAATCTAGAAGCTGTAGAATTAGACAAGGTTGTAACTGACTTCTAAAAAATTAAATGAAGAAGATAGTTACCAAAAAAAAATATGGCAGCTTAGATTCAATGCAAAGAAGTGCAAAGTATTGCACCTGAGAAACAAAAATACAGGGGAAGAGTACACAATGGGAGGGGGGGAGGTACTAACAACAACAAAAATGGAAAGTGACCTGGGGGTAGTCATATCAGATGATCTAAAGGTAGGCAAGCAATGTGAGAAGGCAGTTAAGGAGGGCTGGGGGTCGGGATACTGGGATGCATAGGGTGAGGAATCACCAGTAGAAAACAAGAAGTTCTTATCCCTCTGTACAGGGAGTTGGTGAGACCCCATCTGGAGTACTGCATGCAGTTCTGGAGACCCTATCTCTGCAAGGACATAGACAGGATGGAGGCAGTCCAGAGGAGGACAACTAAAATGGTGCAGGGTCCGCACCAGAAGCCATACGAAGAGAGACTAAAGGAGCTTAATATGTATACCCTCGAGGAGAGTGGGGACATGGTAAAAACTTTCAAGTACCTCAAGGGAATCAACAAGGTCCAACTAGGTAGCATCTTTCAGAAAAAGAGATGTGTAAGAACAAGGGGGCACAATCTGAAGACAGAGAGGGGATGGTTCAGGGGCAACTTGAGGAAGTATTTTTTCATGGAGAGGGTGGTAGACATATATAATGGCCTTCCTGAAGAGGTCGTGGGGTCAAAAACAATGGGGGAATTCAAGAATGCATGAGACAGACATAAGGCAATTCTAGTGGGGGTAGGAGGAAGTAGGTTGTTTCGTTAACTAGGATTTGCAGCTTATCCAATAGGTAGGGAAATGGGAAGACTGGGTGGGCCAAGCGGTCCTTATCTGCTGTCAAAGTCTATGTTTCTAAGGCTCAGGGGTAATGTTAGGAAGTACTTTTTCACTGAAAAGGTGGTGGAGCCATGGAACAGCCTTCCAGCAGAAGTGGTGGGGTGAAAACAATATGGGGTTCAAGAGTGCATGAGATACACATAAGTGTACCCTGGAGATGTGCAGAGCAGGATAGCTGCAGATCAATTAGGAAATGGGACTGCAGCAGTGAGTAGGGAAATGAGCAGACTAGGTGGGCCGTATGGTCCTTATCTGCCAACAGATTCTATGTTTCTATGTTAACAGAGTGACACACAGATACTGGTATTGTTTCTTAGTACTGAGTAAGGGATTTCTCTGTCTCTCCTCCCAACTGGGAAGTATTTCTGGCATGTACTGTATTTAAAGATACCAGAACTGGGTGCTGGGCTGCACACCGTCACACATTGGTTAGGGCAGGATACAGTATAGCGCAGTCAAAGGGCACACAGCAGGATGACAGGCTGGCTGGCCAAGCACACCGCATAGAAGTTGCACACTGGTACTGTGCAGCAGTCAAAGTGCCCACAGCAGGATGATGACCTGAACACATCAGCATGATGCCCATTCAGTTGAGTCCAGCAAATCCACATCAATCTCTGGCACTGCCTGCCTAGAACTCTCCTATTCCCTTAATCCCTTCCCAAAAAAATACCTTTCACATAGGACTGCAAGAAAAAAATAGGTTTTGCTATATTTGCAAGCCTTAAAGCACAAAAATGCCTGCTTCAGTAGCAGCAAGTTAAGTTCCCCCACTCCACCTCACTTATGCCACTGGCTAGCTGCTGCTTTGATCCCTCTTTTTCTTCTGTTTTTTAATTTATTTTCTGGAATTTCTGCCACACAGAAGAAAATGCCTTCAAGTCCCTACTGCCTGCCTCTGCTCCTAATGTTATTTTTAGTTTTTCAGCCCCCCCATCGCTGCCAACCAAGTGATGCAGAGCAGAGCAAACATGTCTACTCTGCTACTCAATCCAGCTCTGTCTGCCCCACTGTAATTCCTGTTGTGCCACCAAGAACCAACATGAGTCATATGATTCAGCTACACGTCATGCCGCTCGTGCAAGTTGGGGCTACACAAATTTGAATAGTCCCTCCCTCCCAGCTCTCAGTCCCTCCCAGTGTCTCCATCCTCCCACTAATTTCATGTGGGCTGGAGTCGGACTGCACAGCTGGCAGGCAATGGCATGGCAGCACTATAGCCGCATATTATGTACCTAGGGGAAAAAATGCAAACCCTTTTGCAAACCCTCTAGTGTTCCAGTTCTAAATTAGAACTTGAACACCAGAGTTTGAGGAGGGTTTGAATCTTTGCCAAATTAGTTCTGACAACCCTAAACATGAGACCATCAAAATGATCAGGGGATTGGGGGGGACAAATGCTATGAGGAGGGGCTAGAGGCCCTTAACATGTTCACCCTGGAAGAAAAGGAGGCTGAGGGGCATGATCTCAGCCGTCCACATACTCAAGGGATTGAAAAGACTGAACGGATAAGAGACGTCTGATATGTTGAACCTTTACAGTGGTTTAAGTCCTATTTATCAATAGAAAGCAGTATGTGGTGTGGGGACCTATAGTATCATTATTAATTAAAATGAAGAGATGAGTCCCACAGGACTTCATCTTTGTCCCTCTGCTTTTCAACATGTATGTCAATGATTTGCCTCAAATTTTGAGTAACAGTGAAGTCCATCTATACATGGACGACATTGTTTTAGTGATGTCAGCGAGCAGCTGCACCTCACTGGAACAAAAGCTCCAGGATGATTTAATAATACCACATAGTTCATTGATTCAGGTCTCCTGCTCAATGGGAAGAAAACACAATACATGCAATATTCATCTGGAACAAAAGATAATTTGGGTAGGAATCTGGATATTAAATTTAGAAAGGGACTTATATTGTTAAATGCAAAATGCTATAAATATTTGGGGGTTCTTATGGACAATAAGTTATATGTTGAGCTTATAAACTCATTGATTATAAAAATGAATCAGAAGCTTGGGGCATTAAGAAGAGTTTCTACTTGCCTCATGAAGGATGCTAGGCTAAAAATAATTCAGCAATTGCTAATTCCAATCTTGGAGTATGGTGGATTAATATATAGGAATTCAACAAAAACAGCTTTAAAGAAAATAAATCAAATCTATTATAAATTGGCTAGCCTAGTAAACATGAGTAAATTTGATACCCACCATTGTAAAGTCTATTTGGCTTTGAAATGGTTTGGGTCGGAAGAAAAAAGACAATATAATTAGCTACTCGGTAACAACTGAGTTACCCAGAGACAAAAAGTATAAATTAAGGTCAAATGTCTCGAATTTACCTTATTTATGAGTTCACAACAAATTTGGAGATGTTACTTTATAGATGAGTATGGCCTAGTCTTGGAATATGGAATCTGCTGAATTGAAGGCAAAAAACTTGTTACATGAATTTCAGACTGCATTACAGAACTCTTTATACACTATTTGTACATGCTACAATGGATAATGATGGAACTGTCTTAATATTGTGTAACCTTATTTTTATGTAACTCAGTTTTTATGTTACTATTTGTATTATATGTAGCCCAGGTGCTGTAAACCAATGGGCTGCTACCCCTGCCTGTTGACCTGCACACAGGTTAAGGGTCCCGGATTCTGCTACAATGACATTCGGGGGTCTTATCTCAAATAAATTAGCAAAATAGTGCAGTGCCTCCACCCAGAGTAAGTTGCAGTGGGCCAGTTGTGTAGTACAACCCCCTGGGATGCTATACATACTCACCTCCCCTTCCAATCGCCCCACACATTGGACACCAAACAGTTTCCCAATGCCACACACCACATACACCTTTTTGTCAATTCCCACAAACACCCTTCATGGAGCAATTTTCAAACAACAAAACGCAGCTTTATTGAGGGGAAGGATTAGGATCGGGGTACCTGAAACCGGGATAGCTGTAGAAGGAAAATGGTTAAAGAACTTATTCAGAGCAGTTAACAACATAATGCCTCATAGGCCAGAACATTCCAGATGCCCACTCCCACTGGTACCAGTGTTACTCTCTGTCCCTTTTGGGTACCCAGAAATTGCAGTCCTGCTCAGTGGCATGGGTTGGCCGGCTGCCGGGGCCCTGGAAATGATATAATTGATCATAGCAATTAAATAAACACTCCCTTGATTGCCAGGGCAGGCCCTGGGTACTCACATTCCTGAAGGTCTGAAGAGTTCCTGGTGCAGAGGCTTCCACTAGTCCAAATTTGGAGGGGGTCTCAGTTCAAAATAGGACAGCAAATGGGCAGCAGAAGATGTCCTCAAGACTTGGGCTTGATTGAAGGTCTGGCCACTTATCCCCTTGATTGAAGGTCTGACTGCTTGTAACCTTCAGCCTATTCAGGCCCATTGCAGATCTGTGGCACAAGGCCCTCCAACTACAGGAAGCCCAGACCTGGAAATGGCTCCACAGCCCGGCTCCCTCCAGGTCGCAGGTGCCGTAGCACCTCAGCATGCACCATTGACCTCCTGTAGCCAGAAGACCCTACTTGGTAGGGGTTAACAGGTTCCCTACCTCGCTCTGAAGATGCAGCTGGGAGCTTTCAACTCCACTCCTTCTCTCAGCAGTAAACTCAGCTCCAATGTGCAGCCAGACAATTTCACAGAGTCTACTTTCCAGTGCCATTTGGCAACAAATTTCACAGTCCAATTCTATATTACTTTTTCACAACTGGAGAACAGCAGCAGCCACCAGTTCCTGAAGAGTAGGACACCTGCTCACTTTTTTTTTCTTTTCAGCTTCTCTGGAGCAGACGGCATCCACCTTTCGTTCTGGCTGGCACACAGCTCTCAGACAGTCTCTCTGTTCCAAAAACAGCATCCACTTTTGCTCTGGCTTGCATCCAGTTCCCAACAGGGCTTTTTTTCAGCAAAACAGTCTCTCTCCAGTTCCAAAACTGGTGCAGGATAGCTGCAGTACAAATCTCCTCCAACACAGCAGCTTCACTTAGATGCCTGGATTGCTAGCCTCAAAAGCACAGTTCCTCTCAACAGCAAGATTTCATCTACTTTGTTTCACAGACCACTTCCAGTTTAAGTCCTGTGAAAGGCATTAAATGTATTCAATTCTCACAGCACTCAGCCTTCTTGACTCGATCAGAGCCCAAAACAGACTGAATCAACTGCCCAAAGTGTGTGGGATTTCTCCAGGGATTCCTTCCTTCTGATTAGGTGCCCAGCATTATCAATCATTTTCATAAACCCATCTTTGATTATATGTACATATGAATATACGAAATTGCAGAAGAAAAAGGCCCACAGGTCTATCAAGTCTGCCCAATTGTGCAGCTCTTAGTTTCATACCACTACAGCTGCCCCACCCCCATCAAAACCCCTCCCTTCCTCCTCTTTCCCAGTCCTTCCCCACTTTGTGTTCTTGTTTGTACTAATGATGACAGGCACCTATCTGTACCACACATGTCCACTGCTGCTGGCCAGGCAGCCTTCAAATATCACATGCATAAACTGTGGATCTCCCTTCTCATGGACATTCGTCACGCCTCCCCCACCCAGCACCTAAACTACCTCCTCAAAGCACATTCTACTTCACCTGCACATGCAGCTAAATATACTGTCTCTCCTATTGTGATTGTAATAAGTGATGATCTGATGTGTTCTAAAGTATGTGTGTATCTTAATTAAGACTGTCCAAATGCCTTGCACTGCTACCTGCTGCTGCACTATATTTTTCACTGTACTTTAATATCCTGTATTTTGTATTTTGTATGCATTCTGTATTTTCTTCTTTACCTGTATTTTGGACTTTGTATTTGATGCTTGTCCATTTTACCACAGCTCATTTGTACTCTTCCTCCCCCCCCCCACCCCAGGACACATCTGGAATCGAGCAGTACTTTGCTCAGTATGCCTTCCTGGTAAAACATTTAAATAAATAAATAAACCCTTCCCTTCTCTATCCCAACCCTGCTTAAAGCTATCCACTGTCCTTTGAGCAATTAACTCCTCTGGCAGTGCATTCCAACCTATCACCACTGTCTCTGTGAAGTAGTGCCTCCTCATATCCCTCCTAAACCTTCCCCCTTCCAACTTCAGACTGTGCACCCTAGTGACCCGTCCCCCCTTTAAGTGGAACAATCCTCCCTCCCTGACTTTGTTTATGCCTTTCAAGTACTGAAGGTCTCTAGCATGTCACCTCTTACCCATCTGTCTTCCAACGAGTACATGTTGAGCTCCTTCAACCTTTCCTCATACAGCAACTCCCCTAGTCCCATGATCATTTTTGTAGCCCTACGCTGCACCCCCCTCCAGTAATCTCACATACACAGTACTCCATGTGTGGCCTCACTAGTGATCTACACAATGGCAGAATGACCTCCCCCTTTCAAGAGGTGATCCCTCTGGCAATGCACCCCAGCATCCTATTTGCCCTTGCTGCCACCCTCCTACACTGTGCTGATACCTTCATGTCCCCTGTGACTATTACCCCCAAGTCTCTTTCCTCCTCTGAAGCCGTTACCTGCACTCTCCCCCAAGCCAGTAGCTGTTCCTGGGATTTCTGGTTCCAAGGTGCATGACCTTACACTTCTTAGCATTAAATCCAAACTGCCACTCCCTCGACCAGTGTTTGAGTTTAGCTAGATCCTCTCTGAGTGTCTGCCTCTCTTCCTCATTGTCCACTTTTGCACAAATCTTAGTGTCATCCGCGAACAGGCTGATCTTACTCTTGACCCCTTCTACAATGTCTCCAATGAAGACATTGAACAAAACAGGGCCCAGCACTGAACCCTGCGGTACTCCACTCATTACTGGACTGGCCTTGGCTTGGATGTCTCCCCCCTTACAACTACCCTCTGTTGTCTGCCCTGCAGCCAGCTGTCAACCCACCCCACCAGTTTTTCCCCCACCCTCATGTCCCTCAGCTTGCTCATTAACTTCCTGTGCGGCACAGAGTCGAAAGCCTTGCTGAAGTCCAGATACAGGACATCCAGAGCATGGCCTTCGTCAACCGTCCTAGTGACCCAGTTGAAGAAGTTGATCAGGTTTGTTTGGCAAGATCTTCCTGTGACAAACCCATGCTGTATCTCATCCTGCAGACCATTGCTATCGAGAAAGGTTATCAACCTCTCCTTCAGAATGGTCTCCATCAACATCCCACCTATGGAAGTCAAGCTCACTGGTCTGTAGTTACCCGGTTGGTCCTTGGGTCCACTTTTGTGAAGGGGCACCACGTGAGTCATCCTCCAGTCCCTGGGTACATTCCCCGTCTTCAAGGAGGTGTTGAACAGGTCCATCAGATGGCCTGCCAACACCTCTGCCATTTCCTTCAAGAGCCTTGGGTGTACACCATCCGGTCCTGGTGTCTTGTTCACCTGTAAGGCTTTAAGGCCCTTCAGAAAGCTATCCTCTTAGATGACCCCATCTGTTATCACTGCCCCCCTCCACTCTTGCCCCCTTTTCCCTGCAGTATTATCCCTTTCTTGTGTGAACACCGAGAGGAAATACTCATTGAGTGCCTCTGCCTGATCTTCCCCTTGTTCCCCTATCCTCCCTCTCTCTTGATTCTAACAATGTCATCCCTACAACTCCTCTTCTCCCTTATGTATTTAAAGAACCCCATATCCCCCTCTCTGATCCCCTGGGCCAACTTCAGCTCCTTTGCTGCCTTGGCTGCCCTGACTGACCTGGTCACCTCCCTAGATGCCTTTGTGAACACTTCTCTATCCTCCTCACGCCCAGATTTTTTGACCTTAATGAAGGCCAATCTTTTTTCCCTCACCTTCCCCTCCACCTCCTTGCTGAGCCAGCTAGTTTTTTTTGACGTGGACTGCTTACTCTGAAATTTGACACACGTGTTCATGGCCTCATTTTGCCCCTTCCTAATGATTGCCCACTTCTGTTCAGCATCCATCCCTGGGTGCATTTCAGCTAAATACCCCTCTAGGATGCTACCCATTCTGGCAAAATCTGCCTTGCTAAAATCCAACACTCTTGTCCTGGTCTTAGCCAGCTCCCTCCCTGTGTTGATGAGGAACCACACTGAGCTGTGTTCACTTCCTGCTAGAGGGTCCTGTACTACTACATTCTGGACTTGGTCCCCATTTGTTAGCATCAAGTCCAGTATGTTTCCCTCCCTAGTAGGATCCATCACCCCCTGCACTAGGTAGCTGTCTTGGATAGCCTCCAGCTGCACCTGTTCCCTGCCGTGTATTGTAGTTACTGTCTGCCAGTCAACCCCAGGTAGGTTGAAGTCTCCCTCTATAACTGTATTCCCTTTGCCACTGACCTTTCTGCTTTGCTCCCCCAGCTCCCTATCCATCTCCTCTGTCTGTGAGGGTGACCTGTACACCACCTCCATCCTGAGCTTCTTACCTTTACGGCTTTGGAGCAATACCCATATGGTTTCTGGCCTCCCCTCATTCCCTTCCTCCCTGGTACACAGTATTCCCTGCCTGACATAAATAACCACCCCTCCTCCCCTCCCCCCCCTGGGTCCCTGTGGAACACTTTGTATTCCGGGATTGTGAGATCCCAGTCATGGTATTGGGTGGCCCAGGTCTCTGAGAAGGTGGCAATATCTACCTCCCCCTCCACCATCATGGCCTGGAACTCTGCCACCTTGTTTGCTAAGCTCCTTGCATTCAAGGATACTACAGTCCAACTTGTGTACTGCCCCTTTTCTTCCCATCTCTCCCCCTTCCATGTTTGTCTTGGCAACTTCCCCTCATTCTCCTCCTCCCTCTCAGTTGGGGGGCAAAGCCTTCTGGTCTCCTCCGGAAGGTGCCTTCTCCCTGCTATCTGAGTCAGACCCTTTGACTGATTATTGATTGGGGAGGTCTCTTGCCACCTAAAAAATAGTCAACACCTCCTCCCATCAGTCCTTTCAGACAGTTTTGGGTGCCTAGGAATCCACTTGGCCATCTCTGTGGGGTCAAAGCATCACAAATATGGCTGCTCCCATTCAGTTCCATAGTTCAGATAGTGTGTCCCACCTTTTCAGTGTCCCTGCAGCCAGGATAAAACTTTTTTTTAATTATATCCCCACAGTTCAGTAGCCCCTTTAGTGCCCTTTCTTATTCTGCCACTCTTTAACATTCTTGGTCAGTAATCTCCCTTTCGCTGCCTCCACAATATAGTACCCACAGGCGGCAGCAACTCCCTCATTATTATTCATGAGGGCTCTTTTTAATATTCATAAGCCCCAATTATGCCCTTGCTCAATTTCACTATTTACAGTTCCCAGAGGCCTCTCCGCAGCCTTGAACTGGTCACTGGCCCTCAACTTGGTGAACATGGGGGTTGGGACCAGAATGGAGCCATATATTTGATTGCAAGACTGGCGGTCGGTAAATCAAAGCGCTTTCACGCGTATACAATCACCAGTGGCACCAGAGTGAGCAAGAGATGCGGTGGCTTACAGGTCCAACTCCTCCAAAACCCAAAATGGGCTGGAATATGTGCAGGTACTGTACAGGGACTTGGGAGGCACACAAATAGACCTGGGCTGTGGTGGTGACATTGGGGAAAACAACGGGCCACCATCAGAGTAACGGGCAAATGAGGAAATGGAGGCAATCAAAGGTAAGCCTCCAAAAAGGGGTTACATATTTATGTACATTTTGTTGAAAATAGGAATTTTCTTCCTAACCAATTGTTCCTGTATACAAATAAAATGTTATCAATCAATATGGTGACCTCCAGCAAAATGCTTGGACACATCCTGAAGCCCAGAAGTGCTTCTTCTCCCAGAGGGTGGCGAACCTATGGAATGGGCTACCAGCAAAGATAGTAGATATGAAGATGGCACAGGTCTTCAAGACAGAGTAAGCCAGGACAAATCTTTGCTTATTTACCTAGGGACATACATGATATTGTGGGTAATATAGACAGTACAGAGTCCCTATAAATTAGTGCATGATGCACAGCGCACTGATTCTTCCCTGCTTATGAATGGGTAGGAGGGTGATGGAGGGAACTGATGGACTTAGAGTCCCTTTTGATCATACATTAATATGTTGCTATGTAACTGTACATGAGCATATGTGTGTGTGTGTGTGTGTGTGTGTGTTAGTTACTGTTGGTTCCTGCATAGTTTTACCCACTTTAATTTTTTTGTATTATGCCTTCTGGTGGATCCAGCGTTAGTTTACTACTACTACAGCACAACACAGCTTGCTTACCCTATGAAAGCTGTAACAGTTTTTCAAACACCCAGCTTTATTTATCAGCGTGATATTTTCCTTTGCTATCAGCACAACCAGATAAGCCGACTGTCTTACAAAAACCTGTTTATAGATAATTTTCATTAAATGTGGTTATGTAAACAATTACATTGACTCCTTCCCTGTTAGATATAGCTTTCTAATTAAAATGGATTTAGTGCAGTTCAGACTATAAAACAATAGCAACATAGAGACATAGACGATGATGTTAGAAAAAGGCCGACAGTCCATCATGTCTGCCCATATTTGGCCTTATCATACCTGGGTCCTGTTGTCTCTGTCCGCATACCATTTTCCCCCTTTTGATGTGTCTGTTTCCACCCCCTCATCCTGCTGACTAATTACTATACCCTTAGCTCTAGCCCAGCTGTATCTGAAGACATTTATGGTTTGGGCACCCATCGCCTCTGCAGGCCGACCATTCCATGGTTAGCCACTGTTTCTGCAAAAAAATACCTCATCACATCATTTTTAAATCTTCCCCAGTTAACCTGCACTCATGACCCAATGCCCTAACTTCTCTGTTCCTGGTAAATAGCTCTACACAGTTCTCATTTTTTATTCCATTCAGGAACTTGAAGGTCTCCAATTATATCACCGCCCACCTCACATTTGGTTTTGAGTGAATACATATTCAGCACCTTTAGCCAATTCTCATAGGTTTTACCATCCTGGCCCTGAATCATCTCAGTCGCCCTGCATTGTACTGTCTCTAGCCTGCCCCTATTGTCTTTCAGGTGGGGCTTCAGAAGTGGGCAAAGTACTCCAGGTGTGGCTGGTTAAGAACTTATAGAGCAGTAATATAATAAATTTGTGTATATGACTGGCAATATTATGAAACTGTTTTAGTGCCTCAAACTCTGTGATTTAGTGACGCTGGGTAAAACGCTGGGAGTGGTCCTCAGATCATTTGAAATGGTGCAATCCATCTGGGCCAATCAGGAGACAGTATAGGCTAATACAGTAAAGAACTGTGAAACAGCAGATGTGGGTTTGAAACCCAGCATAGTCACTTACTATACGACTTTGAGCAAGTAACTCAGCCTTGACTCCAACCAACTCTTAGAAGCAAAAAAATTGATGTCTCATCTCAGCTGAGCAATACAATTTCTTATTTGTTTCTCCATAAAATCTATTCTGTATAATATTAGAACCTGTTAGAACATTTTATCTTTGGGAAAACTCTGGTTGTGAAGGGCTGTTCTAACTGGAATCAATGGGTTCTATTTCTTTTCTCTTTTTTAAACTTAATGTTCATTAATTTTGGTCAAAGTCATACTGGCAATACTGATTGGGTAGCAAAATATACCTGACAACCCAGCAGATCTGGGTTGGATCCCACAGCTGCCACTTGTATACTATGTGATGCTGAATAAGTTACTTATGATCCCTGTGCTCCTAGGTAGTACCTGGAAATGAGATTCAGCTCAGTGTTCTTTACTTGTAAGCCCCTTAAGTTCAGGGCTTACAGTTATCCTCCCCTTTGCCCTTGTAAGGTTAAGTGGTGGGGGGCTCTGCCTTGGTGTGTTTTTGCTTCTCCTGGGGATAAAAGGGGGAGGTTCTGGAATGAGGGAGAGGCCGGCAGGAGATTATCACAAGTTGGGCTGGGGGTTTGTTCCCCGGCCCAGGAGAGCAGCCTATGAATAGTGGCAAACTGTAACTGCCCGGGATCCAAGTTGGGAGGTTGCCAGGGAGTGCAGCTAGTGGGATGGGGTCTCCACATTAAGGATGGCAGCCACAGACCAGAGGAAATTAGATGTTTTGACCTGCCTCATGCTCTGCAACACCTTGGCTGGTCTTGGGCCTTGTCTAGCATATGTGTAGTGAGGCGGTGGGGGCGCTTTGGTTGTGGCAGCACCATGGCGTGGCTGGATGGTGGTGGCAGCACTATCGGGTTATACCCATGTGGCACTCTGTCTCTGGCTGGTGGCCTGCGGGGAATGAGGAAGGGTTGGTGCCCACTTTTCTCATGTTTGTCTAGGTCCAGGATCAGGGTGGGACCCAGCTGTATGCCCGATTCAGCAGGTTGGTGATGTAGAAAAAAGTTGAAGCCACCTGCATTTTAAGAGCCCCTGGGTTGGAATATGGGCAAGAGGAATTGGTGCTGCGCAGCAGTGGAACAGCTTAGTGTGGTTGCCAGGGGCAAAGTATGGAACTGGGAGCCCTTGATGTGAGGCCTGTATGGGCTGCTCAAGTTTTGAGCCCCCCAGCTCAGTGTATGTGGAGCCCAATTCATTTGGGCCTGCTCGGTCCTAAGTTTGTGCCACAGCCTTGAGCTGCCATCTAGAAAAGTAATCCATTCATTTGTGCCTGTCTCCAGTTTGCCTCAAGCCTCATGGAGCTGCTAAATTTTATTTTAACTAAATAAATTTTTATTCTTTTAGTCTTGTGTACCCCTGCTCTGCTTTTGCTGCTCTCTAACCATGATTTCCCCCTAGCATCTCCAGGACCATTACCTGAAGGCTGCCTGTCTTTGGTGAGTCAAGCTGCTGTTATATGGAACTAAGAATCTGGTATTGTGCCATCTTGCAAGTATGTGTCTCCTTGTTATTTTCTTATGGTGGCTGTCTGTGCTTGTGCCTCCCTTCGGTGTGAGTTTTAACATTTGGCCTCTAGACACCAACCAGAGATGGGGTTACAAATGAGGGGGCTCATCAGGGATCCTGCTTCAGCGGCTTTTGGCTTGGACAATGCTGGGGGGGGGTCTGCAGCATCACTGGGTCCTGAGGAAGGTATCTGCGCCATCATAGGGAGCTGCCATTTTGGGTAGTTTTGCACCTTCAGTGACTCCACCATCTTTGTCACAGTAATGAATATTTAAGTGGTAACTAAATTACTTGTTGCTGGCTTATGATTGGCTGGAGGGTGAGCACAGGATTTTGTGAGTGCTCAGTGAGGTCACCATCTTGGATCGAGTCATGCTGGATGTGTGTGTGCCACAAGTCAAAATGGGTGAAAAATGTGCACCTGAGGAGCCCGGGGCTCTGGTTCCAGTATCCTTATTGTCATGGTTATGGACAACTGAAGGCCGTGGAGCAGCTAACAACTGGTGTGTGTTCAGCCTGTGCCAGTGGGCTGCCTACCAGCATCTATCCATTGCCTCTGTATTCGGCTGATTGGATTTGACCTTCAGTAACACCTGTGGGGACTTCATTGCTTCTGTCTGTGGGAAGTCTAGAAGCCTGGGAAGACACAAAGTCAGGGCTTCCCCTGTGGAGCCCTCCGCTCCTGCCACTGATGTCATTGTGGAGTTGGTGGAGGATGAGGACTTGTATGGTGGGGGAGGGCATCGATGTCTACCCAGTCATTCCCCACCAACATCTGCTGAGGCTCCCTGTGGCAGAAGGACAGGTGAGGTAAGCTGTTCAAACCTGCTGACCCCCCAGGGCCCAGGGGGTCGACCCATGCTCCCTCATCTGCCAGAGGTGGTAAGTTGCCAGCCGATCGAGGACATGCCTCAGGGAAGGAGTTCTCAGTAGTTCTGGAGGATCCAGAAAAACCATGAGATGCAGAGTATACAGAGCCACCTGTTTTGCCCCCTGGACAAGTACCATGCTCCTATATGTTTGCAGACCAGGAGATCTACAAGGCCATCCTGCAGCCATTCTGTAGGCCAGTTCTCACCCTATCAGATGCCATTCCTCACCTCTCGGTGATGTCTAAGAGTCTTAGAGTGGAGATGGATGGGTTATTGAGTGATGATGACCCCATGAACTTGCATTATAGAACTGGGGTTTGGCTGGAGCCCGGTCAAGCTCGGCAGACCAGTGTTAGATAAATTCCTGAGTGGTCCCAGGTGGAAGGGTGGATCTGGCACTGAATGCATCTGGAGTATCTACAGGAGGATTATTCGTACATATAAGGTCACCTGTGGGACATCATAAAGGAGAAGTGGGCCAACTAGGTTCTCCAGGGGATAATCAACACACTGTAGCTGTGGAATAATGAGTCTGGACCCCACACAGAGGATGTGACCTGCCATGCCCATTCCTTGTGCCACTCAACATTGTGGGCTGGACTAACCATCTTCAAACATTTTGTCCTGGTACAAGATGTGGCCAGCACTAGAATTAAATATTATATAATCTCTTTTGATTCTTTCTCCAATGAGATGACCAAGCCAGATCCTAACTACTATTACCCCCACAGTGGTGGACCTGCTATCTGATCAGGAGCACACGTAAATAGTACTGTTTTGCTAGGACTGCATAAACTAATGTAATGAAACTGTTGGTGACTTACTTAGACTGTTCTTTTTCTTGTTTCTGTGTTCTTCAAACAACCTGTACATTTAAGCAAGTTCAGAGCCCAGAAGTAAAGACTAAAGGAACTGTGCCTGTGTTTGTGCCTAATCTTTGGGACTGCTTCTGAGACTTTACCTATTATGGGACAGTAATACTGTATTCCATCCTGTTGTTAAAAAGAAAAAAGGGGGGGGTGCATGAGGTATGTTTGTGAATTGCTTGTTGCTGTGTGTGCAGGTATAGCTGAGCAGTGTGTGCATGGTGTGTTTGGTGAGAGTTTGAGAGCAGTTTATTGTTAGTGTTTAAGTCCTGGCAGTATTGTTTTGTATTAATTCCATTGAGGATTTGCTGGAGGAGGCCAAAAAAGTTTGAATGGGTTCCACCTACCCCTAATTTTACTGCTGGGATTTTGGGTCCTCTGTGTTTTGTTTGGCATTCCTGGAGGGGGGGAGGTCACCCATGGGAGAGTTCGCATATCCCGCTGGTGCCCCTTCCCTTGGCTGACCGGGTGCCCCATTCCCCAGAGGGGAATGGGTGAAAGGAGGGAGAGTGCAAGCCCCCTTAAGTTCAGGGCTTATTAAAGTTACCCTCCTTTCCTCCTCTTTTGCCATTGTAAGGTTAAGTGGGAGGGCTGGCTCTGCCTTGGGTGTCATTTGCTTGCCCCTTCTGGGGATAAAAGGGGAAGGTTCTGGAAAGACAGAGAGGCCACTGGGACACAGCCACAAGTTGGGCTGGGGCTTTGTTCCCCAGCCCAGGAGAGCAGCCTATGCGTAGCGGTGAATTGTAACCACTCGGGATCCAAGTTGGGAGGTTGCCAAGGAGTGTGGCTGGTGGGATGGGGACCCCACGTTAAAGAGGGGAGCTGCAGCCTGGAGGAAATTGGATGTTCTGACCTGCCTTGTGCTCCTTGGCACTGTGGTGGGTCTGCGGCCTTGTCCAGTATGTGTGTAGTGAGGCGGTGGGGCCACTTTGGTGGTGGCAGTTCCATGGTGTGGCCCGGATGGTGGTGGCAGCACCACTGGGTCAAACCCATGTGGCACACCTTGTCTGGTTGGTGGCCTGCTGGAAGTGAGTGTGGGTTGGTGCCCACCTTTCCTGTTTTTGTCTAGGTCCAGGACTGGGGTGGGGCCCAGCCATAGGCCTGATTCAGCAGGTTGGAGGTGCAGAAAAAAGTTGAAACTGCCTGCATTTTAAGAGCCCCTGTCTGGAATATGGGTGAGAAGAATTGGTGCTGCACAGCAGTGGAACAGCCTAGTGTGGTTGCCAGGGGCGAAGTATGGAACTGAGAGCCCTGGATATGAGGCCTGAATGCACTGCTTGAGTTTTGAGCCCCCAGCTCAGTGTATGTGGAGCCCATTCATTTGGGCCTGCTCGGTTCTAAGTTTATGCTGCAGCCTTGAGCTGCCTGCTAGAAATGTAATCCATTTATTTGTGCCTGTCTCCAGTTTGCCTCCAGCCCCATGGAGCTGCTAAATTTTATTTTAAAAGAAATTATTTTTTATTATTTTAATCTCATGTGCCCCACTCTGCTTTTGCTGCTGTCTAATTACGATTCCCCCCAGCAACTCCGAGACCGATACTTGAAGGCTGCCTGTCTTTGATGAGTCAAGCTGCTGTTATGTGGACCTAAGACTCCGGTATTGTGCCATCTTGCAGGTATACGGCTCCTTGTCATTTTCTTCTGGTGGCTGTGCTTGTGCCTCCTCCAGTGTGAGTTTTAATGTCTAGCCCCTATACACCGACAAGAGGGGGGTTACATACGGGTTAAGAATTCTAAAATAAATATAATACATATATACATCACTGAAGAATCTCCCTTTGTTACACAAACATCCAACTTTGATACTACTCAGGTGGGAATTAAGAAAATAATAATTCTTAAAGAGCAGCTGATAACCTTCAGGAGAACTTAAAACATAATATTTAGACACTGTTCAGTTTATATTTCAAATTAGTTTTATATTTCCTCCTCCCTGTTATCTATTACTGAGGTTGTTTGCATGAAAACAGGATTTTTGCTGCTGAAGAGTTCATCTATTCTTATTGCCGTCTTCTTACCTGAGGTCATAATGCACTCTTTGTGACATCATAGTTACTCCCATCGCAACAGATTGTGATGTCACAACAGAGGATTATGACTTGAAGTAGGGAGTAAGTTATAGAGGCAGATGAACTTTAAAGTAACTCTAAGGGATAAAGATCCTGTATTCTCACAAATTTCCTAAGCAATGAAGAATGGAGAGGAGAAATATAGAATATATATGGAATGCAAGCAGAATTTGATCCAATTATTCTGTTTTTCAAAGTTTTCTCTGAGGCGTCAGTAGCTCTTTAAAGTTAAGCAAAAAAAGGAACTATAAAAAGAAACCAGAAGCGCATGGCTAAATATCCTAAAAATACACAGCAATATCCCTAAATGCCCTAGCCCTCAAAGGATCATTAGTATTATTATTATTATTACTATTATTATTATTATTAGTAGTAGTAGCAGTAAAAGTTTTATTCTGAAAAATTCCAGAAAGGGATAGCCCAGTTTAGCTGAAGCTCATTTTCAATGAGATCCCATATTTTTTTTTTTTAAAGAAGTAAAAGTTTTATCCTTCATACCCTGAATAACATAAAATGAAGAATATTATAATTTACTGGGGGGAGGGGGGCACAGGTCTGGCCATGATTCGAGATGGCAGCCTAATCCTGGAACTTCGGGACAATCAATGCAAAATCAGAGCCATACCTTTATGTTTCTGCAGCATCCAGACGTTTTTCAGCTGAGCAAACAGCACAGATGTCGAGGCCACCACTATCAGTTCAAAAATTAGCCCAGATTCCATTCAAAATGATGATGGAGTAAGTAAAATGTGGATGGCCTAGCGAGACCAGTACCGCACCACAATGAAGGAGGAAGGGAGGAAGCAGTCAGAAACAGCAACTGTGGACATGGTGACTTCCCTGGCTTCTAAACCAATTCTGGAGTCACTCATACACAAGCTCTGTAGTGAATTTTTTTAATGCTCAATATGCACATTAGGAAGCTAAGGTAAATGGATCGAGGAAGTCAGCTAAGTTGCATGGCAAGAGGCTGGAGGAGTCTGAATCCTACCTCGGAGCAGGAAAAATGCTGTCAGTAGCTTGTTGCTGAGCTAGTACAGGTTCAGAAAAACAATTGCAGAATTGCATAATATCACAGACAAGCATGAAAATAGAGAAAGACAGAACAAAGTCAAAGTGGTTGGGCTCCCTGAGGGTGCAGAAGGGACTGACTCCTAGCCTTCCTAGCTAAATGGCTACCAAGCATCCTGGGGCTACTGGCAGACTGTGTACTAAGAGTACAGAGGGCACATCAGCCCCGGAGAAGAGATCAGACCTAACAAAAAGACCTAGACACTTTTTAACCAATTTTTTCCACTACCAGGACCACCAGATGGTCATGTAGGAGGCAAGAAAAAGAGGTCTATAAGAATGGAAAACAGGACTGTGAGCATCTTCCCTGATTACAGCTAGCAGATGCACTGAACTCGGCAGGAATCTGCAGAAGAATAAAAGTCTACATGACCTCAAGTGGCAGATTACCCATGTATATCCATCATGTCTGATCATCAGAAGGCAGGGGATTCTCCCCAAGACTTTCACTAGCCCTGAACTAGCAAAGCTCTGTCTTGAGCCAGAGACTGCTGCACAGGAGGGTTGCTCGGCACCTAGGAGAAATGTACCATGAGTTAAAACTGATGTTACACCTAAGCTGAACCATCTCAGAGGTGGGTGAGTAGGGCTGGGGGAGTTAGAGTCTCCCACATGATAGGGCACCAGGGTCCTTGAGAACATTTCTCATTATCTAGCCAAGCCAGGGCATAGTGGTCTGGAGGCCAGCTAGCACAGGAGACCTCTTAGATGCCCTAAAGCAGTAATTCCTGTGTCAAAATAACAGATCAGAGCATAGACAGGGGGCTGCCATGGCAGACTGAGGGAGTGAGTAGCCAAATCGTGCTTCTTAGAAGACACACAGCCCCAGAGTAGTGATCTGGCCTTAACTGCATTACATAGGGCCTCCCTGATCTGGTAAACCCCCTGTGCCCACTAGCTGGAGGAGAAAGGCTTGATTGTGGAGAAGGAGGCTTGGTGGTGGTGGATGAAGCTTTTGCATGTGCTCTGTTGGAGCTGGTATTACCTGCAGGACATGGAGACAAAAGAGGACAGGAAAAAAAACACTTTAGTCAAGGTGTACTAGTAGCCTGGAGTATTGCCATGATGGACCTGTGGAGGGAAATGGACACTATTAGTAGGTAAGTGCATAGACTCACTGTTGTAAATACTCACCAGGTGATGGAGGAGGCTTCGGTTCTGGAGGAGGAGGCTTGGTCTTGTAGAAGGAGACATTTTGTGTGTGCTCTGCTGGAGCTGGTAATACCTGCAGGACATGGAGACAAAAGTGAACAGGAAAAGACCACTCTAATCAAGATGTACTAGCAACCTGGAGTCCTGCCATGATAGACCTGTGGAGAGAAGCTGACATTAGTAGGTAAGTGTGCAGACTCACTGTTGTAGATACTTACCAGGTACAGGAGGAGAAGGGTATAGTGATGGAGGAGGAGACTTTTTGTGTGTGCCCTTTTGGAGCTGGTAATATATGCAGAACATGGAGGCAAATGAGGAGAGCAAAAGACCACAGGTGCTGGAGTAGAAGGCTCCAGTGCTGGTGGTGGAGGAGGAGGAGGCTTGGTGCTGAGGAGGCTTGTTTGGTGCTTAAGGAGGAAGCTTGGTGCTAGTCATTGGATGCTTTGCTATTGTCTGCCTGTTGGCAATGGGTGTTACACTGGCACAAGAGACTGAGTTGATGGAGAAAAGTTCTCTTTTGGCTGACCATTGGTAATGGGTCTTACACTAGCAGAAGAGATTAGGTTACAGTCTGAATTTGTCTGGCTGATTTGTGACTGGCTGGTTGGCGGCTGGTGGGTGGCTGTTTAGTGGCTGGCCTGCTGGCTGGCTGGTGGTTTATATCTGATGACCAGCTTTTACAGGCTGCTACACTGGCACAAAATTCTGGATCGCAGGCTGAATTTGGCTAGCTGGTGACTTATACATGATGACTAACTTTTACTGGCTGCTATGCTTGCTGGTGGTTTGCTGACTGGTGGCTTGCATGAAATAAATGACTTTTACCTGCTCCTACACTGGCACAAGAATTTGAGTTACAGGCTGAATTTGGCTGGATAGTGGCTGGTTGACTGTTGGCTGGCAAGCTGGTGGCTTGTATGTGTTGACTGGCTTTTACTGGCTGCTATGCTGACACAGGAGTCCATGCTGCAGGCTGAATTTGGCTGGTGGGTGGCTGGAGTATGTGATGATGGGCTTTTACTTGTTGCTATGCTGGCACAAGAGTCTGGGTTACAGAGTGAATTTGGCTGTCTGGTGGCTGATTGGTGGCTTGTATGTGGTGATCAGATTTCACTGGCTCCTACACTGGCACAGAAAACCATGTTGCTGGCTGAATTTGGCTGTCTGGTGGCCAGCTGGTTGGTGGCTTGTATGTAATGATCAGATTTTAATGGGTGCTACGCTGGCACAGGAGACTGGGTTACAGGCTGAATTTGGCTGGCTGGTTGGTGTCTGGCTGGCTGGTGGCTTGTATGCGATGATGGGATTTTACTTGCTGCTATGCTGGCACAAGAGTTCGGGTTACAGGCTGAATCTGGCTGTCTGGTGGCTGGCTGGTGGCTTGTATGTGCTGACTGGCTTTTACCAGCTGCTACACTGGAATAAGAGTCTGGTTTATAGGTTGAATTGGGCTGGCTAGTGGCTGACTGGTGGGTGGGTGGCTGGCTGGTGGCTTGTAATTGCTCACTGGCTTTTACCAGCTGCTAGGCTGACACAAGCATCTTGGTTACAGTCTGAAATGGCTGGCTGTCTGGTGGCTTGTATGTGATGACCAGCTTTTACCGGTTACTATGCTGGCACAAGAGTCTGGGTTACAGGATGAATTTGGCTTGCTGGTGGCTGGCTGGCTGGTGGCTGGCTTGCCGGTGGCTGGCTGGTGGCTTGTATGTGATGACCTGCTTTCATTGGCATTAGAGTCCGCGATACAGGCTGTGTGTTAATGGCTTGAGAGGTTTAGTAAAAACTTACTGATGTTTTAACAGTGCAGATGTTATAACTGTGCCTGAAAGTGAAAACAATGGAAAGAGGACTGTAAATCAATCTATATAACTTATAAAAAAGATAGATTTGTGTATGTAAGACAGTTGTAGATACATGCATACCTTGTTAATGACATCCATACGTGGTTTGTCCGGTATCAAACAGTGGGTCAGTGGACTTTTGATATCATGATGAACTACACAAATTGCTAAGCCTGACAGGTAGAAGGAATCACCTGTCTGGTAAGAGAAGGTAGTTTGTCTTCACTTTTAATTACTGTGATTTGAACTGTCACAGCAGTGGTGAGGCATAACATACACGCTCACAGATTTTGGTCATAAGCTGTGTCTTGCATTTCAGGTATGTTAAATATGAATTTAAGTTAATCAAGGACTATTTAATTCAAAGCAAAATACATACTGCATTGATCATTAAGTTAGCAATAACCCAAAACAGGTTATGGGTTATAGGCATTTAATCAATGCCTGGGGGGTGTTGTGAGGCAAGAGGCCGCAGGCCGGGTGTCCTCACAGCGCCTCAGGCATGGATTAAATGCCTATGACTTCACACCCTGGGGTGAGTTATTGTGCTTATAATATGGGTTGCTTGAAGAACACAAATAATGCTCAAAAAGGGTGATTTTAAGGCTGGAAAAGAAAATTTTTATTGTGTATCTTCCATCTGAAAAAATAGTTCCACATGTAGACTAAGGATAAACATTTTATGGTTCAGTTAGACCTTTCTGTAGAGTACAAAAGCATTGTAGACACATTAATACTAATGATCACATGAAAACTAAGTGAAACACTACAAGTGGAAAATACAAGTGTGCACTACCAAGCTTGCTGTGGACTACACAATTCTGTGGAAATTTGTTCTATTTTTAATCAATTGCAGAATAACTGTGAATGCCACTTTTTCTAACGTATTAATTTGCTTCCTGGAGTATATGAGTAGAGTGTTGTTTATTTATATTGTTATGACCTGCATACTTTAATACTTTTTTGTGTTCAAAACACAGGAGCACAAAGTAACACAGTTCCACATAGAAGATTGATTAATAAGCTGGGTAGGCTCAGGGTGGGTCAGAAGTTGGTCAACTGGGTGACAAACTGGTTGGTGGGCAGAAAACAGAGAGTGGTGGTAAATGGTATACAGTCAGAAGGCATGCAAATCACAAGTGGGGTACCTCAGGGATCAGTCCTGCGGCCAGCCCTCTTCAATATCTTCGTCAGTGACACTGCAGATGGACTGGAAGGTAAGGTTTGTCTGTTTGCAGATAACACCAAGACCTGAAACAGAGTAGATGAATCCAGATGGGGTGGGCAGAATGAGATGAGGTCTGGATAAACTGGAAAAATGGTCGGAAGAGTGGCAAATGGGGTTTAATGCAAAGAAGTGCAAGATCATTCACATAGGGAAGAGAAACCCTGAAGCCACCTATAGGTTGGGAGGGGAGTAGCTGGTAATCACAAGGGAAGAAAGAGACCTAGGCATCATCATTACAGATGACCTGAAATCATCCAAGCAGACCACTAAAGCAGTAGGTAAGGCTAGAGGGATGTTGGGGTGTATTAGCTAGGGTATCACACATCGTAAGATGGAGGTAATAATCCTTAATCCCTCTTTACAAAACACTGGTTAGGCCCCATCTGGAGTACTGTGTGCAGTACTGGAAGCCGCACCTGCACAAAGACATTAACAAAATGGAGGCAGTTCAGAGAAGGGCAACCAGAATGGTGCAGGGACTGCATCAGAAAACATGAGTTCAGATTAATGGAGCTCAATATGTATACCCTAGAGCAAAGGAGGGAGAGAAGTGATATGATTGAAACATTCAAACATCTTAAGGGCATTAACAAGGTGAAAGAGTCTAACATGTTTCAATATAAGAAAATAGCAGGACAAGAGGGCACAGCATGAGACTGGAGGGAGGCCAATTAAGGGGTAATGTGAGGAAATTCTTTTTCACAGAAAGGGTGATGGATGCATTGAATGGCCTACCTCAGTAAGTGGTGGATATGAATACAGTGCAGGGCTTCAAACAGGCATTGGTCAGGCATAAGGGAGAAATACAGATGAGTATGAATAGATAAGCCATTGACAGAGTACAGGCCTATTGCACATTCATAAGGTAGAAAAAATGGGCAGACTGGATGGGCTTTGTGGTCCTTATCTGCCATCATCTTCTGTGTTTCTATGTTTCTATTCAACCCATGTGATAACACACATTACATGCCAACTGTCCAGTATAATTCACCAGCACCAATGTGTGTCTATGTTATTAATGTTATCCACTTT
Organism: Neoceratodus forsteri; assembly: GCA_016271365.2. Classification (NCBI taxonomy): domain Eukaryota; kingdom Metazoa; phylum Chordata; order Ceratodontiformes; family Ceratodontidae; genus Neoceratodus; species Neoceratodus forsteri. The sequence goes on from CM028135.1 coordinate 827,309,040, forward strand.
GCTAACACTGAAAGTGGTATATCAATAATGAAAAACCACAAAAAACACTTGAAAGAAATCAGCATAATTGCATTAATACTTTCATAAAATGCACATAAGTTCAAGCTTTAGATAAGTAATCTGACTTCCATTAAGATAGAAAGACCCAGCTTTAATCCTGAATGTGTCAGAGAGGACAGGACACAGGCGATAAAATGCACCAACCCAATACATCACAGACCATTAGAGAACAATCACTGGAACTCCAGATAGCATTATTCTTTCTCAAATTTTTTTTTCCCCATTAATCTTTTTATTCAAAAGTTTTATAACAATACAATCTTTCTTCATTATACAAAAGGCTGATGCAAAAAAAATAATACAGCAAGAAATCTGACATAAAAAGGGGGGTTTAGCAAAATAAAGTATCTTACATCTTCCATTCAAAGGGTGGTGGATATGGTTGGGCGTACATGCGAACACAGTTGCGCCTCCGCAACCCACTGATGCGCCCTGGCATGATATTCAAAGTGCGAAAGCGCGTGGCATTGAATCCCGATGCCAGGGCTTATCAATATATGCGCACAAGTGGGGTGTACCACAGCATACTCGCACATCCCGATATTCAGCCCGGGATGTGCTGAGCAGAAGCAGGTGCAACCCCAACCTGCGCCCGCATACAGTTGAGCCAAAAGAAACCGGAGCAATGGCTGGCCACCCACAGGTGAACTGCCATATTGCAGGGTGCAACACGGCAGCTGCCAGCAGTGGGTGGCCACCCGAGCTCCAGCAGCACCATCCGTCATTGTAGCACCCCCCCCATGCCCGATTGCGGGCATAAGTATAAATATAAAACGTTCTATATCCCTGGTGGACCAGTGAACTGCTTCCAGCCCAATCGCGGGCATAAGTATAATAATTCAACATCCTATTTCCCTGGTGGTCTAGTGGACCGCTTCCAGCCCGATCACGGGCATAAGTATAATAATTCAACATCCTATTTCCCTGGTGGTCCAGTGGACCGCTTCCAGCCCGATCACGGGCATAAGTATAAAATATAAATGTCCAAACCATCCCTGGTGGTCCAGCGGTACCCCCCTCCCCACCTGCCCACTGAGCCCCACCGCCCTGCTCCCCCCCCGGTTAGTGGCGGGCGGCAGCTCCACCCACAAGCCACCCGACCGCCCACTGACTGACTGCGCTATGGTACAACTGTATGCCCATTGAGTCCAAGAGTGGGCCAATGGGCATGCTGACCAGTACTGCATCACACAGTCTGGATCTGTGAATCGCTAGGGACTAATGGGCGAGACAGTTGTACTGTACACAGTCAGTCAGCAGGTGGCTTGGGGCTTGCAGGTGGTGTTGCCACCCCGCTGGACCGGGGGCGCGGGCCAGTGGTGGTGGTGGGGAGGAGTTCCTCTGGACCAGCAGGGAAGGTTTGGATGTTTATATTTTATACTTATGCCCGCGATCGGGCTGGAAGCAGTCCACTGGACCACCAGGGAAATAGGACATTGAATTATTATACTTATGCCCATGATCTGGTGGGAAGCAGTCCACTGGACCACCAGGGAAATAGGACGTTGAATTATTATACTTATGCCCGCGATCGGACGGGAAGCAGTCCACTGGACCACCAGGGAAATAGGACATTGAATTATTATATTTATGCCTGCAATCGGGCTGGAAGTGGTCCACTGGACCACCAGGGAAATAGGACATTGAATTATTATACTTATGCCCGTGATTGGCGGGAAGTGGTCCACTGGACCACCAGGGAAATAGGATGTTTAAATTGTATACCTTTGCCCGCGATCGGGCGTCGGAGAGCATTGCCGGTGGGGGCAGGGGGCGTCGGTCCCCGACGGCTGCTGCCTGGCAGGGTGCTAGGTGCAAGTCACCGGGGATCGGTGAACCTGCATGCAAATAGGGCCATAATGACATGCCAATGGCCCCATTTGTGCCTTGTATGCATTATGGCCTCATTTGCATGCCCACCGCTGAATATCGCAGTTGATGCGCCTAAGCGCAATGGCATAATGTAGTGCATCCCCCTTTTCCTCGCTGGCCACTTACGCTGGCAAAGTGCCACTGCGCCATGCACAATGTGGGTGGCCACAGTGCCATATTCAACGGTGTTGAGCCATTGTGCAGCTCCATTGAATATCGCCCAGTCCATGCCCTGATGCATCCCAGTTGCACTGTGCATGGCTTACGCCCCTGCCAGGGGCAGTTCTGAATATCCCACCCAAAGTGTATAGAAAATATTACATATAAAAAGAGCAGTAGATATGAGTTGGACAAATTATTAAACTTATTGAAGTGTGAAGGTTACGTAAAAAAAAATAGAAAAATAGAATACAAATGAGTAGATATAGAATTAAAATTAGCACACATCAATATACTATAAGTATAGCATTCTTGCTGAATGAGATGTAAGAAGAAAGATCAAAAAGAAAAAAAAGCTAAAATAGTAATCTTATCTTTCTCAGATTTTAATATGCTTACATTATGGCGTGATAATCGACCACTTTACAGAATAATCCACAGTCAAGGTTTGAGAATTCTGAATGTGAATTTTGGATCAATTGTACAACAGTAAACACAGATGTGTGTTGATGACACAGTGAAAAGAAATTAGACAACCTTTATCTCATGGAGCTGACAACAACTTCATTGTCACTGATAGTCTCGTGTCCCCCCTCACCCAGTCTCTCCTCAACCAGTCTATCCAACATTAATCACACTGAGCATGTCTCCACTGAAATTTACAACACATGGAGATGATCAAGAAAACATAAACCAACTATACCAAGAAAACAATACACATCATGCATGCATGTTCATGCAAGAGCCAGCACACTTGAATCTCCCGACTGTCTTGGAAGATTGTAGGGAGAGAAGTGGAGGCAAGACAAGGGGATATTTAATAATGACGTTGCCAAGAAAACATGCCCTTACCTCAAAGGGGAGTTTGTAGATGGTTGGTGGGTCTCGTCCAGCCTTGGACATCAGTACCTAGAATGCCCACAAGAAAACAAAATGTGAAGAGCAAAAGCATTGTTTGGTTATAGTACAGCTGTCCCACTATCAGTGTGGTGGGGTCATAGGCTTAGCACTCGGTTAAGATGAGGCTTTCATCTACAGTAAATAGCACCGCTTTGAATGCCATTTACCACTGTTGCAAACCTTTGAACATGCCGCTGTGCCCATATGCAGAAGGGTACCAACTCACTTGCAAGATCACAGTGTTATATTAGCATCTGGGTGTTAATGGGTTTAGCGCATGGTAAGGGGCCTCTGAATATAGCCCCCCCCCCAACAATGACCGCCTCAAATCTGGATAGTGCTAGTGCAAACCCCATTTGGGCAAGTGCTAACCTTTGAATACCTGGCCCCAGATGTCCAAGATACTTCCACCTGATGCAGATGTTCAGTTCTGGAAGGATGTGCTTCAGGATAAATTGCTGCACTTGCCAGCTTTGCCAAGAAACACAGACCCAAAAGAAAAAGGGTCATTGGCAGATGATGTTATGGAGGAAGAGTCTGTTATTGAAGGAGATCAAGATCTGTCAGAGTCTGGTGCATCTTTGCTGGATTGGATGACAGTGATTCATCTTATGGCAGTAACACAAGCAACGACGTCCAGGAGAAGATCGTTGGACTTAACACACAGACAACAGAATACTTTCTTGACCATCCAGCGTTTGCAAAAGGTTTTGACCCACTAAAATACTTGTGATCAAAGATGAGTGCATGGCCTGAACTTTGTAGTTTGCCATTTTATTATCTGCCATACTTATGCTCAAACATCCAATTGGAGAGTGTATTCAGTGCTGCTGGTGCAATTGTGAGTGACAGTAGGGCACACCTTAGCATCGGGAACATTGGAATGCTCACATTTCTTATGATGAATATGCACAACTTTCAGAATATAACAGCTCTGAAAATGAACTAGTGCAACCTCCATGTACACTGGGTTCATCCTTGTAAGTAGGCATTGTACCCAGTGGCCTTACCTCATTCCCAAAAAGTTTAAAAATAAAATATCTTGTCCCCTTTCATTACCACCTAGGCTATTCTCTATTTAGTGTGTGCCTTTGCACCCCTTACTGATTTCCTTGCTTCCCTCTGTTTCCCTAGAAATGTCTCCCTATCCTCCTCCTTCTGCATCCCCTTATATCTTCTGAATGCTATCCTTTTAGCCTTTACCTTTTTAGCCACCTCTTTCATGAACCATAGCAGCCTCTTTTTCCTCTTGCTTTTGCTCACTTGCTTGATGCATAGGTTTGTTGACCACAGTACCTCTGCCTCCACGTTGCTTTTATACTTTCTCTCACATGAAGCACCACACTCCCTCCTTTCATTCCTACCCTGTCCTTCCAGAACAGAGTATAGCCTGGTGTAGCCATGTCCCAGTCAAGGTTTTCAGTGCACCATGACTTATTAATGGCCACAATATCCAGGTCCACCTCTGCCATGATGGCGTATAGGTCCAGAATCTTATTTTCTAGGCTTCTATCATTCGCACACATTGCTGTACAGATTTTGTTATCCCTCTGCTTGTTATCCCTCCCTTTTTCCTTTTTGCCCTCCCTCCCTCCTTCCTCACTCTCTTTTTAGTGCTCCCGTTCCCTTTCCCCTTCATTTCTATCACCCTGCTTCCTTTATTAATTTATACTCTGGGAAAATCCTCTACCCTGAGGTTCTCTCTACTCTCTACCTCTGCTTCCCTGATTCCTTCTGCCACACACTCTGCTAGTTTAAATGTTCATTGAAGTAACATTAAAGCCATCCACTGAGGACTGCAGTTCCCCTCTTGGATGGATGCTGGTCATCACCACTGTGTAGGCCCTTATCCCTCCAGGTGGGCCCCAGTCCCCAGTGTAGCCAAACCCCTCCTTTCTGCACCATTCCTTCAGCCATGAGTTGAAGCTCCTGGTGTGGAGATCCCTCTCCTCTCCCTGTCATAGACAGGCAGCACCTCAGTGAAAGCCACTGAGCTACCTGTCTAAGACCACTCCCCAGCTCCCTAAATTCCCCCTGCACTGCCCCAGCCCCCATCCCTAGCCAGCTCATTAGGCCCCAGGTGGGCAATGACATCCAGCTCTCCCTCCTGTCCTGCTGCCCTAGCAATTTTCAGGATCTACTTCCCATCCCCAGGGCCAGGGTGCCATGTAGGAACCTGACCTTCATCTCCCCCCTTCATATTCCCAAATCTATACCCTTCAAAATCAAGGCACCTACCAGAAGTTGCTTCCTCCTCTGGGGTCCTCTATCACCCTCCTTAGGGTCTCCAATATGGAGGACCCCACATCCTCCCTACTCACTACTATGGGTAGCTCCTCGTGGCAGTCACACCTCACCAGAGTAGCATAGGAATTACATAGTGGTACTGGTTGAGGAATGCACCTCAGGCCCCCATCCCCACCCTTTCTGAGACCACCATAGTCCACATATTCCTCCTCCCTGGCACCCTCTGAGGTAACGGTGGCAGACATGGTGGCCCCTGATTGGAGAAGAGTTCCTCTGAATCCTAGCCAACTTGCCATGGAGTCTAGCAGCATCCAGACAGAGATGTGTCTGTAAATGAGCCAGCACTGCAGTCTTCAGAAGGTCTCTGAAAACTACCACCCCACAGCCACTGCATTGCAGCACTCACAGCATTCCCAATTCCTACTCTCCCTGTGTTACCTGTAAATACCTTGTATTCTTACCCCTGATAGGGTGCTTCTAGTTTCCTCATTTTTTGTTTGTTATGAACCTTTGTACCTGTACCTTAGATTGGGGTTTTTCCTTCTACTCCTCTCAACAAATAGTTCACCTCTTTTCTGAAGAGTTCTCCTTCTTTTAGTCCCTTAGCTTTCAACATGACAGAATAGGAATTTTAGGAGGCAGTATAGTGTAGTGGTTAAAGACACTGAGCTGCAAACCTGGAGACCTGGGTTTGAATCCCATAACCCCCTACCTGCATACTGTGTGACTCTAAGCAAGTCACTTAACTTCCTTGTGCTCCCAGGTTGTGTCTGGAAACAAAGCTCTGGCTTAGTGTGCCTTTCCAGGTTAAACAATTTTGCTTTCCCATATCTCTCCTTTTTCTTATTGTGGTAGCAGCACTTTCTCCTTCCCCTAATCCTCTGCTATCTGACCCTAGATTGGCTGCTATTAGTGTTCCCCCATACCCTGCCAAATTTCTTTATACTCATACTCTAGATAGAGTGTTGCTCCTATTTCCAGATTTGACCTACCTTTGACCTTCACCCTTCCTAGCAGTTAATGTTACACAGTTATGAGCAGGTATCTTACCTTACTCAGCTGGCAGAGTCCCCACTTCTCTGCTTCCTCCTGTGGGTGCCTGCAGATGCCTAAGATGCCAGTCTTACACCTGTTCCACTCACATGCTGGAACACTTATGTGCTGGGACATGAACGTGTGTTGTGACAACTAGCTCAAAGCATATCAATCCCATGGGTATTAGTGGGCCACTCTGCACACAGAGTGAGTGAATGGGCTATGGGCTACTCAAAGCATGCATGTTAGTTCAGACATCAATATACAAATGTACTGTATATATTCAGTATATATATATATATATATATATATTTACATATATATATATATATATATATATATATATATATTACAGTGATCGTGCCACTAAAGTTAGGGTTCAGCGGTCAGTTACATACTAAAGTCAAAAGTTTGGGAGTTAATAACCTTGGACGTGTTCAACGGATTTGCCTGCAATGTGGTACATGCGGTGGGGCATGATAGATCTCTTGATTTGCCAAATTGCGTTTCAGTTGGACTTACAGTTTTTGCATACAAAAGCACTAAACAATGCAAAATTATCCATTTTTGGAGGCAGCTTTTGGGATTTTGTACATGGTCCTGCACTGCCATCGTGTGGTGTGCTGCTCAGTGAGATGGCTTGTTTGAAAGAGCTTTGGTGGCTGAATATGCTGCTTTTTGTTTGGTGAAAAAATATTAAGGCATTCAAAAGTTATGCCACTTTTAAGTTCCCATTATAAGTCAATGAGAAAATTTATGTCTATTTTGCGAATAAAGAATGGGGTTTCGGCCATCTGGTCCCACCTGGTGATCAAAGAATTTGCAGCCTCGCAGTTCAAGAATCTTTGTCCCCCAGGATTTTCAAAATTCTTTGATTGTGAGGTCCGCCAACTTGTTTTGAAATTTCCGATCGTAAAAACAGAAATATCTCGGCTCAGGGGTCACTTCTGAAGCAAAACTTGGATGGGTTTTACTCAAGGGCCCCAATCTATCAAGCCATGCCTTTAGTTCCATCCAAATCAGTCAAAAAATAGAGTTATTAGCTTTTAAAATCTTCGTTTGCAGCTCGCTAATGATCTTTGATCACGAGCCTGCAAATTCTTTGATTGTGAGATTCTTGGATTGTGATCTTGCATCGCAACCTATTTTCACAAATATCTCAGCTCAGGAGTGGGCTAGGGACACAAATGAGGGTGGGTTTTTGATCAGGGGGCTTCGTTCTATTGAGACATGGCATTGGTTCAGTTCCAAATGGTCAAAAAATCGCATCTCACAATTTTTTATTCTTTGGTCATGAGCGTGCAATTTCTTTGATAGCGAACCTGCAAATTCTTTGATAGTGAGATTCTTTGATCGCGATCATGCAACGTGAGGGAAGGACGAGATGGCTGGATTAAAAATTCAATTTTCTCAGCCCAGGGGTGTACTAGGAAGTCAAATGAGGGTGGGTTTTGTTCAGGGGGCTTCGTTCTGACGAACCATGGTGGTGGTTTACAGAAATTCTTTCAATGTTTTGATTTCTTGCACTTTTAATTCTTTGTTCATGAGCCTGCAAATTCTTTGATCATGAGGCTGCAAATTCTTTGATTGCGACATTCTTTGATCACAATCATGCATCACGAGCAAGGAACAAGATGGCCAGATTTTTAAATTACTTTTCTCAGCCCAGGGGTGCCCTATAAACATAAATGAGGCTGGGTTTTGCTCAGGGGGCTTCATTCTGCCCCATCTGAATAATAATAATAGTGCATGAAATATCCCTGGTAGTCTAGTGGCCCCCCCATCATAATAAATAATGTTATCATGTCTAATGTCCTGGTAGTCTAGTGCCCCCTATGTGTATTTTTTTAATCTCTGGTAGTGTAGTGGCCCCCACGAGTTGTATAAAAAAATTAGTACTGTTAATATCCCTAGTAGTCTAGTTCCCCTCCCATCTGTATGAAATAAAATCCACTCTGATTGTATATATCCCTGGTAGTCTAGCGACCCACCTCCCTCCATTATAATAAAATTAATAATTATTTCATATTTCCTGGTAGTCTAGTTGCCCTCCACCTAGCTGAGCCAGCCCACCCAGCACCCCCCACCCAATCCCCAATGTTGGGTGGCTAGTAGCTCCACCCCACCAGACCCATTTTCACGTATAGCACCGGGGGGGCCCACTTCCCACCCCAGTACAGTCAAACATAACACCATGACTGTGGTGCCAAGTCCCCAGTGTTGGTACCCAAAATAAAGAAAACCATCCCTCATAGCCTTTTTTTTATACACCCTGTAAACAGTGCTTAATTTGTAAAGAAAGAGGTGCCTGGACCCAAACCATAAAGGCTGGGGGTCCAGGGATTTAGATGCTCTGTGGTAAGTTTTGGGGCTTTTCTTAAAGATAAAAAACACTTCTGTTACATCTTCTCTACCTGTGAAACCTGAGAACATTTATTTTTTCCCCCTTGAGTCAGGTGTGGGAGAGACTGTGGCTGGCCTTATTAAGCAGCAAAATGTACCACAGAGCATCTGGTGGCAAAACCCATTAACACTGAAGCATGAAAATTTTCTATAGGTAAAGGATAGTGGGCACATAGAATGCATTGCCAAGGTGCTGGGGCCCAATGGCGGAGGTGGCCCACAGAAGTTCTGGGTGTTTAGATGCTCTGTGGTGAGTTTTGGGGCTTTTATTGAAGATAAAAAAGGCAAGGCAAGGCAAATTTTATTTTTCATGCACCCAATCCCAGAGGTTCTGGGTGCCGTACAATCAAGCACCAAATTAAAACACAATAAATAAAATATAAACATTACAATAAATACTAAAATCCAAGCTAAAATGAGAGTCTGAATTGTCAGCAAGAATATTTAAGATGCCAAAATACAAATGTCTCAAGTCATTGTCTAAAGAACAGTGTCTGGGAATGCCCGGCTGAATAAAAAGGTCTTGAGGCGGGCTTTGAATGCCTCAACTGAAGGGGACTCCCTTACTGATGGAGGAAGCAAATTCCACAGGACAGGACCAATGACACTAAAGGCTTTGCCACCAGCAGTTTTTAACCTCATCCTGGGAATTGCAAGGAGGCCCCTAGAGGAGGATCGGAGGGAGTGGACCGGGGTAGCAGATGTTAGAAGGTCCGACAGCTAGCCAGGGTCCAGTCCATGTAGGGCCTTACTTAATAAAGCTACTGCTGTAAACAAGAAAAGTGCTTTAATTGTGTACATGCGGATGCAGTTGTCTGGTATGGCATCTCTGCTAATGTATTCATCAACTTTGTTGAGCTACATGATCAGTCTTCTGAGGGAACAGTGAACAGTTTATTGTCTGCACTCAAAAAATATAACGTAACTAAAAACTTTCCAGCCAAGTGGCTGGTAGCAGCTGCTTGTGATGGAGCTTCAGTGATGTTTGGATGCAATACTGCTGTTGTGAAGAGGTTGCAAGACATGTTTCTAAATATTATAGCATGGCACTGCTCTGCCCATCGCCTAGTGCTTGCAGTCGGTGATGTTCTGTAAGACATCGTAGCTATGAATCACTTAAAAAGCTTGCTAGACAAGCTATATTCGCTTTATAGCACACCTGGGAAAAATCAATTTGAGCTAAAAGAGTGCACTGCAGCTCTTGACATTCAGCTTTGCATAACAGGTTAAGTGTTAGAAATTCGATGGGTTGCATCGAGCTTTAGAACAGTGGAGGCTGTTTGGAATGCTTATCCTGCTCTGTATAAGCACTTCATGTCAGCAGCTGATGACGTTTCTCATGACAGCACAACACGCAAAACTTACTCAGGTCTAAGCAAGTGGTTATTATCTGTTCAGTTCGTTAGTAATCTTGGAATCATGTATGATGCGCTGCAGGAGTTATCTATGTTAACTCTCAAATTGCAACATTGCGATTGTACAGTCATCAATACTCACGAGCTATCTTTATTTATTTATTTATTCATTATAATCTCAGATTAACACCTATGATCTAGAAGCTCTTTTATATAGGTTCCACATCAACAGGTTAACATACAGGTTTTTACCTCTTAACAAGAAATAAACTGTTTTATATAGAAATAAGCAGTTACAATCAGACAAGGTAACAGCAATTGTGCAATGTATGCCAGGCATCAATGTTTATACTAAAGTATAGATAAATGACAGACACAGTGAAGCAGTCAAGGAGGCCTTGTCAAGTACAGGTAGATAAGCAAGAGTGAGGTTAGGTAGGGAGAAGGGGATTTGAGGGGGTGGGGAAAGATGAGAATATGAGGGATGAGAGGGAGGGATATATTTGTGTTGTATAACATAATACATAAATTTAGGACAAAGATATGTAGCAGCCTAGGAGACATTGTCTATCTGCCACCACATATCGGTGTTTGAGGCAATGGTAGAAAAGTGAAGGAAATATTCCACCCAGTGTGAGAAAGCCATAGAGGAGAAGATGTTTCAGGGTATGGTCTTGCATGAAGGAAACGTCTCTGGCAAGAAAATTCACCTGGGACAATTTTTTCGCAGATTAGAGGAGAATTTGTGAAATTGTATGCTGTCTGCAGGAGGCAGCACTGGTGACAAGACTGGATACGAGAAACTGATCACCACAATGAAAGTCTTATATAAACAGTACTGGCCTGAGGAGCTGCCTACACTGTATGGAGAAAGCGAGATTGAGACTCTTTGCGAAAGGTTAGACACTGGCAACACTCATGAAACCATTCAGGCTTACCGGGTATATAAGGGGACCAGTGGAAAGGAAGTTCAGATGCAGGATAAGGACCTGTTGATAGCTGTGAGCACTATTGCTGTCTCCAGTGCTGAGTGTGAATGAGGCTTTTCACAAATGAATCTTATATGCATGTCAACACAAGAATCCATGCTTACTGAAACTATTTCATCATTACTATTCCTGAATATAGTCGTCCCACTATGGAAGAAATTCAACCCCATCCCTGATGTTCATTCGTGGGTTGCCAAAGGGTGCAGAGTGACCAATGACATAAGAAGTAAGGAGAGAAAACATGAGGATAACCAGTCAAACATGGAAATCTTATGGACTTTTCTGGATAAGTACAGCAGAATCCTATTTTTTTTGTTTGTTTTCTTACTGGAAAGGCAAAAAAAATGATGCTCAATCTATGAGCCAAGTGGAGACTCAACAGAAAATTATCCTTACTTTCGTGGCAGTATTTAGTTTCATATATTACATTGTATATGATGTGTAATATGTGTATTAATGGTATATAGCCTAACTAACTTGGTTAGTTAGTCTCTCGGACTCCACTCAGCAGGCCGGGTTGTTTATTAATACCACCTTTGCATAGCATTACAGAAATGTTAGTAATGTTTAATCTGTTCCCACTATGCAAGCTTGTTACTTCCTAAATCGCCAATTATACAGTTGGACTGAACTCTCCAGAGTACGTGAGGGTTACTTATATACAATTTTTCATATCTTGATGTAGTAAAGGGGCGTTTCTTTATCCCTGGTATTGTAGGGTACATGATGGAGTTATTTGTTCTTATTTCAGCTAACCCCCTAATGTTGTAACAAGTGCAGGGGCAAATTACACTGCTGTTGTAAAAATGTTGTAATGTTACAGCCTAATTGCCTACCTGCAGTATTAACTGGATTGTTTATTCAGAAATGGAATAAATTATAATTAAAAATAAATCTTTGTTAATGTCATTGGAACTTTGGGCATGTGTTCACACTAGGTCAGATTTTCAATATCATAGAGGAAGGTTAAGTAAGGTTTATGGTCACTTTAAAATCTTCATGTGAAATGTGGGTCAGAAGCATCACCACATGTGTAAATGGACTTCTGAAGTTCTGAGTTGTAAAATAAGCATCTATAGTTGAGATCTATAACAGCTCATGTGCATTCTGTACTTGGCTCTTCATAGGTAGTTAAGATAGAAGAAAGCACTGCTGTCCATCATGTCCCTTCCTCACTTTTCAGTAGTACTAGTGGTCAATGAACCCCAAGTTTATTTATGCATCAGAATTGTTTTGAAAGCTTCCTATAATTTAGTTTCAGGCATAGTTTGGCAGTGCATTTTATATGCCCGTTATCATTTACCTATAGAAAAGTTTACATACTTCAGTTTTAATGGTTTTTGTCACCAACTGAAAGCTATACCCTACTAGATGCTCTGTGGTACATGTTGTTGCTTAATAAGGCCAGCCAGAGTCTCCCACATATCTGACTCCACCTTCTTTGGCCTTAAACTGAATTGGGCTAAAACTCAAATGTTATCACTAAACTCGTATCTATATCCAGGGGACTCTCTAGGGATGATAAAATCTGAACTTAGATGCTCAGACTATGTGACATACTTAGGAATTAAGTTAACCAAGGACACCCATAATCTTGTAAGCTTTAACCTCCTCCCAGTGGTAAAAGAAATAGAAGCAGACTTGTAAAAATGGCAAGGCCTCGATTTATCTATATGGGGTAAGATTAACTCGATTAAAATGGTTATAGCCCCTAGATTAATTTATAATTTTTCAGAACTTACCCCTGAAAATAGAAAGAGGAATTTTTAATTCACTAAATAAAACCACTAGAATGTTTGTTTGGAACTCCTCCTAGACTTTCAGTTGCAAAACTCAGAGTACACAAGTCTGATGGTGGATTCGGACTCCCGCACTGGGAAAAATATTATTTAGCTTTTGTTTCAAACAGAGTTCTTGGTATCTTGCTTCTCACCTTGATAAGCACCTACCCTTTTGGTTCAGGGTTGAGAAGCAGATTTTGCAACCATGTAAGCTGTCCGATTATCTCTTTACTAAACTTCCTCCTACCCTAAATCATAATATATGTATTAATTCCTCTATTTGGGTAGTCAAGAAAATGAAGAACTTGCTCCTCATTGAGAATTTGCCTGCTTGCTTGTCTGCACTTTGGAATAATAATTCCCTATCATATAATCAAGTGCCATTAATGGATTTTGGGTGGCAAGAGCTTGGTATTACAAATCTACAAGATTTACTAGGTGACTAAGGAGAGCTGCTTTCCTTTAATCTACTAAAACCCGATATAATATTCCAAGATTTCACTTTGCTTTCTACCTCCAACAAAGAAAGGCTCTTTAGGACTCAATTCCAGGAGCAGACTTAAATCTTAGAGAGGATCCTGAGTGGAATTCTAGCAAACTTAAGGAAAGGGGTGAGTTTACTATATAAATTCCTAATGAACACGAATGATTCCTCTCTTTAGTCAGCCTCAGCCAAAAGTAAATGGGAAGATGACATTGGGGAACCTATATCTGCTTAAGAATGGGCTTCAGTCTAGGACAATGCCTGCTGCAGTAATAGGGAGATTCAAGCTAGGGCAATCCAATATAAAATTCTCCATTATTACTATTATTCCCCAAAAAGATTATTCTCCATGGGCTTTCAAATAGATGGGAAATGCTGGAGGTGTCAGGGAGAAGATGCGGATCTATATCATATGCTCTGGTCCTGTCCCTCCATTAAAGACATTTTTCATAAAGTTTGTGAATCTGCATTGGAAACATCAATTCCTTTCAATCCAGAATTTCTTGTCCTGGAAATAAATTTAGGCCAGGGAAGTTTAAATAAACACCTAAACTCTGCTATCGGGTCAGCAGCTTTGACACTTAAGATGATCCTTCTCTCATGTTGGAAATCTCCTTCTTCCCCTGCTTATGTGGAGTTGAGCTTTAAAATGAGTGAAGCCATAAATAATGAGAGATCGGTGTATCAGGTTGTTGATAAAAGTTTTCTTTACAAAAAAACTGTGCCCCTTTCCTTACTTATTTAGATGTTATATAATTAAATATTATCCATTTTAGGCCCGATCCTTTATTTAATGCCAAAACTTCTTTCTCCCCGTATAGATTCAATAGTATAATGAACCTGCAAATATTTTTATTTTTCTGTATGTAATTCCTCACATGAGACCTGACAGTTTCAGTCATTATATAAGTATGTCTTTTGTTGTTATAGTATGTTTTTTGTGTTTCTGCTTGATGTATTTTGTTTTACCAAAACCAAATAAAATCTTTAAAGCAAAAAAAAAACACATCTGACTCCAGAGGGAAAAAACATTTTCCTTGGAATTAGGGATAGGGAAAATGTAACAGACAAAAGATGGTGGCCACACTGGGTTGCTGTCTGCTTGGGCTTTAATGCCTGAGCTGAAAAAATTTGTCAATAAACACTGCTCGGAGATTTTCTGGCTAGCGTTTGGATTAGCTAATATTATAGCTAAATTTGAGGAAGAGGTCCTGTATTTTGGTCTCATTAAGGTTTTTAGTTAGTGTTTAGGTTAGGGGAATGAGTGTTAGGCAGGGCATGTAAAGTGAGGCAGCACAGAAGTTTTAGATTTCTTTTTTAGTCAGGGGAAATGCTCAGTAAAGGTTGCTGCAGGATATTGAACAGCTGGTGGCTGTGTGTGGTCATAGAGGAGCTAATCAAAGTCATGGTACTCACCCCAGGGCAGGAGGAAGAGTAGCGGGTGCTGTCATAGGACTGGAGCATTGGCTGTATGGTTGTGGTTGTGGACTATTGAGGCAGAATTTTTGGCTGACATCCTGCGCAATGAAGGAACCCTGTTTAACTGCTGCTGGAGGCTGTCTTGTGGGCTTAGGGGACTCACAGTGCTGGAGTGGTGGTTGAGCGGTGGGGGTAACTGGTGTGGCAGGAGGTGGGAGCTCTGCTGCCTCCCGGGAGAACCTCACCTGTCTCCCACTGCCCAAAAGTAATCTATGGTGTGGATTCTGGTCTGGAGAGAGGTGGCCCTCTTATTTTCATCTGGTTTGGGAGCGATGCATGCCCTACTGTGGGGCTTCTTCTGGTGACTGGTAAAGTGCTCCGTCCTTCACTTTTGGATTAATCTGCACTGCAGGGATAAACTGTGTAGTATCGACAAGCTAAGTCAGGAATCTGAGGACTTAGGAGAGTTGTCTGCCTTTTCATCACTGGCTTTCCTGTTCATCGGGTGAGTGCTTTTCCATCTGTAACAGCTTGACTTCCAAAGCTGCTCTGTTGAGAGGAGAGTGGTGTTTTGGAGGTTTCTTGGAGGTGCTCCTGATGACCAAAAGCTCCAGTGTTTGGATGTGTAGTTTGTGAGATCTGGGAACTATGGTGATGTGATGTGATGACCTTGCTCCCTCTGCACATAAGTGGCTACGAGCCTGAGAAAGGCTTGGACTTTTGACTGGGCACGTAGTTCTTTTCCAGTTCTGGACATTGGATATATTTTGTTTAATAATCTGTATTTCTGCAGCATACTTGTGTACTTGCGGTTTTCCCCATACAATAATTGTATTGTGATTCTTCTTTTCTTTTTTGTGTAAGGGTGATTGAGTGGGATAGAAGTTAGTGGTTGTGTGTGTGGGTTAGGGTTGATTGTATTAGTGTATGATTGCTGTGTGTGTGGGCTATTTGTTAATAAAGTTTTTGCTGTGTTGCGGGCCTTAGTTGGCTGACATGTGTCTGGGGGTGTCCAGGGTGCAGGGGCAGGCTAGAATTGTGTATGGGGCATCGCAGCTCTTTGACTGTGGCCCTTCAATGACCTCCCAGTGTCTAACATCACAGCACATTGCTGTCAGGAGGTCAGGATTAGGAGGTGCCACACAGATCAGAGTTGGCGGGGTGCCTCATGCACATCAGAAGGGGGCAGGATAGAGGTGGTCAGGTGCAGAAGGCGTCCTGGATTTTGATAGGTTCTAGAGAAAGGCCAGACATATTTGGTTCCTGTCCCCAGGGTTCCCACAAGACCAAGTGGGCAGGCAGCCAAAAGGGCTGCACTGTCCACCAATCCCCTAAGGGTGGTGCTGTGCAATGCCAGATCGATCAGAAATAAGCCACAATTATTGCGGATCTGGTTTTGAGGGTCAATCTGGCATGCATTATGGAGACCTGGGTAGGGGACGATGCTGGCCCAATTCTAGAGGCTTCCATCCCTCCCGGGTACTCCTTTGTGCACTGCCCCAGAGTGGAATGCAGGGGTTGGGGTGTGACCAGCTGTTTTAGATCTGAGCTGGGCTTCACTGTGCACCCAGTGAGAACACTGAGTTCTTTTGAATGTGTGGCCATTCATGGTGGTTTGGGCACAGGTTACAGGATTCTCCTGATTTACCACCCCCCTGGGATGGCAGAAGAGTTCCTGCAGGAAGTAGCCAACTTTGTCGTCGGTGAAACAATGGAGGCCCCCAGGTGTGTAGTTCTGGAGGACTTCACTGTTTGGGCCGACGACAAATCATCTAGGCTGGGTTATCACTTCCTCCAGATGATGGTATCTCTGGGTCTGTTGCAAGAGGTTTCTACCGCGACTCACCAGGGTAGTCACATGTTAGACTTGGTCTTCTTGCTGGGGCTTGAAATTGATAACCTCAAGACTGATTGGGTCATTTGGTCCGATCATTGCACGGTGGAGTTCTTGCTCAGGGCTCCCCCGTGATCCCTTCCCCTTCAGAGATCATAAGCTACCGCCCTTTGAGTGGTTTGAACCCAGAGGGTTTTCTGGCAGTGGCAGACCTATCTAGTGAGGGCAGTGCATGCATGGAGGGTGTGGGTGTAGCAGTCATCGCCTATAATGAGGCAATGTCTCGGGAACTCAACTCCCTTGCACCAGTTCATGTATGACCCAGATCCTCTCACTTGAGGTCCCAGTTGTTCAATGGGGACCTCAAGGCGATGAAGATCAAGGGTCGGAGGTTGGAGCGCTTCTGGCAGAGGACCGGACTGGAGGCGGACAGACCGGCCCTGCGTGCACACTATGTGGTGTACCAGGGGGCCATCAACTGTAAGAAGGCAGTGTTCCTGTCCAGGGAGATTGCTTCCAGGAAGAACCGACTAGCTATGGTTTTATGAACTGTGGACAGGCTACTACATCCAGCTTGTCTACGGCCCAAAAAAGTGTTTTCTGATGCTTTATGTGATGAGTTTGCTCAGTTCTTCTCGGACAGAGTGTCCACCATCAGGCAGGAAATTCCACCAGTGAGCCACAGTGTGTCTGATAGTGGTCACCTGGATTGTCCAAGGTGCACTCTGCCTGGCTGGGGGGAGTTTAAACCAGTGTAGGTGGACGAGGTCATTGAGGTGGTCTCAAGGCTGAAGCACACATATTGTGAATTGGACCCAGTGCTAACTCATTTCTTAATGGGATGTGTTGACACTGTAGGCCCGGTGTTCGCCTTGATAGTTCGGTGTTCTTTGTTGGAGAGGGTCTTCCCAGATTCCTTGAAGGAGGCACTGGTTAGACCCCTTCTGAAGAAACCATCTTTAGACCCTGACGTTAGGGCGAATTACCATCCTGTTTCCAACCTTCCATTTTTGAGAAAGGTTGTAGAGAAGATTATGGTGCAGCAGCTGGGAGAACACCTCATGGCCTTTGATAGTTACAAGCCGCTCCAGTCTGGGTTTCATGCCGGACATTGTATGGAAACCATATTAGTTCGGGTGCATAATGATCTCCTCAGGGTTAGAGATCGAGGAGAGGGGACAATTCTCATTCTTCTTGATCTCTCCTCAGCTTTTGACACGGTGGACCATTGTGTGTTACTCGACTGCCTGAAGGAATTTTGTGGACTCACCGGCACTGTCATCCTCTGGTTTGAGTCCTGTCTCACGAACAGGAGGCAAAGGGTTGTGATGGGGAATTGCTCCTTCTCTCATAGCCTTCTGTCTTGTGGAGTACCTCAGGGTTCAGTTTTATCACCAGTGTTGTTTGCTGTGTATATGCTGCCCCTGGGTAGGATCATTAGGAAGTACAGTTCGGAGTTTCATTGCTATGCCGATGATACCCAGCTGTATCTGTCCTTTGCCCCTGGGCCATCTGATGTGGTGGACATACTGAACAACTGCCTGGCCATGATTAATGACTGGATGGCTTCTAGCTGGTTGTGACTGAACCCCGATAGGATGGAGGTACTGGTAGTGGAGTCAATCAGGAGGCATGATAGGATGGCCTCTGATGCAGAGACTGGATTGGTTCTGGGATCTGTGCCATTGAAGGCTTCCTCTAGTGTGCGAATCTTGGTGTTTTCTTTGACAGCGGATTGACATTTGAATTTCAGGAGCTGTCCATTGTCCAGTCCAGCTTTTTCCATCTTAGGAATATTGCTAGGATCAAACACCTGGTTCCGCCTAGAACCTCACTGTCTTGTTACATGCATTCGTGACATCTAGGCTTGACTACTGTAATGCTGTCTACCTCAGGGTCTCTGGAGGTACCCTTCATTGACTGCAACTAGTGCAGAATGCAGCGGCCAGGCTGCTGATGGGTCAGCCTAAATACTGTCACGTCACCCGAGTGCTGCGTGAATTGCACTGGCTGCCTGTTCGATGGAGGGTTCTCTTTAAGGTGGGTTTGCTCAGCTTTAAGGCCCTACATGGACTGGACCCTGGCTACCTGTCGAACCTTCTAACACCTGCTGCCCCGGTCCACTCCCTCCGATCCTCCTCTAGGGGCCTCCTTGCAATTCCCAGGATGAGGTTAAAAACTGCTGGTGACAAAGCCTTTAGTGTCATTGGCCCTGTCCTGTGGAATTTGCTTCCTCCATCAGTAAGGGAGTCCCCTTCAGTTGAGGCATTCAAAGCCCGCCTCAAGACCTTTTTATTCAGATGGGCAGTCCCAGACACTGTTCTTTAGACAATGTCTTGAGACATTTGTATTTTGGCATCTTAAATATTCTTGCTGAAAATTCAGACTCTCATTTTATTTTGGATTTTAGTATTTATTGTATTGTTTATATTTTATTTATTGTGTTTTAATTTGGTGCTTGATTGTATGGCACCCAGAGCCTCTGGGATTGGGCGCATGAAAAATAAAATTTGCCTTGCCTTACCTTTTTCTTCAATAAAAGCCCCAAAACTCACCACAGAGCATCTAAACACCCAGAGCTTCTGGGGGCCAACTCCACCATTGGGCTCCAACACTTTGGCAATGCATTCTATATGCCCACTATCCTTTACCTATAGAAAATTTGCATACTTCAGTTTTAATGGGTTTTGCCACCAGATGCTCTGTGGTACATTTTGCTGCTTAATAAGGCCAGCCAGAGTCTCTCACACACCTGACTCCAGGGGAAAAACAAAATTTTCCCAGGTTTCACAGGTAGAGAAGATGTAACAGAAGTGTTTTTTATCTTTAAGAAAAGCCCCAAAACTTACCACAGAGTATGTAAACCCCTGGACCCCCAGCCTTTATGGTTTGGGTCCAGGCACCTCTTTCTTTACAAATTAAGCACTGTTTACAGGGCATATAAAAAAAAGGCTATGAGGGATGGTTTTCTTTATTTCTGGTACCAACACTGGGGACTTGGCACCACAGTCATGGTGTTATGTTTGACTGTACCGGGGTGGACCCCCAGGTGCTACATGTGAAAATGGGTCTGGTGGGGTGGGGCTACTAGCCACCCAACATTTGGGATTGGGTGCCTCAGTGTCAGAAAATTAGGAAGGGGAAAGGGGGAAGGGGAGGTGGAAGGGATACTTGGCATAGGGTGGGAGGGATTGTTTTTACATTGGGAGGAGGACCACAGCAGGCTGATCAAGATGTTGATAAGCTCTCCCTGCTGGGTGGCTTATGCAGATCAAATGAATGAGCTGCCTTATGATTCGGGTGACTCTTTTATTTGAACTACACAGTGTTTCCATGCAGAAAGACCAGACGAGTGTCATAATTAGTCTGGTTGATCATTGGTCTGACACTGTCACGTCCTTGCAGGCTACTCTGCATTGGACCTATGGTGACACACCTCTCAGAACTCACTATCATACCAATATGTTTGCTTGCACAAGCACAAGGGCAAACATAACAAACAACAGCAGCAACAATAGGTAAGTAAATGAAAGCATTTTCCAAGTATGTATGGATAAAATATATTTAGTACAGAATGTTAAGGTTGTTGTAAAAAATAAATAGCCTGAGCTGTGCAGAAATTTGTTTCTACAATGCAATGAACATCTGTAATTAAAGACCTTGGATCACTATGGTCAGGTTAAATAATTTTCATACTATACTGACCATCGTCATAAACGGTCTGTCCCTGAAGAGAAGGGATAAACAAAAAAACACAGAAAGAATTATATCAACTAATACATAGAAGTATGGGGATAGAAAAAGAAAAATATAGAAGATGGAGATGAAGCAATAAGAAAAGCAAAAGAAAAAGGAAAACAATTTATTTATAGTTTTTTTGTTAAGGTGTCCCCCAAAATTGCATATGGAGTTAGCTCCAGATATCACCCCCATACACACACACACACACACACACACACACACACACACAGAACAATATTTTATAATAGAAAGAAACTAAGCATAGCCAGGATAACAGCACCTCATTGTACCAGAGAGATTAGGAAATAAAAAGTGTGGGGGAAGGTGAAGGGGTGCAAATGGAAAGAGAGGGATCAGTAACAACACGATAACCACAAATGGTGGAATATAAAAGGTTGATAAAGAAATAAATATCCAGTCCGAAAGAAAAATGAGAGGAAGAACAAATTGATAGGACTGTGTCCTTTTTCCCTTTTTTTTTCTTTTTCTTTCTTCTCTTTGCTGTGGTTTTGGTTGTACTTATTTGAGAAGTATATTTTTTTAATCAGAATTATGTAAATAAGATTGGTTTTCTTGACACATAAGTGGGCTTTGACTGGGCTACCTACGATATGGGCTACTATAATTTGGGGTAAAATGAAATGTCGACACTCAGACATAGGTGTAAGGGGAGACAACTCTTGTTGTCTTTGTCATTATGGGGGAGGGCAAGTGAAAAAATATTTTGCTCACACAGGGGAGGGGCTATGGGCAGGGATGTGTTCACATATGCACTCAGGGTTGAATAATGAAGCTTGTTTATATCAGAAAATACAAAACATGGTTGTAAAAGATCAAAAAAAGGAAAAAGATTCTTGAAACAAAAGCAGTCAAAAAATATACTGTCAGTACATTGTTGACAAATCAATGGGTCTAGGAGCAGTAAAATTAGTAAAGAAAATAAGATGCAAAAGATGAATAGCACTATACAAGGATTACAAATCATAAGTATTTTAAAACAAACAACATGGAGACAGCTATAAAAGCAGCCACCTGAAATGTTAAATTGTTAAAGAACAGGGTAAAAATAAATAAGGTTATTAATTATATGAAAAAAAAGAACATCAACTGTCTTATGCTACAAGAGACTCATTTTACTAAACAGTACTTTGAATGGTTCGAGAACCTGCATGCAGCATATCATAATAATGCAAGAGGGGTAGCCATTTTTTTCAAGGAAAATCAATTAAATTCAAATATTAGAAAATGTATTATAGGTCCATTTGGAATTACATAATAGCCAAAGTGCAATTTTTAGATAAAAACTTTACAATGTCAACCATTTATGGACTGAACGAGAATAACCCCCAATTTTATACTGAATATTTTTTGCAGGTAGCAACTTTTCAAACACCATATTTAATTGCTGTAGATTTCAATGAGGCACTTACAAAAAATGATAGATCAACTGGAACAGATAAATTCCATAAAGACACAGCAAAGGTGATATAAAAATGTATACAGGATTTTAAACTAATAAGTCCTTGGAGGGAAATACATCAGAAAGAAAAAATATATTCCTACATTTTGCCAGTACACCAATTATATACCCATATTGACTATTTTTTGATACCAGAAACATTGCCGTACTTAGTAAAGGAAAGCCTTTATCTAGGAATGTTTATTTTGGACCATTCACCATGCATTTTAACACTCATAGGCACATCAAATACTCAAGCAATAAGAAAATATGCAATAGACCCATTAACAATTCGGGATCCCAATATCTCATCATAACTGATGAAGGACATTATACTGTTCTTTCAACAAAATGATGGTACAGTTAGCTCCCCATTAATAATTTGGGATGCATTCAAAACCTGGCTAAGGAGAAAATTATATACTTTAACAAAAGCTAGAAACCAAAAATTGTATAAAACAACAATTCAGTTAGAAAAAGACATTTCAGAATTAGAACAAATACATAATTTAACATTAAATTCAGACTTTTATAGGAAACTTATTAAAAAAATTGAACATAATGTTTATTAACAGAAAGGGCTGAACATCAAATACTGCAGGCATGAGCTAAGTATCACTTTATGGCAGATAAGTCATTAAAACTACCAGCATGACAAATAAAGAAGGATCAGGAAAACAACACCATAACTAAGATAAAGGACCAGAATGGTACGTTAAAAAGTAAACTTAATGAGATCAACCATGCATTTGCTATCTATTACCAAAATTTGTATAATACACAACCATTATCAGATTCCTCCTGGCCACTACTCTTTTTAGGCACAGTAGATATACCGAAAGTACCAGAACCTATAATTCAGCAGCTTGGTTCCCCAGTTACAATAAATGAGGTTGAAACAGCTATACAATTATTAACTAATGGTAAAGCACCAGGCCCAGACAACCTTGCAATAGAAATCTACAAAACATTTAATGAAATATTAGCACCTAAGCTCACAGTACTATTTAATACTCTCCAAGATATTTCAAAATCTTTCCAAGATGCTACCATCATTTATTTCATAAAAAAGGTAAGGATAAAACCAAATGTTCATCCTATAGACCGATTTCTCTGCTGAATGTTGACTACAAAACATTTACAAAGGTACTGAAAACTAGATTGGAGCAGATACTACCATACACAACCACACAAGATCAAACATGCTTTATTAAAGTTAGAAGAATCACTGAAAATATCAGAAGAACCATAAATATAATAGGAAATAATAAAAATCAGGATGCATTACTGCTGGCTATCCATACCGAAAAGGCATTCAATAGAGTCAAATGGCAATACATTAAAGCAGTTTTACATAAAATAGGATGCAAAAGTCAATATCTGAACTGAATAAACTTACTATACAAGAGCCCAAATGCAGTATTTAGAACAAACAATTCAATATAAAAAGGCACCAGACAAGGATGTCCACTATCCCCAATGATTTTTGTGCTGGTAATGGAACCATTTGCAATAGCCATCCATAAGCATACAGAGATCAAAGGAATAAAAATAAACAATCTAACTCAAAAGATCATTTTATATGCAGATAATGCATTATTATACCTGACTGAGCCAGATAAGTCATTAAATGCATTAATTAATTTATCAAAGCAATATGGAAGGGCCTCGGGATACAGAATAAATTGGAACAAAACAGTTATTCTTACACTTGGTGAAACAAAAACTCAACAAATTCCACTAAACCTTTCATGCATGTCAGAATCCACAATTAACTACTTAGGAATAACAATAACAAACAGAAAATATAATCTATTCCAAGAACACTACACACCATTACCAAAAGATATACAGGCTAAACTCAATAATCGAAATGGCTTACCACTTACTTTAATTGGATGGATCAATATAATAAAAAAGAACATTCTCCCAAACTTAATATACTTATATCAATCATTACCAATTCCAGGGCCCATGGAATTCTTCAATAAACTTAAAAAAAAATAATAAATTTAATATGGAAAAATTAAAAACCCTGCATAGCATATGACAAACTTACCTTACATAAAGAAAAGGGAGGAGTCTCATGCCAAGATCTTTATTTATAAATATAGCAACTCAGATTTGTACTATCTGGACCTAGATTTATAAACCTGACACAGACCTAACCTCTTATTTTTTTTTTAACATATC
Source organism: Neoceratodus forsteri (assembly GCA_016271365.2). Taxonomy (NCBI): domain Eukaryota; kingdom Metazoa; phylum Chordata; order Ceratodontiformes; family Ceratodontidae; genus Neoceratodus; species Neoceratodus forsteri. The sequence continues at coordinate 827,332,971 of CM028135.1, forward strand.
ACAATTTATCCCACTTTCAGCCACTGACCTGCCTCATACTCCAGCCATTGCTCCACCTCCACCTCCACGTCTGACCCCGGAGTTACATGCCCCAGCTGGCACATGCAGCTATACCCTCGAGAGGGGCACCCCATTTCCCCCTGGCCAGACAAGGAACCAACACTAGGCACGCGGTTATCCAGGCATCGCTGGCTGATGGAGTAGCGGCCATCAAGCTGCCGTGGTCTGTGCTGCCGTTTTTCTGATTTCCTTGGCCCCTGGGAGTGCAGCATGCAATGACTTCATGGCACGATACATGCCGATGCCTGCCACACTCCTTGCTTCTGCATCTTCTCTAGCAGTGCCCCCAGTCATCACCAGGGGCCGCTGCAGAGTGATGATACCCTGGATCGCACTCCCAGGATAGGAGAGCAGTCCTTCAAATGCTTAATCCTATCCCCCCCACCGACCCTTGATGCCCCGGGCTTGCATCTGAACCTGGGTTGCCAGCATGGCATGAGATGTGCTGTCCAGCACCTCAACCCTCAGTGCCACCGGGCTGACACTACCTAATCTCTTATAAAATAGAAAAAGGAATGTATCCATATGTAAAACTAAAATATCTCCTTTTTTCATGATATTATCAAAATAAAAAGGCAACTAATAATGTCAAAACTCAAACTGCAATATATTGCTGGAACAAAATCCATTATTGGCAAGTTTATTGATCAGGCTTTGTGTGTGGGGAAAGCAACAGTAGTTAGATGTGCTTAGTGGTTGGTGCAACTAATTAGCACCACCAGTGACTTAGGGACCCCTTCGTGTTATGCTCAGTTGAAACTGTAATACCTTTCTGGCAGCCACAAACTGCATTGTGACCATGTGGGAATGGAAGTGGAGGCTATCACGAAAGTGGTCTGCAGAGCCATGCACAAAAGCATGATGACCCTTGTTAGCCTGGTCACAACCTCCTGCTCCTTCTCTACATTACTGACTAGCAAAACCAGGCAGCAATGGGAGTTATGGGTGTGGGGGGGTGCAGTGCTGCAATCAGGCACAGCAGATCCCTGGAAGGAGCTGGATCAGACAGTGTGTAAGAATTATTTAAAGAGCTTCTAGCAGTGCAGGGACAACTGTGAAAAAAAGAAAACAAGATTTAGCTTAGGTTTCATATACTTTCATACTGTTTTTTTATGAAATTTTCACAAAACAGGGGTTGTGTCTGTTGGTCTTTATCTGCTCCTGTTGCTTGTCTGCAAGTGACATCATACATCATATTCCTCTGCTTGTGACATCTCAACTGGTTACGGTAGAAATAGTTGTAATGTCACAAGTAGAGATTTATGATGCCACTTACAGATAAGCAGCCTGAGCAGATGAAGACCAAGAGACAGAAATAATTTTTTTCATGCAAACAACCTTAGTAATAAAGAACAACATTATGGCAAAACATAGAAATTATCTGAATTTTCAGTTGAACTCTGTCTAAATATTATGTTTTTCAACATTTTTCCTTTGATGTCAGGTGGGACTTACTGGTGCTAAGGGGGGGGGTGGTGGTGGTGGTAGGGGAGATAGATTATGAATGGAACCATTGTCCCACTGTGACACAAAGAACAAGAGCAAGTTAGGGAGATGAGACACTTCCAGATGGGATGGCCATGCACTGGCCAGTGTGACTGTCCCATGCTGTGACCCAGCTATCAGGAAAAGGATAAACAGAAGGCAGTCATTCTTGATAACAATTGCTTCTCAGTATTCATAGTGCAGGACAGGGCGGCTTTGCCAAAAAATTATCCCAGAAATGGGGCAGCTAATAATAACTGGACAAAGGGTTAGAAAAGGGATTGAAGCCTTGCAAATAGATAAGGACCCGGCCGGATGGGATGCGCCTGACAATGCTCAGGGAATTGGCACAGGAACTGTCTGAACATCTGACATGGCTATTCAATAGCTCACTACAGTCAGTGGTGTTTCCAAAAGATTAAATGGTATTGAACATGGTTCTGCCCAATAGGAGAGGGTACAAGAAGTAATCAAGTAACTACAGTCCCATCAGTCCTACCTCCATGGTTGGTAAACTAATGCAGATACTAGTCAATGAGGACCTAGTGGACTACCAGTACAGAAATGGGCTTCTGGATATTAAGAAGTATGGGTTCATTGCAGGGAAGTCTTTTCAGTCCAGTCAGATAGTATTCTTTGACCAGGTAACTAGGGCAAGGGGAAAGACACAAGCAGTAGATTTACTGTACTTTGACTTCAGCAAGGTAGTTGATTTGGTGTCACACAGAAGGTTGCTAAAGAAGTTTGAGGATCTAGGATCAGTGAAGGACCTAATTAGATGGGTGGTGGGAGAGACAGCAGAGGGTAGTGGTAAATGGGGTAAATCAGGAGACAGGGAGGTCTCGAGTGGGTTGCAGCAAGGGTCAGTCCTGGAACTAGTCCTTTTCAATATGCTCATCAGCAACATAGGAAAAGGAATACAGGACAAGATATGTCTCTTTGCAGAGGACACTAAGCTCTATGGCAGAGTAGACAGTGATTGGGGGGATGGAGTTGCAGAGGGACCTGCAAAGGTTAGAGAGGTGGTCCAAGGTTTAACAGTTTAAATTCAGTGCCAAAAAGTGCATGGTGATGTACATAAGGAACAAGAACCACAGTACGGAATACTGGATGGGAGGGGTTAAGCTGGGCATGGTCCCTGAGGAAAATGGCTTGGGAGTCATCATAAGCAACTCCCTAAAACAAGCTAGCCAATGCAACAAGGTCTACAGCAAGACAATCAGAATGCCGGGGTGTACTAGTAGGAGTTTCGACAGCAGGAGGAAAAGGAAATACTACCACTCTCAAGATCACTGGTGAGACCACATCTGTAATGCTGCCCTCAGTTATGGAGTCTGTACCTAAGGAAAGATAAAGACAAGCTGGAGACAGTGCTGCCTAACATATCCAAAATGATTAAGAGCCAGAGGACAGATTCTGTATGGATTGACTTAGGGCACTGTCCATGCACTCGCTGCAGGCCAGAAGGGAGAGGCCAACATGACAGAACCCTTCATGTTTCTGAAAGGAATAAACAAGGTAAACTGTGAGGAATTATTCAGCAGGAATGGCAAATCAAAAACAAAGTGACATGTGTTGAAGCTGGTGGGGGAGGGGAGATTCTGGAGGGATGTGTGAAAGTTTTACTTACAGAGAGAGTGGTCAAACCATGGAACAGCCTACTGGCTGAGGTGGTGAGCACAAAAACCATTAATGGATTAAAGCACGACTGGGACAGAGTTAAGGGTTTAACAGTTACTCAAGGGGTAGCAGCAAAGCAGAAAGCAAGTGGGGGGGGGAGTGATGGCAAAAATCCCATCTAGACAATGGGTCTTGGGGTAGGATAGGGTAAAACAGGGCACACCAGAAGGACCAATGGTCTTTTTCTGCCTACATTGTTCATGTTTCTATGTTTCTGCATTAGCCCAGTTTTCGGTGCAATCCAGCATGTTAATAGTTGCACTCTCTAACATCTGGATCAATGATTTGCATTGTGTCTGTCAGTAGCGGTTCCTCCCTCTGCAATACACATCCTACTTAATGAATTAGGTTAGCTGTTGTCGCAAAGAGTAAACCAAATTTCATCTTTTTTACGCATTCATCCCTAGCAATTAAGAATGGGCTGCAGAGTTTTAGCTCTCCTATCCAATAGCATAGAAGGGCCCAATCATGTTACTTAGGAAAATGCATTTGTTCATATCAGTGACTTTGCTAATGACACAGTCCTATTCATATCTTGCCAAGATACCCACTAAGTTGCATTATATCTCCCATCTGATCTCAAAAAAAATACAACAGCGGTTCTTAGAAAACAGATTAATTATAAACCAAAAGAAAACTGTTACCATGCTTTCTGGCTCCAAGAGCACCCTGAGCAGCACAGTCTCTCTGAACATACACTCCAATGATATCTCCTTCCTGTACGATGTTACCCTTTACAAATATATTGGCCTGACTATGGACCACAACCCGGATTATGCAGCACCTATTGATACATTATTCTCTGGAATATACACCAAGCTGGGCACACTATGCAGCACTAAAGATTGCCACTTCCTGGTACGCAGGAAACAGATAGTCAAGCAGATGCTATTACCCTCCATTATCTATGGGGATCTTGTTTATGGTTTTATGGTCAAAACCTTACTGGCCAAACAGGACATGCTGTACAATTTACTGTGTCACGTCATGCTGAGCTGCCCATTGCATAACAACCACTGCTCAGTGTACGAAACTGGAGTGGCCCTTGCTAGACAATAGATATTCCATGCACACTGTGCTGTTAGCTGCACAGTTCTGACATATCACACTCCTGCAGTACCTAGTGTAAGTAACTTATTGAACCCAGTCCCTCTTTTGGCTTGTTCAGCTCAGATCTTCCTCCTCCCAAAACCTCTTGCCTTCCAACTGCAGCAACAAAACAGGTCAGACTGCTGCCCCTAGCTTTTGAGTTCCCTGCATTTGGAACAGCCTAGAACTGCCATTTTGAGTGAAAATGGTATCCCTGACATCAAACTGAGATTGTGCACTTCCTTCCTTCTACCTACTTTTACAATCATTAGAACTGTATGACACTCCTCCTTTGACTGCTTATTTATTGCTATTTTTTACATATTTGCATGGACTGCTTTGTGCAGTTATATGTTACATATTGCACTATACTGTATATACTGTGTATATTTGATGCTATCTACTATCATTAAACTGTGCAGTATAATAATATCCCAATCTGTTACTCAGGAAATATTTGTAAACAAGATTCCTGATGTAGTATGTATATTCACTAAAAATACCACCAACAGCTTAAACAGCTTAATCTGGTTCATGGTCAGTTGGCATTCATCTGTATCCCCCTCCCCCGGGTCATGCCTGAAAAGAGGCAGAATTTGTCTAGTGCACTTACCCGGTCAACAAACACTAAAATAAATAAATTTTCTTCTTGATTAAGCAATTAACCTTTAGACTGCCGACAGAATTAGAATGTGTTGGAGTTCTGGATTGATATATCAGTCCACGGCCCTGTAAGGGTTAAATACATGCAATATTCTGCCACCATTAATGTTGTAGTTAAGTAGTTTGGCATTTTTCCTCCATCAGAAATAATTCTGCTAGAGAGGACAGGTGAAGGCTTGATTTACTTTAACAGTAGTTTGATAGGATTCGTGATGTTGGAAATATCAGTGACAGCATCATTTTTTGGTGGGGGTAGAGAGGCTGGCCTATGGGGCCCTTCCCCACTCAGCTGTGTCTACCCCTATGCTTCCGTTTGGTGGGGATGCACCCTAGCAGGTCATTTAATTACATTCTGAGGTTTCATTGGAAGTCTCTGCCCAGTTAAGTAATGCTGCTTAGATACTGTTTCTACTTCATGTAGTTACTGAAATTAATTAATTAGAAAAATGTAAACAAAAAATTGATGATTCTGGCCTGGTTGCTTGTGATGTGGGTTCAAATTCAAAGCCTAGGCAGCCAGGGGGGGCTGGCACAAGGAGAACAAAGTAGAAGGAAATGTGAAGTGAAACAAATGGATGATGTGCACCAGCTGTGGGTGGAGACCCTCAGACATATTGACCCGCACGTGACTGCAGGGATTTGTGGTGCCCAAGGTCAGCTTTTGGAAGTGTGAAAGGATCCCAGCTAGCATGTGCTGTCCTCTCCCTATCAGGTAATTTGACCTCACTGAAAGCCTCCTCACTCTTGCCTTACCACATGGCAATGTATGCATAGCTATTTCCATGTATCAGGGAATTTGATCATCTTGAAAATTGCTGTTAATCAGTACAACACAGCATGGTATCAGTACTGTTGAGTACCTCTATTTGCTTTTGCTGCTAAGCACATCTCCTATGCACAAGAACACTGTCAAAGAAAAATAATCTTGTTTTGCAAGTACCTACAATATAAAGGTAAGGCAGAGAGAGAGAGACAGGTGAGAATGTTGTTACCATTTAAGGGGCACAGGGCAATTCGGTCAGCAGAGAGATAAATTAATGAGATGCCAAGCACAGACATGTGAAGTGACTCTCAAGTTCACACAGTTACGTGATAGTGGTGGTTATGGGATTCAAGCCCAGTTCTTCAGGTTCACAGCTTTGCACTCTAACCTCTAGGCCAAACTACAGTACATTTCCAAAAAGCAGACTTCTTGCCATTTCAGAGCAACGCAATGCACATAGTCAGGGGTAATCTGAAAACGTATTACTTGATGGGGTAAAGGTATTAGCCAGACCTCAGAAGAAGGGGATTTTGGGCTCATCATAAGTAATAGTCTAAAGCTGACAGTCAAGTATGGTAGGGCATAGGAGAAGGCAGGAGAATGCTGGGCTGCATAGGGAAGAGGTTCACTAGCAGGAGGGAGAGAGTACTGTTGCCTGTCTATAAATCCCTGATGAGGCCACACCTGGAGCCCTGTATGCAGTTCTGGGGCCAACATCCATAAAAGGATAGGGACTGTATAGAGACAGTCTCAAGAAGAAAAACAAAGAAGATACAGGGCCGGCAGTGGAAACCCTTATGAAGAACAAATGTACCGCCTGAACATGTGTGCTTTGGAGACCTGAAGGGAGATGGGTGACATGATACAAGCATTCAAGAGTCAGTAGTGTAGATTAACAAGACTTGTTCAGGTGATACAAGGGATCAACAACCAAGAGACATGAGAATAAGCTGGTGGAGAGTAAAAAAAAAGTGTGAGAAAGCACTTCTTCATGGAGAGCTTGGTGTACAAGTGGACCAGCTTGCCCAGACAGGTGGTCAATGCTGAGACGGTATCCTGTTTCAAGAGAGAATGGAACACACATAAGGGATTGGTGAGGATGAAAGTGGTGGGGGGGAGGAGGACATAACCAGCTGCTAGAGCACTTGGCCTAAACTAGACCAGCAGTAGGTTGATGTAGCACAGGTAGGTTACTGGGCAGACTCAATTGTCTTATTTTCCTTTTCTGCCTACAACATGCTGTTTCTCTGTAAACACACCCAAGGTGGCCTCCTCCCTTGATGTTTGCAACACTGTCCCTGTGGGATGTAGATTGGAGCTCCCAACAACAGTTTTGGCTGGAAACAGGAACATCCTGAACTCCCTGCAAGGGGCATTCCTCAGGCAACTAGTCTGATGGGGAAATACTGGACCTGATACTCTCTAACACACAAGAAGAGTAATGTTTTTTAAACAAGGCATTTGTTAGGTATGTAAGTGAAAAGAGGAAGACCAGTGATGGATTTGTAAGGTTAAAGGGATACAGTTGACCCCTTTAGGCCTCAAGCACTCCCTAGTTTAAATAAGCATTTGTCAATGCTGAATGTTTGCTTGCTGATATTAGCATTGGACGTGCAGGGCTTAGACAGATGCAGAATAGAGTGCTACCTCCACCCTGAAGAGATGGACAGACATTGGGGTGTACCTGTGGGTCATTGCCCATAATGCACATGACATTTCACCTCACCCTATCCTGTACACACCGACAAGTGTTGAGGTGTGCCTTGGGGTATTCGGCTTTACAGTCATCCCATTTCATAAGGACATATGCTGAAATTGGTGCAGTACAGGAGAATGGGGTGAAGTCTGGGGCTGAAGAGAGCAAGGCACATCTTGATGCCTGTCACTGGCTTCAGGATGGGAGTGGGATGGCATAAGCATTATAGCCGGTTATCCAAAGTTACATCTCTGATGCCTGTCAGTCTGTACAGGGAGGGACATTATGGTTAGAAACCGTAACGGCCCGGGTGTATGTTGGTATTTGCAGTACAAATTTTCAACATGGCCTTTTTGTGACCCCCACCTCATGAAAGCATTTGGGACCGCTTCTCATGAACAGTGGTGCTGTGATTTTGTTAATGTGTCCCGAACTTCAAGTTCCCACAGCAACCATACCATTCTGCGCCAGATGTGCCAAAACACAGAACAGGCAGGACATGAAGAATGGCAGCTTTACCATTCATAGGGAGGTGTGAAGAGATGGCAATGTTAAAAATCTGTAGTGAAAATATTAAAAATGCTCAAAGTTCTGAGCGTACATGGAAACTGCACAACACATGCTTGTTCCGCAGTCATTTAGTGGAATTATTTCACCAAATTTTCAACATAGACATTTTGTGACTTCTGCTCATAAACACTGTCACTATGATTTTCTTAATCTGTCCAAAACATTAATTTCTCACAGTGACCATGCCATTGTGTGCCAGATGTGCAAATGCATATTTCAGGCAGGATATGAAAAATGACAGCTGTACTGTTCATAAGGAGGTGTGGCAAAATGCCAATGTTGAAAATCAGGAGTGAAAATATTACAAATTTGTGAAGTTATGAGGGTGCTTGGAAACTGCGCAACACACACTTGTAACACATTCATTTTATGGACTTTTGTCACCAAATTTTCAACATAGACATTTTACGACCTCTGCTCGTGAACAGTGTCACTGCGATTTTCTTAATCTGTCCCAAACACTGATTTCCCACAAACGATCGAGCTATTCTGTGCCAGGAATGCAAAAACACATGTTGGCCAGGATGTGAAAAATGACAGCTGTACTGTTCATAGGGAGGTGTGGAAAAATGCCAATGTTGAAAACCTGGAGAGAAAATATTGCAAATTCGTGAAGTTACAAGCATGCATAGAAACTGTGCAATGCACGCTCATAACGCAGTCATTTTTTGAAATTTTTTCACCAAATTTGAAACATAGGCTTTTTGAGAGCCCACCTCATGAACAGTGACACTGTTGTTTCATTAATCAGTCTGGAAAGGTGATTCCATGCAGTGACCGCAAAATCACCTTTCGGGACTGAATAATGAGATGACAGTGACCGAATTCATAAGGTGGGGTCCCAAGAACCCCATGTTGAAAATTTGGAACCAAAATTCAAAAAAAAATGACTGAGATATGCACCAAAGTTGAAAAAAAAACTTATGCCATTATACAATTTACCGGCATTTCTTCAGTTCGCAATTGGCTTTGAAGAGTGCAGATGTGTTCCCAGTCCACCGAAAATCATCGCACCGGGCTCCAGAGGTAAGTATGGGGTGTGGGGGTGTGGGGAGGTACAGTATGCAGCAGGTGGGTGTGGCTTGGGGGAAGGGGCATGGGGCTCAACGAGGGACCATTTTTGTTTTTTACAGCATTTAAAATTAAACAAAGACATCGGGGGACACTTTTGGCATGCTGGGGTGGGCTCTCAGCATACCACCTAGCTGAGTGTTTGTTGGGGAGGTGGGTACTGGAGCTGACAGTAATTGAGCATCCCCGTTGACCATACAATGTGGTGGGGGGGAGTGGGAGTGCATGAGCCAAGGGGGATTGGGCACCCCTTTGGCACATAACAAATGGGGGGAATGCATCATGCCAACGGGGATTGGGCTACCCTGTCAGTAAATAAACTGGGGATGGGGACATGCTGACAGGGGAATTGGGAACCCCCAAGTTGGCTTTCATCAGGACTCTGAGGTGGGCAGTGAGAGTCACCACCCGCTGCCATGTTAAAAGAAATATTACACCAGGCAAGGGACCGCCCTGCAATGACTGGTTGATCCCTCATTGCAGCAGCAGATTCCTTTCAAGATGGTGGCATGCTGGCTGAACTAGTGTCAGCAGCAGCATGCCACCCCACTGGGGAAAGCAGGCCAAGCCTCAAAAGGCACTGGGAGCATTGGACTCCACAGCGCCTCACCTCCAAAACCTCGGTTCTCTCCTAAGCTGTGACAAAATGTTTCTTGTGCATGCATGAAAGCAAAAATAAAAACATATATTTTATGAATGTTCATTGTTCACATTTTGAAGAATGTGCTGATGTGGCTCGTAGTTTGATGCTGATTCTTTATTTCTTTTTAAAAGTGAAAAACAGACTGCTCACCATATTGGTGTTACCATATCAAAATGTGTTTGTTTACATTCCTTAATCAACTCCCACTGCATCTTTTCTGGACTTGGGAACACACCCAACACAGTCTAGCCACTCAAGACACAGTGGGGGCAGAGAAGACTATTGCATCATGACTGGCTGCCTTGTTTGGGGTTGTTCCTAATGTTCAAGAAGTGAGCAATAAGAGCAGATCAAGGATTTGAAGCAAACATGGTTGGGTTTAAATGCACAATTACCATGCATTTCAGTTCTACTAATAAAAAAAGGCAGATTAAACCACCAGTAACACCAATAAATTTTAGAGAAGGTAAGCAATCAAAAAATGTTGGTTTCCAACTTGAAAAGTATGATGTAAAAATGGTTGACAGTGTCCCTTTAAAAAGAACATGGGACAGACTGTGCAAAGGGGGACCAGGAAAAGGCAGACATCCTGAACAAATTTTTTTGTTCAATCTTCACAGAGGAAGGAGAAGAAGAGGGGCCACAAAAAAGTAGCAGGGGCTTTGTAAGGAGGGAGTGGATCTAGTCCTTACACAAAATACTATTTAAAACAAACTATACAAACCAGCTCCAGCAAGGAGCAAGGGAAAGAGAGTTTCCAAGTGCTACTTAGCTGCATTAAAGTATTTAAAAATGTTTGTATGTACCCTAAGCCCCCCTAGCAAGGGAGGATCAGTTAGCATGGGACCCCTAGCACACAGGCCTTTGGTAATCAGCCATAAGCCAAGACAGCAGGACTGCTGTTTCACTATAAAAGCTTAAAGTGTATGCCTGTAGGAGGGAGGGCATATTGTAAATGGTGCAACTGCAAATGCTGGGTGCAGTGAGGTGCAAGGAAAGGCTTACTATCCCCTCAACAGTTACACAATCCTCCAAAGTATCCTGCATTCAGGCAGAAAGACCATACACCAAATCCAAGTAGCTTATTTTTAATGTTTTATTGCAAAGTAGCAGTAGGTGTACAAACACAACAGTTGTACCACTCTGGCCCCGGCGCTTTGAGTACTCAAATCCTTTGTCAGGGGGCGTGGCAAGTCAGGGACATGTGTTCCTTTTAAAGTATTCATTAATTTGCATGATTTAAATAATTAATTGCTACATAACATGTGATTCTCTTGCATATATAAACCAAGTGCATACAAAAAAGGGGAAATGTCTATATTAACCGATTCATGTCATTCTGACTAAATAGCTTAGCTCTGTCTTAAATCAAATATTTTACAGCTAATAAAAAAAAAAAATACTGGGAGACCAATAGTTTCAGGGAATGGATTGGTCTGTAAGAACCTGGGACAGATTCTTGATTTTTTTCTTCAAAGATGTGTAAAAAATCTACCTGCCTACTTAAAAGATACATCTGATACACTTAGAAAATTGGATGGGCTTGTATGGGAAAATGACATGACCCGGACTGGTACTGATGTAGAATCACTGTATACGTCAATACAGCATGAGCAAGGCATAAACACATGCAAATTTTTCTTGGAAAATCAGGAACACACAGAGGACATTCCAACTGACTTTGTAATAGAGGGCTTACATTTTGTACTCGGACATAACGCCTTTGAATTTAAAAAAAAGTCATTATTTGCAACTATGTGGGACTGCAATGGGGGCCAGTATGTCCCCATGTTACGTAAATTTGTTTCTACGGTGGTGGGAGATGCTTTTTGTAAATAACTGCGACTAAACTCCTTATTTTCCTGATATTATGAAGTGGTACCGATATATAGACCATTGCTTATGTATCTGGCAGGGAGACAGAATTTATCCCAGATTTCATTGGGTGGTTAAATCAGAATAACCTTAATCTGATATTCACATATACATCGAGCAGAAAAAAAAACTAACATTTCTAGACTTAGAAATTCTGAGTACACCAGGACAGTTAGTGAGTACCAAATGTCATAGAAAAGTAATGGCTACCAATTCAATACTTCGAGTAGAAAGTGCCCCCCCCCCCAACTTAAAGATTCTATCCTGTATAGCCAGCTCTTACGGCTTCAAAGAAACTGCAATACAGAGACTGACTTTTTGGAACAGTGTGGGGGAGATAGAAGTAGGGGAAAACGGGGGGGGGGGGCAGTGACCACAGGATGGTGAGGTTCTCCATCCAGGCAGGGTCAGAATCGGGCAGATCATCCACCAGGATGCTAGACTTCAGGGGGGCAAATTTTGGGAAAATGAGGGACATCTTGTGGAGGGAACTAGAGGGGATTGGAAACCTAGGAGAGGTAGAACAAATGTGGAAGGCAATAAAGGATGGCATTCTGATGGCCACAGAACAATGTATTCACAAAATTAGCAAGAGAAAAAGGGGGAGAAAACCTCTGTGGTTCACGGTGGGGGTTAGGGAGGCCATCAGGGAGAAGAAAAGGCATTCAAAGCCCACAAGAAGTCACAGGGGATAGAGGAAAGGGTGATCTACAAGTATAGGCTCAGGGAGGTGGGAAAAACAATTAGGAAAGCTGAAGCATGCAGGGAGAAGAGACTAACTTGGGAGGTGAAAAGTGGGGACAAAAAATTATTTAGGTATGTGAGTGACAGGAGGAAGAACAGACAATGTTTCCAAGACTTAAAGGGGAAAGGGACGAGATAGTGGAAGGGGATGAGGTAAAGGTAACCTTGCTCAGTAAATACTTCATATTGGTATTCACAGAAGAAAAGGAGGGAAGAGGACCTGTATTAAGCAGAAAGGGAAGGGTGGAGAAAGAGGCGGACACAACCCCCTTCACGGAGGCAAGGGTGCTGGAAGAGCTGGGGAAATTAAAAATGGACAAGGCTATGGGACCTGATCAAATACGTTCAAGGGTATTTAGGGAGTTAAGGGAGAAACTGGTGAAACCTCTTGCCCAGTTGTTTAATCTATCACTTGAATCGGGGAGGGTCCCAAGAGGCTGGAAACAGGCAGAGGTAGTACCACTACATAAGGGGGGTGGAGAAAGCTGGAGCCTGGAAACTACTGTCCAGTCAGTCTCACCTCCATGGTAGGCAAGCTAATGGAAACTCTCATAAAGGAGAGGCTGGTTCGGCACCTAGAGGAGGAAGGACTAATTGACAACAACCAATACGGGTTTACAGGAGGTAGGTCTTGTCAGACCAACATGACTGAATTTTTCAACGGGGTTATGGAGGTGATTGATCAGGGAGGCTCAGTGGATGTGGCATACCTGGATTTCAGGAAGGCGTTCGACTCTGTCTCCCATAGAAGGTTGGTAATCAAGTTGAGCAGTTTAGGTGTTGGAATTAAACTCACACGCTGGGTGGAGAATTGGTTGGTAGGGAGGACACAGAGGGTTGTGGTTAGTGGAAGACAATCTATGGAGCTAGGGGAGATGAGCGGGGTACTGCAGGGATCGGTGTTGGGTCCCTTATTATTCAATGTGTAAGTGGGGGATCTAACAGAGGGTGTAAAGGGTAAGGCATGTCTGTTCACTGACAACACAAAAATCTACAACAGAGTGGACATTCTGGGGGGGGGGGCAGAGAATATGAGGTAGGATCTAGCCAGGCTGGAGGAGTGCGCAGAAAAGTAGCAGCTGCAATTCATTGTAAAATTGCAAAATAATGCACATAGGTCACAGAAGTTCAAGGGCTAAGTACTGCCTGGGGGGGGGGGGCACTGCAGATCACTGAACAAGAGAAGGACTTGGGAATTTGGATCTTGGATACATTGAAAGCCAGGAACCAATGTGAAAGGGCGGCTGGTAAAGCAACAAGAATATCAGCATGCATTGGGAGGGACTTCACTAGTAAGAGGATGGAGATGATCATGCCATTATGCAAAACACTGGTCAGGCCTCAACTGGAATATGGATTTCACTTCTGGAGACCACACTTGCAGGGGGACAAGGTTAGGCTGGAGAGGGTCCAGAGGAGGACCACCAGGATGATCACGGGGATGCAGGACAGGCCATTTGAGGAGAGGTTAGAAAAACTGAAACTGTATTCACTGGGGATGAGAAAAGAGAGAGACCTTCAAATACATGAAGGGGCTTAGCAAAGTACGGGGGGTAGCATCCTAAGGCTGAGTGAAAACAATACAACCAGAGGAACTGCACTGAAGCTGGAATGGGGAAGGTTTAGGGGGAAAGACAGGGATGTTACTTCTCAGAAAGGGTCCGGGGTCCATGGAACAGGTTTCTGGAATGGGTGATGGGAGTGGATATGGTGGAGAAATTCAAGAGAGCTTGGGATAAATTCATGGGACTGGACAGGGAGGTGAGAGAGGGCAGGGGAGTGAAACAGGGGGAGGGCAAACATTTCTAGCAAACTAGATGGGCCAAATGGTCTTTTTCTGCTGATACAATTCTGTGATTCTGTGAAGCTTCAGAACTTGAAGCAAGGTTTCTGGAGAGGGGATATGATAGCATGCTTCTTAAAAACAATAAAGAAAAGGTACTCAGGCTTGAGAGAAAAAAATTACTAAATCCAGAGAAAGCAGAAATAAATAACCAAGGATGTCCCATCTCGTTCATTACTGAGTATAATATGATTGCAGGTAAACTAGGGAACATCATATGCAGAAATTGGGGAATCCTAATAAGTGATTACATAGTCTACCAAGCAGTAGGTATTAAACCTAGGGTCACATTTAGCAAAGCCGCAAACCTGAAGCACCCACCTCTCCTCACCACCCCACCCATACTTACCCTCTGGAGGTCAGGAGCAGCGATCTTCTCTGGACTGGGACATTTTTAGGAATTGTGGCCCCAAATTTTCAGCATGGCATTCTTGGGACCCCACCTTGTGAACATGTCACTGTCATTTTGTTACTCAGTCCTGTAAAGTGATTTTGCGGTCACTGCGCGGAATCACCTTTCAGGACCAATTAATGAAATGTACCAGTGCCACTGTTCATGAGGTGGGGGCCCAAAAACCACATGTTACAAATTGGTGAAAAAATTCCAAGAAATGACTATGGTACCAGTGTGCATTGCACAGTTTCTACACACGCTTGTAACTTCACCAATTTTTAATATTTTCACTCCAGATTTTCAACATTGCCATTTTTTCACACCTCCTTATGAACAGTTCATCTGTCATTTTTCACATTGAGCCTGAAATGTGTTTTCCCACCTGTGGCACAGAGTGGTGTAGTCGCTTTAGGAAATCACCTTTCAGGATTGAGTAACAAAATGATAGTGCTACTGTTCAAGAGGTGGTGTCCCAAAAAGCCCATGTTGAAACTGGAGTGAAAATACCAACAAACGCCCAGGGTGTTAGGGTTTCCAACCACAATGCCCCACCCTGTAGAGACTGACAGGCATTGGGGTGTGACTTGGGGTCATCGGCCATAATGTTTATGCCTTTCCACCCCCACCTCCACCCTGTAGCCAGTGACAGGCATTGAGGTGTTCCTTGGGGACTTCAGCCCTAACGTTCACCCCATTCTTCTGTACTATACCCCATCTCAGCTTATTTCCTAATGGAATGGGGTGAGTGTAAGGGCTGAAGACCCCAAAGCACACTGCGACACCTGTTAGTGTCTGCAGGGTGGAGTAAGGTGGAATCGCATGAGCATTATGGCTGATGACACAAAGGCACACCCCCAATGCCTGTCAATCTCTACAGGGTGGGGGAGGGGGTTGGCGTTAGTTCAATACTTCACTGCCATTCCTACTATGCATCTCTCTAAGTCCTGTACTACCAATGCCAATGCCAGCAAGACAACATTCAGCATTGACAAATGCTTGTTATTTACAGGGGTTCCCTTTAATCCATTCCATTCTCCCACCCAGAGCCGGCTCCAGTCCTCCTAATAAACATCCCTTGTGTTTAAATTGCAATTTATTGTATTTTGCATACTGGTGTTTTTGCACGCACAGAGTATAAGTTGGGGGTTGTGTATAACCATAAAGGCTTCTTTCATAAGGATGAGGGTTGCATTCATTTCCTGTGTGGCAGTACTCTGACAGCCATCTGTCAAAAGGATTCCCATTGGAGGAGGCAATGCACCTCTTGTTTATTACCTCCAACACCATCCGAGCACAGGCGCCATTCACCTGAAGGCCTTATAGGCTGTGCCCAGGTAGTATTGAGCTGGCATAGTCTCATACCTTGTGATGGGGATGGTTACATACGGTGCCCAACAGATCTATATAAACTCTGCAGTGGAATTGCACAAATTTTAAAGTTATAGCATACAGTACAGTACAATACAGTACAATAAAGTACAGTACAGATAAAGAAGTGATTTTTAGAAGTTCAGTAATAACAGTAGAATTGTTCTGCTTTGAAAGAGAACATTTCATTGCTTGCACCTCTTTTCCTTGTTTCAATTTCTGTTGTTTGGTTGCTCAGTAAACTGGTCCCTTTTGTGTGTTGTGTCTCCTGCCTCTCCAATTTGGTGAGATGTCCACTGTGTAGCCAAATAGTCAAAGAACTGCCTTACCCGCCCAACCAAGGCAGCACAACTTATAGACCAGACAGGTTGACAAATCTTATTTGACCTAGAATTTTTGGCACACTTCACCTGGCTTAGTTGGAATCCAGATAGATTTTTGGTTTAGGTTAATACAATTCTCGGCTCACTTCACTTAGCTTATCTGTGGGTAAGACTTGTTCCTCTTAGCATTCTTTAATTTTTCACATCTAATTAGCATTGATTGTTAAAAATTTCAACTGCAATTTTGTTAACTACAGATAAGCAAAAAGAGAAATGCTAGGATGAAAACCATTGACGCCTTGCAGTATTCAATACTGTGAGAGTTAACTGACTCATTCTTATTCTCA
The DNA here is from genome assembly GCA_016271365.2 of Neoceratodus forsteri. Lineage (NCBI taxonomy): Eukaryota > Metazoa > Chordata > Ceratodontiformes > Ceratodontidae > Neoceratodus > Neoceratodus forsteri. Next base: position 827,349,585 of record CM028135.1, read on the forward strand.
GAGCCTCTGGAACACTGCAGTTATGTCACTGGAGATCTGGCTTTGCTGCAGGAGTCAGTTTTTTAAATAAAGATTTCTATTATTTCTGGCTCACTTAACTTCTTTGTTTGTCCGGACACCCCACTGTTATGCTCAATAACAGCCATTATTGATGATATTACATGGCATCTTAGCTAGTGTCTAGACTAGAAGCTGCCACCAATGTAAAACAAGTCTGCTGTTGAAGTACATGAATTCTTCATCTGCAGCATAGGAGCTCTGCTGCAGAATGTACGGCTGAAGTGCTTTAGAAAAAACAGGGTCCCTGCATATGTCATTGTTTCTACTCTGCCCACTGCTGTAAAGGCCACAAAGCAAGAGATGACAACATAGCTCAAGTTCATGAAACTGAGAGAGTTGCAGAAGCACAGATGGAATGCCACATATTATTTAGGAGCCCCCCTTCCCCGACAATGACATGCAAATAAATAATGATAACACTCTCCTCCTCATCTCACAGTGTAGTTCCCCACTGCTCCTAAAAACATTGTCACTCTCTAGGAACAAACAGAACTAATAATGATAATAATAATCATAATAATAACTTTATTTATATAGCGCAATTCATAAATATCAAAGCGCTTTACAATAAAAACATCATAAAAGCAGTATACAACCATATGTAATGAAAATACAGCAATAACAACAGAGAATATACATTGAATTATGGAAAGCAAGCCGGAATAGATGTGATTTCAATGTGGTTTTAAAGCTCTCCACTGTCAGGCACTCCCTAACTCGACGAGGTAGAGAATTCCACAGGATAGGGGCCGCATAAGAAAATGCACGAGCCCCAGATGTCTTCAACTGAACCCTGGGAATCTCGAGCAATCCCTCATCAGTGGAGTGGAGCAGTCAGGAGGGGGCAATAGGGGCACAGAAGCTCTTGCAGGTAGGGCAGTCTCAGTCTGTGTAGGGCTTTATAGGTCAGCAAGCCGACCTTAAAGGTGATCCTCCACTGAACTGGCAGCCAATGCAGCTCACGCAACACAGGTGTAATATGGCTAGATTGTGAAAGCCCAGTTAGTAACCTGGCTGCCACATTCCGCACTAGCTGCAGATGGTGGATATCAACCACTGGAAGCCCTAGGTATAGGGAGTTACAGTAATCCAAGCGAGAGGTCACAAAGACATGGATCAATGTCAGATGATTGTTGGGCAGAACCAGGTGCTTAATCCAGGCAATATTCCTCAGATGGTAGAATGAGGTCTTGACAACAGACAATACCTGAGATGTCAGGGTCAGCTCCTCATCAAAAATAATGCCCAGACTTCACACCCATTCAGAGGCCATTAACTGGCAGCCACCCAGTACAAGACCAGTTGCCTACTCCATCAAAGACCCCTCTATTCGATGACCCAGGTTCACAACCAACACCTCAGTCTTGTTGGAATTCAGCTTCAACCAGTTGCCACTCATCCAGTCTTGGATCTTGGAGAGGCAGTTGTTAAATATCAAAACCACTGTATCCTGTCCAGGTACAAAGGACATGTACAGCCGAGTATCATCTGCATAGCAGTGAAAGCTCAGCCTGTACTGCCTTACAATGTCCCCCACTGACAACATGTACACCGTGAACCACATGGGAGACAGCACAGAGACCTGCAGAACCCCTCTTGGCAGGGAGAAAGCATCAGAGGAATAAATCCCTGACAAAACTGTCTGAAACCTGCCCATGAGGAAGGACTTAAACCATTTGAGGACTGTATCCGACAGTCTGCAGATCTCCCACAAGTGCTCCAGCAAAATCCCATGGTCCACGGTGTCAAATGCCATGGAAAGATCGAGGGGGGCCAAGATGGAATGACTTCTTCAATCTCTTGCTATAAGGAGGTCATTGAGCACCTGGACTAGAGCAGTCTCAGTACTATGCCTCTTCCTAAATCCTGACTGGAAGGGATCATAGATGTCATGGATGGCAAGATGATCCTCAAGCTGCAGTGCGACCAACTTCTTAATAACCTTCCCCACAAAGGGAAAGTTAGAGGCTGGCCTGTAGTTCGCGAGACAATCTGGGTTGAGAGGAGGTTTCTTAAGGAGTGGTGTCACCGCAGCTTCCTTCAGGGAGTCAGGAAACTCCCCAGTCTCTAACAAGCACCGGACTATCTCAGGTAGGACCGCACCAATGACCGCCACACATCCTACAAGGAGGTGGGTTGGGCTCAGGTCCAAACCACAGCAGGTCGAACGCACATTCTGGATGACCATTATGACATCTGGGATCATCACCTGATCAAAAGTCGACCAACTAGTCTAAGGCGCCGTGACCTCCCACTGATCACCGCAACCCCCATTGGAATGAACTGCACGGATCTCTGATCTGATGTCAGCAACCTTATCTGCAAAGAAGTGAGCAAACTTATCACACTTCTCCTGTGAAAAAGCCCTCCATAACTGCAGACTGGCTGGATTGCACAGCCTGTCCACAGTTCTGAAGAGCTGAGCCAGTCGATTCTGTGCAGCAGTAATCTCCCCAGACATGAACTCTGCCTTCTTATGGGAGATCACCAATTGATAGTCTGCATAATGCAACATCAACCTAAGCCTGTCGGCGTCAAGACCAGATTTCCGCCAGCAATGCTCCAACTTTCGTCCAACTCTCCTCATCTCCCTCAAGGCCCCATCATACCATGGGGACCGGGGGTTGAGGCAGCAAGGATGAAAATGAACTGGAGCTATGGTATCCAGAGCCCTCACCATGGCCTTGTTATAGGCCTGCAGTAGGTTCTCTGGATCTGTGCTAGCAGTTGGAAATCCTGATAGATCCAGCACTGCCATCAAGCCCTCTGGAGTTGAACCCCTTAATGGGCAGTACCAGACCATCTCCACTGGGGCAGGCCTATAAGGAGGTGCCTGGATGTTGAACCTGATAGTGTAATGGTAAGACCACCCGACCGGCTCCACCTCCAAATCAGTGCTCTCCATACCCAGTAGGAAGACCAGATCCAATAAGTGATCTGAAATATGGGTCACAGAGGTAACTGTCTGTGTGAAGCCCAACAAATACATCAGTTGGAGGAAGTCTTGACCAAAACGCGAAAGTTCATCATTGATCCAGGTATTAAAGTTGCCCATTACCATCACTCTGAGGGACTCCAACACCGAGTTGACAATGAAGTCTGCGACTTCCTGCAGAAGTTGCTTCCCATGCCCAGGTGGACAGTAGATGAGAAGAATTTTGCACCCCAGATCTGCGCCCAAGATACACTTAAAAGGATTGTGTCTCTCCCACTGGTACATCTACTAGGTCCATCCTAAGATATATGGCAACATCCCCACCCCTACAATCCAACCACTGGTGGTATATCACCAAGAACCTGGCTGGAACTGCCGCTTCCAGAATTGGGCCAGCATTCTCGTCCAACCAAGTCTCGGTGTTGCTAGCGAGGTCTGTTGACCCGACAAGGTTGGCAATCACTGCCATCTTGTTCCTAATGGACCTGGTATTGCACAACACCACCACCTGGGTTGGATGGGACTCAGAGGCCGACTGCACCACCTGCCCACTCAAAGGGGAGCCCTTGGGTAAGGGGACCAGACAAGGAGGACCCCTCTCTAGACTCTATTTTGCCCCAGGGTGTCTTCTTGCCTCCATTATCCCTATCCAACTGCTTCAGTTCTCTCCTCCCCAAGGTCCTGACCTCTGCCAACTGAATGGTGGACACTGGCAATGGTGGCATATAGCTAGATATGTCCTTAAAGTTGTGTGCAGGGTTTTGGTCTATGTGATCTCAATGGGCAGAACCCCCTACTCCTGGCAATCTGTACTACTACCCACCACCTGATTAGACGAACTGCTGAACATGTTTGAAACAGTAACCTAGTAAGCAAAATGCACTTGCCTAGTGCAACTAAGGCTCAGAATCCTTGAGCATTACATGACCACTGAAACTACAAGTTGATTAATTTAAAACACATTGTAAACTGCTTCTTTTATGAGGTTGATTTGCAGTGATATGAACAAAAATGTTTAGAACACTGAAATAAGGAAGAAACTCACTAAACATGCATTTGAAGATAAAAAGTGCATCTTATGCTAAAAAGTATATTTTGCTGTTAAGTTTTCACAGCTGAAAATTTGTAGTTTGCAGCACAGGTTCAAGTACATAGATACATAGATACATAGACAGTGTCAGCAGATAAGGGCCTATGGCCCACCCAGTCTGCCCATTTGAGCTTGTAAGTTCAGTTTGTTTTCCTAGAAGTCTGTTTCCCCTTACCCCTGACCTCTAGAATTCCTTTATGTCTATCCCATGCATTCTTAAATCCCGTGATTGTTTCAGCCCCCACCACTTCCTCTGGCAGGGTGTTCCACTTGTCCACCACCGTTCTGTGAAGAATTCTTTCTCATGTTTCCTCTGAATCGTCCTCCCTCAACTTCATCCCATGCCCTCTAGTCCTGGAACATCTTTTTGCTTAAAAATAGTGTTTTCCTGCACCCTGTTCCTCCCTGTAAGATACTTGTATGTCTCTATCATATCCCTCTCCCTCCTCTCCTCCAGGGAGTACATGTTCAGTTCCTTCAACCTGTCTTCATAGGACTTGTGATGCAATCCATGCACCATCTTTGTTGCCCTCCTCTGAACCTTCTCTACCCTGTCTATGTCCTTACGTAGGTATGGTCTCAGAACTGTACACTGTACTCCAGGTGGGGCCTCACTAGTGTCTTGTATAGCGGAATTATGACCTCCCTTTTCCTGCTGGTGATGCCCCTGCCTATACATCCCAGCATCCTATTTGCTTTACCTGCTGCCTTGTCACACTGTTTCCTACCTTGAGGTCATCAGAGATGACAACCCCAAGATCCTTTTCCTGCTTGGTGCATGCTATATCCTCACCCCCCTAACTGATATATTGTGCCAGGGTTTTTGTGCCCCATATGCATTATCTTGCACTTCTTTGCATTGAATTTCAACTGCCAAACCCCTGACCATTCTTCAAGTTTCTGCAGGTTGCTTCTCATTCTGTCTACACCCTCTGGTGTGTCTACTCTGTTACAGAGCTTTGTGTCATCAGTGAACAGTAATATTCTGCCTTCTAGATCCTGCTAATGTCACTGATGAAGATGTTGAATAGGACGGTCCCAGCACTGATCCCTGTGGTACCCCACTGGTCACTCTTCCTCTGTGGAGTGACAGCCATTTACCACCACCCTCTGTGTCCTGCCACCCAGCCAGTTACCTACCCACCACACTACTGTCCTGCCCACACCCATATTCCCCAGTTTGTGTAATAGTCTTCTATGTGGCACAGTGTCAAAGCCTTGCTGAAGTCCAGATAGGCCATGTCCACTGCCTCCCTGATCCACCTCCCTAGTCACCCAGTCAAAAATTCAACGAGGTTGGTCTGACATGACCTCCCCTGGTGAAACCATGCTGCCTTGGGTCCTGTAGTCCATTGACAACCAGATGTTCCACCAATCTCTCCTTCAGTAGTGCTTCCATGATCTTCCCACTACCGAGGTGAGGCTGACTGGTCTGTAGTTCCCTGCTTCCTCTTTGTTCCCACTTTTGTATAAGGGACTACATCTGCTATCCTCCATTCTTTGGGTACCTCCCTGTTTCAGTGATCGGCTAAACAGGATAGCCAGAGGTTCAGCCACCACCTCTCTTAGTTCTTTAAGGACCCTGGGGTGCACCCGTCTGGCCCCATTGCTTTATCAACTCTTATTACTTCCAGTTCCTTCAGGACCCTTTCGTGTAAAGGGCTTGTGTCCATTCTGCACCATTCTCACCCTTGTACTCCTTCAGACCCATTCCCCCTCTTCCTCAGTAAAGACCTGAGCAGAAATACCTGTTCAATATGTCAGCTTTACTGTTGTCATCCTCCACACGGCTTCCATCCTCCCCTTCAGTCTCACTATCCCTCCTTTGTCTTTCTTTTTCACTTATGTACCTGTAAAGGTTTTGTCCCTTTACCTACTGATTTTGCAATGTGTTCTTCTGTCTGAGCTTTGGCTTCCTCACTGACCTCCCTACCTCCCTTTGCTTCTCCTGGTACTTCTCCCTATCCCTCTGCCTGTGTCTTTTGTATTGCCTGAATGCAATCTTTTTGCTTTCACTTTCTTTGCTACCTCTTTGGAAAACCATAATGGTCTCCTCTTCCTTTTCCTCTTGCTAACCTGCTTAATGCATAATTCTGTTGTTCTTGTAATCCCCACTTTAAATACTGCCCACTGTTCCTCAACCTCTGATTCCTGTCCCTTTCCCCTTAATGCCTCTTTCAAGTATCTCCCCATTTTCCCAAAGTCTGCCCCCCTAAAATCCAGGACACGTGTTTTTGTGTGGTTTGGTTCTGCTCTTTCTGTGATTTCAAACCACAATGACTGGTGGTCACTGTTACCCAGGTGCTCCCCCACTGTTACCCCCCAAGTAAGTTGTTAAGTCATATTTTTCTGAGGTTTCATTCTGTATGCTGTAAAAGTGTGGGATTAGTTTATTACCTTAGGCTAGCTGCTAACAATTTTTACAGGTGTTGTCAGAACTTCATCTGTTATCAAAGAAATGGAACTGAAAGACATGGGATCCTCACCCTGCTAGTGGTCGAAGTGATATTATTGATCAAGAAGGGGAAGCCTGGTGCATAGCAACTTAATGACATCTGGGAAATTGCTATGCACTATTCCAGGCCTCCCCCTTCCACAAACAATAATACAATGTCTGTCACTAGCAAGGGGGAGAGCCTGTGTCTGCTCGTTCTATTTCTGTGCTGTCAGTTGAGGTGCTGCTGACTCAGGGCATTTAGCAAAGGGATTCTCTGGATAGGTTAAGGGGAATCAGACAGTTTGGGACGGCGGCAGGTTGGTGAGTGACCTTCAAGAAAAAAATTGGGGACCTGGATTAGGATGGGATTGGTCATTAAAAAAATATGGGGGGATTGCTTTTTTACTCCAAGAAAAAAATGGGACAAGGAGATCAGTGGTTCAGTGGGATTAGGCACTGGGGTCATGTGGATGAATGACTGTCATTTTACTATACATAGGGAGAAAGGGTATAGGCTGGGGTTGGACTGGTCAGTGGGAATAGGGAGGGGGATATAGATTGCTTGCATACTTAAGGGAAACATAAGCAATGTTGTTTACATTTGTAATATGATTGTAAATTCAAGTATGTGTGATGTCTGTTTTATCACCTCAGTGTGTTGATGTGTGTGTTTGTTTTGAAATAATCCTATTGTTTTCCTTGTTTAGGGCCTATATTTGTTCAGCTTTTGACAGTGAATGTGTTACCCCTATGATTTTCATGCATTTGTCGAAAGCATTCAACACCACAGACCACAATCTGCTGCACATTAGATTTTGTTTACTGGGCATGAGTAATAATTCGGCACTGTGGTTTATGGCCTATTTCCATAATAGGATGAATGTATTGGAGTTGGTGAACTATATTCAGCTTTTGTCTTAATCAAAAGAGGAGTGCCCCAAGGATCAGTGTTAGGGCCATTGTTTTTTTGTTATATATTAACGATTTACCAGCATTCTGTACATCTGATACTAAACTGTCTTTATGCTAACAACACAATACTGTGTTCCTCCATAGAGACCCAATGGTGGCAGTAAAATTGTTCAGGATAGCTTTGACAGAGTACAGGAAGCCTTATTTCAGTTAAGGCTCCTTTTTGAATAAACAAAATGGATGCTATTTAATAAATTAAAACTAAGCAATCTCAACCAAAACTGAGCATTATTGCCAAGGGTAGTTCAATGCTTAATTTAGTTGACTCATACAATTACTTGGGTATCTTTTTAGATAGTGCCCTTTCATTTACTAGTCACATTAAATATGTATCTGGTAAACTAATGAGGATCTTAGAGGGCTCTTTAGCATTCTTGTTAGGAAACAACTAGTTACTTCCTCGTTTATGTCTTCGAATATGGAGATATTATTTACTGTAATGCATCCACTGCTGCCTTAAAATCACTTGATACACTGTATCATAATTTATTACACTTTGAAACTGGACTTCCCTGGTAAAGACACCATTGAGTGCTATATGCCGTAGCTGATTGGTTCTGTTTGAGTGCAAGAATGGTCTGGCACTGGTACACCATTGTTATAAAATTCTTTGTGGTGGCTATGTTCCTACTTATCTGACTGATTTACTGGTTGTAAGATGTATTGATATCAGCAGAGACCAATTACTTTTTCTTTCATTTTCCTTGGTAAAACTAGAACAACGACTGGTGCTTTGTCTTTATTATGTTCTGTCCATTACATGTGCTTGCAGATACAAAATGTTGCAAATTTAAAATCTTGCTGAAAAGTGCATTGAAATAAGTGCCCACTCACCAAAATCTATTTTCGTGTACATAGAGCAATGACGAGCCACGGAAGATTTACTTAAAGGAAAAAGAAAATGAATTACACAACATGCTGAATGAGAAATGTATATAACAAGCACAAAGAGTAATGTCAAGTGCCTTAAAAGGGATGTAAAGAAAACTGTGTGAATTCAATAGCCATAAGAAACACCTTCCACTCAGAGGAAGGGGTACTGTGGACACCCCAAAACATTGGTGGGCTTTGGGGTGTGCTTATGGCATGCACTACAATAAACTTTCAATGCTTGAAAATAGATTTTGGCGAGTGGCCACTAGTTCCTATGCACTTTGAAGTTTATATTTAGGCTTCATAGGAACTAATTACTCCTTCTTGTCTCTTTCTTGCCTGGTGTACAGCTGGAAGCAAGTTTTCCTAAATTTATTATTTATTTTTTATTTATATAAAATATGGTAACCAGGAAAGGCACACTGAGCTGTTGCTCATTTCCAGATGTGACCCAGGGAGGGGGAGTGGGAGTAAGGTGTACAGGCATTACAAGCATCAGAAGAGCAAGAAGAGCAAAAAGAGCAAGGTACAAGTGCAGAACAGTATAAAGCAGCAAATTTACAAAGACTGCAAATGAGCTAAGAGGCTTACACTATACATGGATAGGCAGTACATAAGCTTGTGCTTGGTTGTATTTGGCCCTCATTGTAGAGCATACTGAAACCCAAGAGTTCAGGGAACACCAGGAAAGAAGATGCTTAGGCTGGGGGGGGGATAGTGGAAGCTACTGGGGAAAAGGGAACAGAGGATTCTGGAAGAGGGGTGACAGGTACATGGAGGGGGAGGAGAGAACCTTTATCTGCATTTTAGTGCTTGGAGAGGGGGATAGGTGAAGGGGAGAGGGGAACAAATTCCAAAGGGAGAGGTGCCAGTAGGAGAAAGCAGCTTGACCAGTATGTGAGCGAAGGTGAGAAATAGAAAAGGTATGGATAACCCTTGAACATAGAGCATAAAAGGATGGGGCGGGGGGGAGGAGGAGAGAAGATAGGTAGAAGGGAAGAGAGTCAAACCAGTATTTGGCAATAAAGATGGAGCAGTGGGACTGGTGATTTATGGGTGGGGGAGGATAGAAGGGGAGGAGTAGAGGGAGCAATGGTGGGTGCAGGGAGGATAGTTGGTGAGAAAGTGACAGAAAGCATTACAAAGGGTATCCAATCTGGCAAGAGAAGAGAAAAGGGCAGAGCAATAGACCACGTCTGCATAGTTCAAGATACGGAGAATCATTTTGGTTACCAACTCCCAGTAGACCTGGGGTGAGACAATGTTTTTATTATGGTAGAGGGCACCGAGCTTGATGGGAAGTTTGGAGTGGGTGGCGTCAATGTGGGTGGAGAAGTCTACTTTACTATCTAGCCACACTACAAGGTATTTGAAGGCAGGGAAAATCTTCAGTTGGGTGCCATCCGGGGTGGAGAAGACAGGGGAAGATGAGAGCCTTGTTCATTTCTGGCTGGTGATAATGGTCATGGACACAGTCTTCTTGGTGTTAACCTTGAGCTGGTTGGCACAGAACCAGTGCAGCACATTGTGGAAGTTGCGCTGGAGTGGGAACACTACCTCAGAAGTGGTAAGACCTGATGAGTAGGCGACTGTGTCGTCTGCATACATATGCAAATGCAAAAAGACACAGATGGAGGGGAGGTTGTTAAGGAAAATGGAGAATAATATAGGGCCCAGGATGCAGCCCTGGGAGGCATCTGCTAAGATTGGGAGAGGGGAACAACACACCACCCACCTGAACTGTTAATGGCCCATAAGGTATGAGCAGAACCAGTCCGCAGCTGAAGCAGAGAGGCCAGTTGAGGTCAGTTTGTCTAGAAGATTCTGATTTAAAAGGAGGAGGACTCTGACTGCAGAGGTCCTCTCATACCCTTTTAACCACTGGGTTGCAATTTCATTGCAGCGTTTTTACACATTTTGAGTTTGTTTTAGTACTCACTATTTAGTGAGATTTTTGCCCTGCACTGGAACCAGGAAGCAGGCAGAGGGGTTGTAGTTCATTCACTGTTTCAGTGACCTACAACTCCAGCCAGGGGCATACATTGTTTACTTTTCTGACAATGAAGGATTAACTGGGCTCATTGTCGTCGACATGCCAGAACCTCACATGAGAGGATTTCACCCGACGGGACTTTTAAAAGCTTTGTTTACAGTTTTATGCTAAAAGGCACTAGGTGCTTGGTGCTGTGACTCTGCTTCACTTCTGGATCACAGTTCCCTATTTTAGCTGGCCTGCTATGAGCAGAGTGTGCTCGGCATGCGTGGAGATGTGCCCAGAGACTCGCACGTCCCACACATGTTTAACATGTACAGCATGGACAATGCGGAAGGGTGAGTTAATAAACTTCATCCCATATAAGAAAGGTAGGCAGCAGTTTCATATCTCTCATTTCTGCTGGCTACGATCCTTTCTATATCTGCCACTAAACTTAACAATACTGGCATTACGCATTTAAGATCATCTTATAATGACAGATAGAATTATGACAGTGGAAGGTATGGGTGGGATAAAATGCAACAGCTGCCATATGTATCTTATGCGTACAGACACAAAGCCTGCTCATGCATTTGTCTGTGTCAAATGCATTCAAAAGTAACAAATGTACGAAGAAATTTCATTATTTATTAGCCATTTATTGGCAATTCAACAAAGCCAAAAAGACATGGCACAACGATTCAATGTTCTTAATTCCAGCACTATGCTTGCAACCTCAAAAGTTGCACCTAACCAGAGTAATGCTAAGGAACACCCAAAGCCAATCTCTAGTTCAGACAATCGTGCTGTTGCTTAACCTGGTGCCACCACGTTTTCATTTACTGCTGTTGCAAGTTATGATTCCACAAGAGACAGTTGTAATAAAAAATGGGGCAGAGAGAAAGACTTCTATGAAGATCCCGATGACCTCTCGTACAAGGTCCAGAGATGAAGGGCTTTTAAAAAGGGATGCAAAGCAAGTATATTCAATATACAGCTACATAATAAATTTGACCCCCCTATTGAATACCTCACCACCTAATAATATTATAAACCCTGAACCTATCCTCAGCACCTCCTCTAATTACAGTTACCCTACAAACAAAATACATTCTGCCTTACCTGCCAAAACAAACAGCTCACTGCCTAATGTTCCTATTACTATTCCACTTATTGACATATCTGACAAAGTGGGTCCCTTTAATACTTCCCTCTCTCACAGTTTAGGCGGTACCATTGACAACGGGACAGCTGCTACAATGGATGTTCATAATAGAACTTGTACCCCCAATTCTTCTCCCATAAATAACACCCTTTTAGTAGATCTTTCAGATAATATAACTGGTTGTAAGGCTGGGCACATCGAACCAATGGAAGACAATAATGTATCTGCCTCCTCTACTTCAATAACCAATAGACAAATCTTTGTCATTGGTGACTCCATTATTAAACACATAGATAGGGCAGTCTGTGGCTAGGATAAAGGAAATTGAATCTGTTCAACATTTTGTGGCACAAAAATTAGCAACATTACTGTTAGACTGCTTAAAATATTCTTTGTGACAAAGGGATCAACCCTCTGGTCATTATTCATGTGGGAGCTAATAACATTCTTCAGGACAATTTACTTAAGGTAAAATAAGATTCCATGGCATTGTCAATCAACTGGTAGACTTGGGTTGTGAGGTGGCCTTTTCTGAGATTCTCCCTATACCCAGAGCTTCTCCTAAACAAAATCTGAAAATAAAACAACTTAATGAATGACTCAGGAAGTGGTGCTTAAATCAGGAGTTAACATGCATCACACAAACTGGGAGGAATTCACTGATCATTGGGAATTGTTCTGTGGTGATGGTTTATACCTCAGCAGATGAGGGAGCTCACTGTTGGGCAAACAAATCACCACCACGATAGAACATTCTTTAAACTAAGTGAACTGGGGGAGAGGTGGGGCATGCCTACCTCTCTTGATATAAACAATGCCTGTGCATGTAATTCCACCTGTTTTAGTAGCCACCTAAAATTCCTACACTTCAATGCCAGAAGGCTTAACAAAAAACTTGATGAATTAAAAATAAAAATGTGTGAGGAGCATATTGACATCATAGCTATAACCAAAACCTGGGGTGATGAAAAGGCTACTTGGGACCTTTTGCTACCTAGGTTCACTCAGTACAAACTGAATCATATCGGTATAATGGGTGGAGGGGTTGCCCTCTTTGTTAATAATGGTTTGAATTCTGTTGATATATTGGATCAAATAAATAACCCGAATCTTGGCATTGAGTCCATCTGGATCAAACTATTGTTAAGAGATGTTGAAAACACAATACTTGGCATATGCTATCATTCCTCCAGTTCCACCTCTGTGGTTACTGATGAAATTCTCAGAGAAATGGAAACCACCAGTGAAATAGGCAGTCTTATATGCATGGGCAATTTCAATATGGGGGATAACTCCAAGGAATCATCTACTGCCATCTCTAGTTTGGGTAAAAAACGTTTAACCTCCGCCCAGCAGCACAATCTCAAGCAATGTATTCTTCTCCCCACTAGGGGGGATCGAACTCTAGACTTAGTATTTCATAGTAAACATTTAGAAATTGCTAACATATCAGTACAACCCCCTATCGGCAACACTGATCATAACTGCATATATTTTTCTTTGGTACAAAATGTTGCATTTAGTAACAATGGTACTAAAATATTCATATATAATAAAGCAGAATTACAGAAAATCAAGACTGAATTGAACTCAATAAATTGGGACCATGTTTTTTTTCACCTGTTCTATACAGGATAGCTGGAAGTTCTTACTAGATACACTGCTTACATTAAGAGATAAATACATTTCTTCAAAAAAATAAATATAATAAACAACATCACTGCCCAAAATGGATGAACAAATCCATTTGCCATCCTCTGAAATAAAAAAATGAAAGATATTCAATTTATTTGAAATCACGTACCAATGAAAACTGGGTCTCCTTTTTAAAAATCCAAAAAAGGTGTAAAATGAACATTGAGAAATCCCAAAAAATTTGGAAATTCAACCTTGCTTGAAATGTGAATAAAAATAATAACAATATTCATATATCAATTCTTTAAAAAGCCTACCTGTCAGGTTGGCCCTTTATTAATCGATGACACATTGGTCCACAAACTTAAACATATGGCTAACATTTTGAATACTAAGTTTTGTGAAGTTTGCCATCAAACTAGCATTCGAGATACTGAGGCTCATAACACTGCTGTGGATAGAATAACTATATCCACAGAACAGCAGCACACCAAACTAATAAACCTTAAAAATAAAATGAGCCCTAGACCAGATGATATTGCTGTCCATTTTCTATATCTCTTAGCTGATGATCTCACGTATCTGTTGAGACTTTTCTTTGAAGGCTGCATTCACACTCATGTTTTCCCTCCAGAATGGAAATCAACACGTTATTCCCATACACAAAAAGGGCTTGAAGACTAACTGGGAAAATTACAGGCTGATCAGCTTGGCATCCCCCATTTGCTAAGTTCTTGAGAGCAGAATTAAAGATTGAATTACCCCAACCCTTACTACTATAGACCCTAACCAACATGGTTTCAAGAAGGGGAGAAGCTGTCTTAGCAACCTCATGTGCTTTTATGAACAAGTTGTCAGACAATTGGACAACAGAACCCCATTTAACATTATTTACATTGACTTCAGCAAAGTGTTTGATGTCATGCCTCATAGTGCATTAGTGACTAAACTTCATCAAACCAATATTAATAAAAACATAAATGGATTGAGAACTGGCTAACCCACCGCAAAGAGTACCTATTGCTGGACATCTGTCTGATGTGGGTTTGGTCACTAGTGGGGTCCTACAGGGGTGGTGCTGGGCCCCTGTTTATTTCAAGTATTTATCTCCAACCTGAGTAATAAATGTGTATCATTAGCAATTAAATACGCAGACAATATAAGAATAGGTGGCTCCTGTGATAATAGGGAGTCCATCTCTACTATACAACAGGATCTCAATACTATTACACAATGGGTTTCAGCTTGGGGCATGAAATTAAATGCATCTAAATATAAAGTTATGCACTTGGGTACTAATAACCCTTTGGCAGTGTATTCTCTAAGTGGGATCCCCCACTACAAACTAAATGACCTAGGTAATAGCAAACAAATAAATGAAGCGATCAACAAAACAAATCATGTTATTTGATCCATTAAGTGACATATTAAATCCAGAGATGCCAAGGTCCTTCTACCCTTACATAGGTCTTATGCCAGACTCCATTTAGAAAATGCCTCACAATTGTGGTGCCCAAACAAAAAAGGTGAAATCACATCACTGGAAAAAGTTCAAAGAAAATTTACCAAACATACATCCGGTTTATATCAGGTACCATATGAAAACAGATTGTTTGAATTAAAACTTATGCCACTGGCAACTCATCTTTATGTATGACATCATCCAAGATCCATACTTATTTCATGAACTGGGTTTCGAGTTCAGAAATGAATCCCATAACCCTAGAGGACATCTGCTTCAATTATCAAGAAATAGGTTTCATCACACAAATCATAAATTCTTCTACACCCAGAGAATTTTAAAACCATGGAACAAACTACTGATAGAGGCCATAATTAGCAAATCTAAATCTGAGTTCAAACACCGTCTGGATAATCTCATTCTCACAGGATTTGATTTTGGATAATATAATTAATATAGGTGCTATTAGGGATCTATTGCTGGATCTAGAATAAGTGGTGACTCACTCGACCTCAAACTGCTGTCCCTTACTCTTGATGAAGTGCTATCTCCTCTAACCTGGATTTTCAACCTGTCCCTCACCCTTGGCCAGTTCCCCAACAGATGGAAATCTGCCACCATGACAACAGTCCACAAGAGTGGGGACAAGGCCCTTCATGGAAATTATAGGCCTATATCCATACTACCCCCCCCCCAAAGCCATTGAATGTCTGGTATCTGACCAGCTAGTGGAATATCTGGACAAGTACAACATCCTTTGTAAACAACAGCACAGCTTCAGAAAAGGCCACAGCACCACATCTGCCCTCCTTGAATTCAGAGGAGCAATTCACAACTCCCTGGACAATAATTACCTCACTGGTTCGGTCTTCATAGACCTGACTAAGGCTTTTGAAACCATCCATCATCGAATACTCCTCACAGAACTGCTGAAAGCTGGGCTCTCCCCTGAGTATACAACTTGGTTTAAGAGCTACCTGGAAAACCATTCCCAAAGAGTGAAAATTGCTGATGTCCTCTCAGATGCTAGACCAGTACACTCAGGAGTCCCCCAGGGATCTATTCTTGGGCTACTCCTCTTCAACCTGTTTTTGAACAATCTTTCACAATCCTGTCCAGAACAAATCCTACTCTATGCTGATGATGCTGTCATTCACACCACCCAACAGGACCCCCACCTACTCCAAAACAAGCTTCAGAAGGGTTTCACTTCCATTGAAACATAGTTTAGTAGCCAAAAGCTGGTTCTCAACTATAAGAAAACCAAGTCAATGCTTTTCTGTGGCTTCCACAATAAACATAGGCTTCACCTCCTTAATATGACAACCTGCCTTGGTGCTGTCCTCGAACAGGTTCACGCCTTTAAATATCTGGGGATCGCCATAGACAGCAACCCATCCTACAGCATCCACATAGATAGTGTTGCCAAAGCTGCAAAAACATGCATTGGTCTCCTCTACAGGCACAGACAATGCCTTACCTCTGATGCCTTAAGGATAGCAGTACAGAGCTTGGTGGTCTCTCTAATCAACTATGGTCTGATTATTTATGGCTCTGTAACTGACACAGCCTTCAGGTGCTTATCACTGGCCCTAAACAAAGCTTGCTGACTCATCACAGGATCCCACCGACTCACCCATACATGTAACCTCTATGCCTAAACAGGGTGGCTCCAGTTATCAAACCGTATCAAGTACCAAACTTGTCTAATGGCTAAGAAAATTATGCTACATCTTGCTCCTCCCTTCCCCGGAATCCAAAGTCATCTCCATACAGCATGCAACCCCTGCCTCACCAGGTCTTCAGGAAATGAAATGCTGCACATTCCTCGGTGCCACACCACACAGGGTCAAAGATCCTTTGTGTACTGAGCTCCTAGCTGGATTAATGGACTCAACAAAGACATCTCCTCTCTGCAAAAGCTAGGCACGTTCAAAGCCAACCTTCATCTCCACCTAGCTGCCTCTAGCTCCTGCGACTGTCCCTCATAATCTGATCTCCCCCCTAGCACTTCTACTTCTACCCCCTGCCTTCCTCTTCCTACAGCCTACCCTCCTCTCCTGTTTTTGCCCCCTACCCCCAAGCACTTTTTTGAGGCCTGACAAATGCCCACAGCTGCAAGGCTGTTTTTGTGTCCATTCCAAGCTTGAGTTACCTCTGGCTACCCTGCCTCCTGGTACTCACTTTCTCTCACTGTAATGTATTTCAGTTGCTTACTGTGCACCATTTCTGCACTGTTACTCAGCTCTATGTAATGTTTGCATTGTACCTCAATTGACGTGGAACCTTTGTAAAAGAGCCTTGGCTCAAAGGTACTTGTAATCCTAGATTCTAAATAAAGAATAAATAATAAAGAAAGCATTATGGGCCCCCAGGCCCCATTGTACCTTATCAACCTTAGTATGTACCTTAGTATGAGAAGATGGTGGGACACTGAGTCAAATACCTTTGCAAGATCGATGAATATGGCTGCAGTGATATGTCCCTGATCCATCCCCATAAGGATGGAATCAGTTACACGCAGCAGGGAGCAGTTGGTGGAGTGTTTTTTCTAAAGCCAGATTAGAAAGAAGAGAGGAAAGATGAGGGCTCTAGGAAGCTGGCAAGTCTGGAATATCCTAGAGGACTTTTTTTTTATATATATAGATTTTTATGGTATTTTTCCCCCATTTTTCTTCCATCTGGAATATCCTAGGGACTCTTTTTTTTTTTATATATAGACTTTTAGGTATTTTTCCCCCAATTTTCTCCCTGTCCCCAAGCACCAGGCATGCGCACATATGTGGAGGCATGTGCATGCCACACCTTGAGGCGCACACCCACTACACTGCAACCCCCTCCTGCCTACTCTATCTTACTGGACCGCTGGCTTGTGGGTGCAGAAAAGGGGGCAATAACCACCATGGGAGAGAAGAGCTGCCTTTGGCTGCTCAATCCTGCTCCCTCCCCCCCCCATGCTGGCAATCTGATGACCCAAAGTTGTCCTGAGCCCAGGTCACCAGCATGGCATGAGATAAGGTGTCCAGCGTCTCAACCCTCAGCGCCGCCAGGCTGGAATCCTAGGGATTCTTGAAGCTCAGTAAGGGAGGGGATGTCGGCCTGTAGTTTCCTGGGGAGGAAGGATCCCCCTCTTGTGAAGAGGAAATACCATGGCAACATTCAAGGCATGAGCCTACAAACAAAGAAGAATAGATTCAGAGGGTGAGTGAGTGGATAGATTATAGCTGGAGTGGATAATTATAGATGTTTAGGGTCCAAGCCATCAGGACTTTGTCTGGAAGGGTTAAGAGACATAAGGGCAAGGAAAACTTCCTGGGGGAGACAGGAAGGAAACTATAGCATTCTGACAAAAGGGACAAAGGAGATGGAGAGAGAGGGAGAGAGAGAGAGAGAGAGAGAGAGAGGGCAATCAGGAGAGGATTGGCAGGGAAGTGCACAGGTGGTGAAGAAGTTGTTAGAAAAGGAAGCAACAGCAAGGGGGGCAGAGACCAGTGAGCCATCCACCAGAAAGGTCGGGGGAGTGGGCTGGAGTGGGGGAATCAAATAAGGAGTGGATCACTTTCCAGAATTTGGATGGGAAATTTAGATCAGACTGAAGGTTGGACTTGAAGTGGTGGGCCTTTGCACTGCAAAATGCCTTTGTACAGGAGTTCCTGAGTGACCTGTAGTATCGGAGGTCAGACGTGGTGAAGGAAGACTTAAAGCAAGCCCATGCAAGATCCCAAAACTTGTACATCTCAATAAGTTCTGAATTGATCCAACAGTGGTGGGAGTGTTTCACCTTGGTCTTTCTGAGGGGGGCATGAGTGTTCCAGGAGCCATTTTAGATGGCAAGAAAGAGTGAAAGGGGGTAGCCCATGACAATGGTGACCGTGATTGAGTGCTTTCAAAAAGGATGACTCAGTTGCGGTGCCTGTTCACAGGACTACCAGGCAGGAAGGGTGACCGGATGGAGGGGTCCACGAATATAGTGACAGGATGTCAGTATATGTACAAGTGCAGGAGGCAGCGAGCACACCATGCAATGGGTGGAAGAGGAGGGAGGGTTTGTGAGGTGTAGTGCTGTGGTGGGCTGCTGAGCTGGCCCTGTGGCATGGTGGGTGGGTGGCAGGCTAGGGTTGCAAGGGTGCTGGGTTCATTTCCGGGCATTTGTTCATTTTGTTGCACCTGGCTGGTTTTTTTCCCCACATTAGCACCCCCACTGACATGCACCCCCCTGGAGTTGAGAATCCTTTAGTGGGGAGGGGGTGGGGGGCACAGCCCCCCATACAAAAAAGTCCCTGGCATCCTTTTGTTGTGCCCTGGAAGTGTACTTCATGGAAACTGATTTTCGGCGATGTACACTCGATCTAACGATGATCGCCTTTCCACGATCACTGTTATCACATGAAACCATGAAAGGGCAGTATCAATGTTTTGGGCATAGTAGACAGGGGACCACTCTTAAGAGGCAAGGTCCTTTAAGAAGGCATCAGTGTCAAGTGACCTGAGTGGCCTGTGCCAAACGTATTTGGGGGTGGGCTCAAGGGGAAGCACTTTCCTAACACAGTAGGTTAAACAGTGGTCACTGAAAGTGTCAGGAAGAACATGTGTGGCAGTGATGTGATGGGGCGGGAAGACAGCACCCAGTCCAGGAGGGAGTGGTTGGAGGACTAAGGGTTGAGTCTGGTGGGTTCAGTGAATAACTATGAGGTTCAGGGATTCAATAGTGTAGAGAATGGGCTTAGAAGCGGGCGAGAGAAAGATTACTTTGAAATCTCTGAGGAGGATGAGTTCACTGGAGATAGAGAAGGAGATGAGAGAAGAGAGGGAGCTGAGGAGGGCGAGATCTTAGGTGAGGCATAATAGACACTGACAAAGATGGGAAGGGAATTTAAAAAGATGGGATGGGAATTTAAAAAGACGGGATGGAAATTTAAAATCTTACCAGCTGTTTCTTATTTCAAAGCCTTATTTGTCAATTGTTGTACAGCCATTGTGAGTGTTACACATGAAATTGTAACTTTGATGTGCCGATGCATTTTGTATTCAGATATTTGTACTATTATTGGTTGCAGTTGTAAAAGAGGGGCTTCCCCTCAATTTGCTTACTATATATATATATATATATATATATATATACACACACACTTTTCCCCACTCAGTATTCATTTTATGTCTGCTTCTGCATGCATGTGCAACAAACTCTTTTTTTTAATAAAGAACTACATTTCAGAAGTGTGTCAATGTCTGGTCCAATGCTCAGGCTGCCATGGGCTCAACAGTGACAAGCCAATGGTCAGTCAGGCTGATCATGACACTGATCAGTGCTTGTGGGGCAGAAGCTTCTTCTGGATGAAAGGACCATATTGCTCCTATGGGAGAGCACCTTGGTCATTTCATCTGCATGAAACCACCCAGAAAGCAGCTGAGTGGCCTCATGATCAGCTCCCCCCCACCCTCGCTGCAGATGGAGGCGCACAAGACAATTCCTTCCCACTACCAAGTATCCCACCCTGTGCATCGTCCTAGAAAAAGCAACTCCCTCCCACTGCCAAGTATACCGCCCACCTCAAAAAAAAAATGATGTGCACAGGCAGTGACCTGAAGGTGTTGCCTGATAAGTAAAGCACTCACAAGCTAAAAGAAAAAAAAGAAAAATCAGGCACACACACCAAACTGCAGGGGCAAGCATTTTAATATAACACTTTGGTGTTTTTAAACTAGTATATAAATATAAAAATATTATTTGTTCAACATTCCACATCTTTTCTCTTAAGTGCCTTCCATCACTCCCCATCCTCTATGTAACAATTTGACATGTGGCACCCCACATTTTCAGTTGTAGAGCTCCCAGATCCTGTTATTGTCCAGAAAATTACTAACATTTTGATCAAAGGTACAGGTTTAGGAATTTGGAGAGCCTCCAATGTTGTTCCCATTTTTAACTACCATGTACACACAGCAATTGCATTAATTACTAACCGCCAGTACTGAACAACAACAAATTGTTTGAAAGCCTTTTTTAATATGTTTTAACCTCTACTATTCATGGTATTTTTAACTGCGTATTCTAAGCTTTTTAGGTCACTTTATCAGTTTTGCTGTATACTGTATTTACATAGGCTTTTTTAAATTGCACATGACTACTTGTTTCCATGAATATTCTTTTATTGTTATATAAATAGGCATCTGATTGTAATAGCACTCCCCTTGATGAAGCCTTGGAGAAGGCAAATTAGCAAGGGGTAGTCTTTTCCTTGTGTTCTATGGTTTGGTACATTAAACCTTTTACACCTGCAGCTTGGAGTATGTGCCTGATTTTTTTTTTTTAGTTTATTCTGCCTAACTCCCTGCTGCTTCCTGTGTCCCTTTCAAACACCTGAAATAGAGAAAACCACCCATCGTAGTCTTTCTTCTTTTTTTACAGCCTGTAAAAAAGTACAGTCCATCAATGTCTGTTGCTGCCACTGGTCCCACTGCCGTTACCCTCCCCACACTTAGCACCCACCACGCCAACCTTACTTATCTACTGGGAGGGTCAAACGCCATAATCCGCTCTGGACTGGAGACACATCTTCAGTCTTCAATGGCAGACCAGGAACTAAGGAAATCAGTCAATTGTGTCAATGTATTTCAATTCATTTTAAACTTTTACTTATAAATTGATCATTTGGTAACATTTGTCCCCCAAATATTTAACATGGCCTTTTCAGGACCCCACCTGATGAACAAGATAGGTGAAACTTTTCAAATCCAGACAGAAAGGGGAGTTTGCAGGTGTTGAGGGGAGGGATGGGGGATAGTATTATTATAACTGTAACTTGGTTGAGAAATGTGTAAATGTACTGGATACTCTTTTCTTATTTGTCCTAGATATTGATAAGTATAATGGACATACATGCATGTATCCTTCATGTGTTATGTATCTTGCCTCAGTCAAGATTAATAAAGTTTTTTAAATAAAAAAAAGGTGATTTTGCAGTCACTCCATAAAATCACTTTTTGGACAGGATTTAATTATTTTCAGCTACCGGGTTCATGAGTTGAGGTCATAAGAAGACTATGTTGAAAATTTGGGGTCAAAATATTAAAAAAAACTACAAAGTTATGGAAGGTATATTTAAAATGTTCAATGCTTGTTCATAAGTTTGGTAATTTTCAATATTTTAACCATAAATTTGCAACATAGCTCTTTTTCACACCACCTTATGAGAGCAATAGCTGACATTTTTCAAATCCTGTACAAAACGTGCATGCTTACTTGTGATGGGAAATAACAACTCAGACAGTATCTTATATTTGACACCGGTCATGTTCAAAAAGGGGGGGGAGTCATAAAAAGATTATGTTGAAAATCTGGGGTCAAAATGTCACAGAACAAAGAAGTCATGAAGAAACTTTTAATTTTTTTCAGTTTATTCATAACATTGTGACGTGTGCAGATTTTGGCCCACAATGTTCAATGCAGCCCCTCTTGTTACCCCACTTCAAGAACAGGACAGGTCCATTTTTCAAATCTCTTCTGAAACATATTTCTGCATTTGTTCCATGAAGTCATCTTTGGAATGGGATTTTTAAAATTCCACCTGCCGTGATCATAAGGTAGGGTAAAAAAAAAACAGTGCTTAAAATGTGGGGTCAAAATGTCAAAACACAGCAGAGTTATGAGGAAATGTTGAATGATTTCAATGTTTACTTATAACTTTGTGACTTTTGCTGATTTTGGCACCAAATGTACACTTAGCCCTTTTGTTACCCCTCCTGACGAACATGGCAAGTAGCATTTTCAAAACCCCTTTGAAACATGTTTTTTGCAGTCCCTCTGTGAAATCACCTTTTGGATGGGATTAAAAAAAAACTCCACCTGTCTTGATCGTAATGTCAGGTCATAAAAAGTCTACGTTGGAAATTTGGGGTCAAAATGCGAGATCCCACTGAAAATTAGATATTGCCTCTCAGCAGGCCTATCCAGGGTAAATACAATCTAAAAATGTGTAAAAGCAGGTCACCACTGAAAATGAGGTACTGCATCTCATCTGGTCCATGCTGAGTAAATATATAGTAAAAATGTGTAAAAGCAGGACCCCAGTACAGCAGAGCCCCCACTGAACTGTGCATCTATGCAGCTCTGTCCTGAGAAAATACATTGTTAAAGCTGGGCCCCACTGAAAATGTAACTTGTCTTTCAGCTGGGCTATCCTGGGTAAACACATTATAAAAATGGGTAAATCAGGGCCCCCTTGAAAATGAGCGATTGCATATTCCATCTCAGCTGTGCTATCCTGTGTAAACTCAGTATACGAACTGGAAAAAGAAACATCCCATTGAAAACAAGATAGTATCAGAGCTGTGCCATCCTGGGTAAATACAGTAAAACAATGTGTCAAAGCAGCACATAACTGAAAATTAGATATTGCATCTCAGCTGAGTTATCCTGGATAAATATATTGCAAAACTGTGTAAAAACAGGATCCTAGAGCAAACCCACTGAAATGGATATGTTGCATCTGAGATGCCCTCTCCTGGGAAAATACATGATAGAAGTAGGACCACACTAAAACAAGATACTGCATCTTACTTCTGCTATCCTGGGTAAATGCAGTACACAGAACAAATGTGTAAAATCAGGACCCCATTGCAAATTACATATTACATCTCATCTAGTACAGCTTGGGTAAATATTAATGGTGGGATATTCAGAAATGCACCAGATGCCAGCGCAAGGCCGGCGTAGTGCAAATCCAATGCGCCATGCTGCAATGAGTGCGATATTCAAAGGATGCGCATGGTGACATGCACCAGCGCAACATGACTGAATATCACATGGATACGCCAGAGCGCAGTCAGAGGTGTGCCAGGGAGCAACCCAACATGCACAATAGCACAACCATGGATGTGCAAGGGGCCGAGGAAGATGCACCAAGGCAAAAATGGACCAGCCACAGGCACAGCAGGGAACAAGGCACTGGGGAAGGGGGGGGTGACCACTGGGGAGGTGGTGCAGCCAGGCCAAGAGGCACAGCTGACCCACAAAGGAATGCTGCCCAAGGATCACGGGCGTGTAGCCAGCCACCGTCCATGAGCACCAGAGTGGTGGACGTGTGAAAAGGAGGCACAAACAGCCAAGGGTGGATCACCACCTGCCACCCCCCGCTGGACAGCACACCCCAACCCACCTGGTCCACAGCCAGCCACACCCTGGCACACGGCACCCAACACACACGCCACACAGCCTGAACAGCCAGCCCATGGACACCCCAGGGCACAGCCACTGACCGATGGGCAAACACCACCATGCATGGCCCACAGAACAACACAGACACACCACACAGCCACCTACCACACCACTGCTCCACTCGTCAGCTGCAAAGCAGACATGGACACAGATGGGTAAACAAAGCAAACTGTATTAAATAACTATTTACAATACAAAACAGGGAACAAGGCAGGCAAAACTATTTACACAGCCAGAACAGGGTAGGAAAGGGAGGGATGGGGACAAGGAACAGGGTGATACAATGTGAAAGGGGAAGGCAGGGGAAGGGTGGTCAGGTGCAAGAATGGCAACAATGGCCCCTATGGGCGACAATGTCCCACCACCTGGCACTGACCCCTGCACTGATCCCGCAGCAGGAGCCATCTTGTCAGCCTTGCGATCTCCAGGGTGGCGGTGGTTATCATGATGATGTGCCGCAGGATGCGGCCATAGTGTGGCTGGTGACCTCCCCATTGGACACCTATGGCAAAGGAAGGAGCAGATGATCAGTGCATGTCTAGGGCACCCCAGCCCTCCCACCATGTGCAGTGTACAGTGGGGACACACACCCCTGGGATGGCACCCTGGTCACCCGCAGTGGGTGGGCCTATGACTGCCACTGACCCAGCATGCCACAGCTATGCAAAGCACTGAACACCACTGCCCAAGGACCAACCACCAGCACAGTGGCAGGCAGGTAGCATGGTGCAGTGGCGGGCCCACAGCGGCATAGGTGGCAGCCTGATGCATCCATAGCTCACCAACAGCTGCCACACATGTGCAGTGGCCACCCCACGGTACCACGCACACCACAGGCTTAACACAGCTGCCACAGCTCATCACAAAGGGGGCCGAGGCCATACCCCCACCCCGCCGACCACCCTGCACAACAATGTATGAATGCACAGCACCTACCTGCCCACCGTGGCACTATGCACGCCAGTCCAGCAGCTCCTCCCCTCGGTCCCGCAGCTCCTGCTGAAGGGTCCACAGCAGCCAGCCGTGGCCTGCCAGGCACCCCCACCGCCCTGGCTCTCCTCTGGTCTTCAGGGGCTAGGATGAGAACACAAACAAGCACACATCAGTACTCAGCAACACCATGAGCCCACTACCCTCACCCCCCAAGCACAGAGTGCAGTCCGGCCTGGCACGGCCACAGGACTGTGGCATAGCGCACCCAGTGATGTGCAATGCCAGGCCACAGGGCACACAGCAACAGTGCCCCCCAGCATGGCATGCAGCCCTGCCAGCCCCATGGAACACTGGATGTGCACAGATGCAGGCGGAGCACACTTACCTGGCTGTGGCACGGCCCCCCTCCAGGCTCATGCCTGCAGTGACTTGAACCTCTCCAGATCCCACCTCAACAGGTCCCCATAATGGTGGCAACACTGCTCCCTCATGTGTCGCACACCGGTTGCCTGTACAAGGCCATCAGCCACATCCTGCCACACCTTAGTCCTGGGCCTGTCGAGGGGCTACTGTCCAAATAGGCTGGCAGCATGGGGCTCCACCTGGGCCACCAGGTTCACCAGCTCTACCTGGCTCCAGTTCTGAGAATGGGGCGCTGCACACCATGGCATGCTTCTTCCGTGATGAAGCAGTTCAAAATGGCACCCTGTAGCGCATGAGCTCCACGTACTTGGGATGCATGCTTCACCTGGAGATTCACTGCCTGCCTCAATCACGCATCCCTGGGGATGCGCGTCATGGGCATGGCCACACTGGCACATGGAGCAGAGGTCCCTGGGGGGCATAGGGCAGGGCAGGAGTCAGGGGTCAGCATGCACAATGTGCGCATGTGCACTATTGGGGCCATGATGCATGTTGCGCAATAGGGACCTGAGGGCACCACACCCTACAGGCTCGATAGTGCCCGAGTGCCATAGGCCCTATAGCACCCAAGCACCATGGGCCTTATAGTGCCAGAGAGCCATGGGCCCTATAGTGCTTGAGCACCATGGACCCTATAGCACCCAAGCACCATAGGCCCTACAGCACCCAATTGCCATGGGCCCTATAGTACCTGAGCGCCATAGACTCTATAGTGCCCAAGCGCCATAGGCCCTACAGCACCCAAGCACCATAGGCCCTCTACTGCCCAAGTGCTATGGGTCCTATAACACCTGAGCACCATAGGCTGTATAGTGCCTAAGCGCCATAGGCCCTATAGGCCTGGCTGCCATAGGCCCTACTGGCACCCAGTGCCATAGGCCTATAATTGTATACTTCATAGGCCCTATAGCACATAGGACACAAAAATACCAAAAGCACATGTAAAGCATGCTGCAATAATAGGTGGAGGTACATGCCATGGTGCATGCGTGTTGACGGGCGCACTGCGCACGTCACAGCACTGCGCCATGACTTGAGCCAGTGCAAGTCCATTGCACAACATGCAACAACGTGATATTCAGCCAGCATATGCAGATCAGCTCATCAGCCTATCCATGACACACTGGGGGAATTAGCATCTCATTACTGTTGCGCATCAGCCCATTTGCATGCGATGCACCATAAAGGTGCCTCAGGACTGCACAGGCCATGGACCGGTATTGCAACCAACCGAGGTAAGTTGCGCCTGCTGAAGGGATGGATAGCACAGCAGGATGGTTGACTGGTGTGGGCCGCTGCAGCCACTAACCACATGTCACTGTCCACAGATAGCAGCATGTCCGAATGTGAGGAGGGTGAGGAGCGTGGGCCTGCCTACAAGCGCAAGCCCAACTTTACAAAGGCGGAGGCAGATGCCCTGTTCGAGGCATACCTCGACAGGGAACCTCTACTAAATGGCACAACTGGCACACCCCAGTCCAGGGCCGCAGCCTGGGAGGAGGTGGCAGAGGCTGTGAACCAGTAGGGCAGCCACCAGTGATCTGCACAGGAGTACAAGAAGAAGGTGGGTACCAACAAGCGTCAGGTCAAGGAGAAGGTGGTGACCATATGGGCTGCAAGGTCGGCCACAGGTGGGGGCCAGGCCGACATGCCACAGCTCATGCCACAGGAAGAGCTGGTAGTGGCCACCATGCGGCACAGCACTGTTGAGGGTGTGCCGGGTGGTGGCTTCCAGACTGGAGGGAGCCCATCATTGCATGGTAGGTATAGAGGCATCAGGGGTGGAGGTTGGGGTTAGGGAGTGGAGGGCCATAGCATCGGTGACACTAGTGAATCTGTGTTCCCTTTCAGCACCGGAACGCCAGCAAGCAGTGGCAGGGGCAGCTGCATCTGCCATGGAGGCATGCCCAGCCCTGGAGGACCAGCCATCCACCTCCACTGGTGCTCGGGGACCCGAACGGCTGCAGCACACTGCCATCCAGCCAGATGACCTGGGTGTGGTGGCGGACGAGACCGTGGCTGTGTTCCAGCGGGATGCCAGCCATGGTGTTCAGTGTGTGAAGACACAGATGGTGGCAGGGTCTGACACCGAGAACGATGTGACCATTGTCCTGGACAGCGGGAGACTTGCCGTGGGTGAGACACCCATACCATCCACCATCTCTGGCAGCGTGGCCAGTGGCCTGTTGGTGGTGGGACAGCTGCCTGCCACCGCCCTTGGTACTGCTGTGTGCAATGGTAATGCGGCCCGGGGGGACAGTGGTGATGGTGGTAGTACAGCTGCACAGGCGCTGGCAAGTGCACAGCGGCCAAAGAAACAGCAGATGGCTGGGGACATTGGGAGGCTGGCAGCAACATCGCTGCTGGTGCGCCTGTCAGTGAGCAGCCCCAAGGGGACCCCACTGTGCAGTGCCCACCTGAGTGGGGGGCAGTGCAGCGCGTTCGTACGCCACCGGTGGGTCTGCGAAACACCCATGTGCCCCCGGGTGCTGACCCCTTACACAAGCACACCCTATTGCTGCAGACCTCCATGGACCAACAGGTGCTGCTCGTGGCTGGGGTGCGTGCATTCCATGCAGAGGCACACCAGGCTGCTAAGCAGTATGAAAGGGGCATCGCACAGGTCCAGGAGGCCATATATCACCGGCGGGAGGACATGACCGTGGGTCTGGATCTCTTAGCCACGGCAGTCATGGTTGGCCTTGCCCCATTGGCTGCCATGGGGTGCGGCCGGGTGCCACAGACCCTGCAGAGTGCATTGTCCACCCCACAGACCCGGCATCAGGTGACCCCCTCAGTGTCAATGCCGGGATCTGCTGTTGGCATCCCAGGCATACCTGGAGAGGGCCTATTTGGGAGCCTGCAGACCCCTGCTAGGACACAGTCATGTTCTCACAGTTCCACCCCTGTGGGACAGTCTCAGATTCCCTCTGTGGCCGTTGCTCAGCCTGGGTCTGCTGGGCAGCCATGGTGCAGCCATCCACGTGTCCATGGTGGCCGTGTGACCACATGGCAGAGTTCATGTGCCCATCACCCTGTCCACTGTCCGCTGCCGCTGCCCTGTGTGCACATGGGCATTGCGTGTGTGTGTGTGTGTGTGCATGCCACGGAAGTGGCATCCATGGAATGCACCACACACTGGACCCTGTGGCATGTGTGTGAGGAAGCCACCACAGCACTGGATGCACATGTGCACCAGTGCCCTGCATCTGATCCACGCCAGGTGCCAGCACCCGGGCGCGTGCCTGTGGGAGACAGTGTGTGTGTGTGTGTGTGTGTGTGTGTGTGTGTGTGTGTGTGTGTGTGTGTGTGTGCTTTGCTGTGTGCTGTTGCGTGTGGCCATGTGGCATGGCCCCACACCCACCCCTGCCCCCGCCTGTCTGTGCATGCCACAGGGCATGCCCACTCATGCCTGTGTGCCGTGCCACTGTGCCGTTCCGTGCATGGGTATTTGTCCACCTACCTGCGTGCGCCATAGTGCTCCTCTGCTATCGTGTCTCAGTGCTGGCATGCCATTCTCATCAGCCGGGGATCCCTGCACCCAGTGGGGGCTGACCACCACCACACAGATCGTCGGCCACGTTGTCCCCACTGCTGTTCCCCTCTTCGACCTCGACAGTTATCCCACGGTCAGTGGCCATGTTATGCAGCATGCAGCAGGCCAGGAACAGGCTGCAGGCCTTCGAGGGGCTGTACTTTAGGGCACTGCCAGACCTATGCAGGCAACAGAAATGAGCCTTCAGCAGACTGAAGACATGCTCAATGATGTTCCGCATGCTGGCGTATGCCTCATTGTACCACTCCGCAGCAGGGGATGACAAGCACCGGTAGGGGGTAAGCAGCCAGAGCTAGAGTGGGTAGCCACTGTCACCTGTGTAGATAGAGATATGGTTAGCCTGGTGTCCTCTGTTGCTGTGCCCCTTGTCTTTCCCAGCCACACTCTGCAGTGCCCCTGCCCTGGCCTCCCCCCTCCCATGTCCTGGTGTACCCAGCTGCTTGTGGTCTTGGAATACTCACCCACTAGGTGACTGGTTGGGATGTCCCCACTCTCGAACCTGTGACACAGTGCTGAGCTGTGCCAGATGAAGGTGTCATGTGCTCCCACAGGGTGTGTGGCACAGACATTGGTTCTGCCCCCCCTGGCATTGCACACCACCTGGCAGTTGATACTGAGGTAGCCCTTTTTGTTGATATAGGCTACCCCCTCCAGGCCAGGTGGCATGTGGATGCCCACATGGGTGCAGTCGATGACCCCTAGCCTGCCAGGCATATGTGCTACCCTGTGGAACTCCTGCATGTTTGCTGTATGCTCTGCCTGTGTGCTGGGGAAGTGAATGTATTCCACAGCATGTGGTAGCAGGACATTGAGGAACTGTGTGAGGAGCCATGGCGCAGCTAACTGGGTTATGCCTGTGGTGTCCTCTGTTGGTCTCTGGAAGAACCCATGGTGAGCAGGAACATGACAGCTGTTACCTTTGTCTCCTCTGTCAGAGCATGGCTCTGTCAAGTGGGTGCCTGCATCTCCTCACTGCACATCTCACAGAGCTGCCTCAGAATTGCCCGGTTCAGTCGGTACCGGCCCACGATCTCAGTGTCAGTGTAGGTCTCATAGCTGATACGGGGTTGGTACCACCTGTTCCGGGCATACCACCGATGGGCCCTTTCACAGCCACAGCGCACTGTCTCCTGCCTCCCCACACCCCTCATTATGGCCTCCATCTGGAATATTGCACTGGCCATGGCCCTGTTGTCCTGTCCCCCCTGGGCGTCTGGCTACACTGGCCCACTCAGCTGTGTGTGGCTGTGTGTGCTGCTCTGCAGGGCCCACTCATGTGTACCCTGCTGCTGGCTGGCTGTTGCCTGCGGCCTCTGTCTCCCACCCCTGTGGGTGCCTGTGTCACTCCACTTGGGCCTGGTGGCACTGTGTTGCATCCACACTATCTCACACCCACCATCGCCTCCCTGTCTGTCACACTCTCACTCACACACTCTCTCTTTCACTGTCTCTCCCTCTCTGTCCCGGTCTCTGTCTCTTTCTCTCTCCCTGTCCCCTTCTTTGTGGGCAGACGGCCTGTCTGTCTCCCTCTGTCCTGCTTCCCTCTGGTGCAAGTGCCCTTCTCCTACTTGCTCCCTGTTTTTATAGGCTCAAGTTTGCTCCGTGCAACTGCCATTTGCTCCTTGCTTGTGCCATTGGTTGGGGGTTGAATATTGCACTGCGCCGCATATTCATGGTTACACCCCCTGCCCTTGCACATGCATACATTGCCATTGTGCATTGGCACACTACTACTTGCGCTGCACAGTTGCTGTCGCTGAATATCACTCTCTGGTGCATTTCTGCAGTTGCGCATTGTGGAACTGCTTTGAATATCCCACCCTAAATATATAATAAAAATGTGCACAAGCAGGACCTAGTGCAACAGCATGCAAGCAAGCATTCAGCATTGACACGGACTTGCTTAATTACTTAGTAGTTCTGGATCCCAATGACATCAGTTCAGCTGAAGACTACAGTGAAGCAGAACACAGTGTCATCAGTTCAGCTGAAGTTGTATTAAAACTGTTTTTCAGAGACTGGTGTTATAATTTAATTCTGCAGTCTTTTGGCAAATATGAAGGCAGAGGCAGCCCCACATAACCCGTTAAGTCTGTTCATATGCCACATGAGTGTATGAGGAAATCAACCAATAGTGTTGTAGGTGCCACCACTGCTGAGAGACAATAGTGTGCATGCATTACTTAATCATTTTTTATAGCATCTGTGGGGCTTTTAATCTTTAAATTATACCTATAGCAAAAATATTGCTAGCCATGTCACCTGGTCAGCCAGGTTAAGTGCCCTTTGACAGCTTACTTGTGCTGGCCACCTTTAAATGTCT
Source organism: Neoceratodus forsteri (assembly GCA_016271365.2). Taxonomy (NCBI): domain Eukaryota; kingdom Metazoa; phylum Chordata; order Ceratodontiformes; family Ceratodontidae; genus Neoceratodus; species Neoceratodus forsteri. Next base: position 827,380,641 of record CM028135.1, read on the forward strand.
GAAATCTGAAAGATGTGTTCATGTTTTTTATCTTTGATTCTTTCAGGATCTCGAGATAAGATTCAAAATCACATGTAATGGGTGCCAAAATCCTACAGCCTGATTGACTAGTAGAGCCCAAAAGGGCAGTGATTATCAGAACAAAACCATACAGTCTGATTGGGACTCCTTGAATCAGATTTAAAGAACTCCTAAAGCAATTTTTTTTTAGCTAGTTAACCAGGTAAGACACACTAAGCTGAAAGATTTTTTACAGGTGCAACCTGGGAGCACAGGAAAGTTAAGTGACTTGGTTAGGGTCACACAGTATGCAAGTGGAAGCTGTGGGATTCAAACCCAGGTCTGGTCACCAGATTTGCAGCTCAGAGCCTTAAACCACTGCACTATACTGCCTCCCTGTATCAAGTTCCTGTACCTGTATCAAGTTCACAAAATATAGTTCGACTGAGTTCTGCCTTTACAAGTTGGGAGTATCAATTGAAGGGTTCTCAGGATGAAGAATACAATTGCTTTCTAATCTTTAGAAAGGTCTTTCAAATTTCACTCATGATGCTGAAATTAGGCTGTTTTTTTAATGCAGTCTAGGTTTTCTTGTTGCTGGTTTAACCCACAAATAATGTAATAGTTTTTGTTTTCATTTTGCAAGAGAGAAGTAAAATTGTTGCAGAATACAGAATTGTTATTTTAGCAAAAAGCTACATTGAAGTGCTTCAGCAGTAAGCAGTATGCCACTTAAACTAATCTTGCCTGCTTGATTAATCTCACAGACAAAACCTTTCAATCACTGTGTGTAAGCACAGTGAGGGTACTGTGCCCTTTACCGAGAACTGAACCATGCCTAAATTAGCCCCTAGGAGAGTATGAAGAGGTGCCGATTAGTCAGCACCATACGCACCTTAAAAATATAGTTAATTTTTAAATGGTGGCCATTGACTCATTGGCATGCAAAGTACAAGTTTGCTTCTCGTTACCTATCTTAACATACTTATCATATATGTATAGATAAAAGGATAAAGTTATGTAAGCCTTGAATATAATGCTGTATTTACAATCAATGATATTTTAGAAAAGCTCCTGTTCTAGAATGGAATCTAATTTCACAATTGCATGCTTATAAGGCAAAGCATGACATAAAAAAAATTTGCTTGGGGGAACAGTGCAGTTTTTTTTTTTTTTATTAATTAGCAAATGTAAAACATGGGTCAAAATAAAGAAGGTGTCTCACATTTAAAGCAGTACTCAGTAACATCAAATTCATGCCTAAGCACTTGCTTTTTGCTTTCTAATGCAGTTATTTTCATAGCCTAAAGGGTTTTGAAATTTGTGGTGGGGCATTTGTTGAGCTGATAAATGGGGCTGGCTCTCCCTTCTGGAAGCATGTAAAGTGGGAGACATACAGAAAAAGGCCACTCAACCAGCTTTCATAAACCGTAGAATGACTCACCTTATTGCTAAATTTTCTGATTTTAGAGTTGATATATCTGCCGAGTAGCTTAACTGACATCTCTTATAACTACCATAGCAGTTCTACTAGAATGGTAACCTTTGAGTGATTTGCAACAGACCTGTGTTGTAAATAAATTACTACTAGTACTATAAAAGAGCAAGAGATATGCTTCTTAAGTGCTGCACCTTTTACATATTAATTTACTCTAGCTTCTTGCAAACATTTGATGTGTTATTTGAATCTGTAACCCTATTCTGAGACAGAGATTTAAAAATAGACCTCAGATGTAAACCAGTTGGACAAGCTAGCAACCTGAATAGTGGTTACAGAAAGGCCCTCTTGGAAAGTTTTGGAAGAGGCAGGCTTCCCATATAAAACCATCCTCTACCAGAAACTAGCTATTTTCAAGTTTCCGGCTTTTGAAGTTATATCAGAATAAAGTCAGCAGGGAAACTGGAAGACTGAGGCAAATGCATTATCATCCAAAAGTAAACAAACTGAGGCATATGGTCCCACATATTGGTGGAATTTTGTGAATTCTTTTGTAAGGAAAATCAAAGATTATAGTGATGAGCTGTCTTATTTAAGGCACACATTGAATGTTCTCTTTTCCTGAATTGGCTTTAATTATCAATTAACAATTCTTTTCGGTCACCAAACATTATAAAATAAGCTTAAGAAATTATGGTCTGTAATTGGACCATTGTCATAGCACAATGAGTCCCTGCAGTGTGGGCATTGTAGGGAACTAATGCACTCCTGGATGGCTGAAGGCACTCAGAAGCACAGTGTACCTCACAACACACCCAGGGCATGCAATGCTGCCCCCAAAATGCCCACCAGGGTGCTGCTTAGTGCTTACTTAACCTGTATTACAGAAAGTGGAATGTCAGAAACTTTGTTTGTGATAAATATCTGCCCTCTCTTGAGCAGGTTGAATTGATTTTAAAGAGCACTGAAGTGTGGGAAAGTTGGTGGTCTTGAGGGCTCACTAACTATTCACTAACAGTCCATAGTTTTAAGGTTTCCTTTGCTGCCTGGAATTTACTTTCTTGTCTTTGTTTTCAAATGTACTCTTTATTACATGTTTTTAAGTCTATTTTATGTATTGTATGTAACTATATGCAATTTTACAGGATGGCCCTGAAAACAGGCTTTACCTAAACTTAACTTAGGGTGTCCTAAACCTAAGCCTGTAGGCTACATGTGTGCAGTATTCCCTTGAAACATGCTCACATGTGTTTTAATTCTGGGGAGAGTCAATTAATTGGGCCTGGCAGACCAAACAGTATTGTTTTTTGCATAAGCTGTCTTCTCTGACTTCTTAAAAAATGGCAGCTATGTGTGTGTGTGGAGGGGGAACATAAACAATTCAGTACTTGTGTTTTATCTTCAGTAAAAGCCCCAGAATTCACCACAGAGCATCAAAACCCCCAGAGCTTCTGGGGGCCAGCGGCCTCAAACCCCCGGCCTTAGATGGTTTCAGAGAGGGGGACTCATCTCACAGGACTTGTTCTGGGCCCCAAAATTCCTGTCTGCTCCCCTGACAACAACTCATTGGCCAAATGGGCGGTATCTGTTGGTATCCTAGTTTCTAGAATACCATCTGAGCAACACTAGCTTAAATGCAAAAAATGTAAAGTGATGCACATTGGGAGAGGAACCCAAGAGTGCAATATGAAATGGGAGGATTGGTGCTACAAAGCTAAACAGAGGGAAAAGACCTAGGTGTCATGATATCAGACAGCCTAAAAACAATAGCACATTGTAATAGAGCTGTGGGCAAGGCAAAAGGATGCTGGGTTGCAGAAGGAGGAGAATAAGCAGTAGAAGTTGAGATGTGATCTTCCAGTTGTACAGGTCACTGGTGTGACCACATGTGGAATACTGTGCAAGATGCTGGAGTCCACACCTGAGGAGAGACTTTGACAAGGTGGAAGCAGTACAGCACAGGGTAACCAAGATGGTCCATGGGTTAGGGAGCAAGACATACAGTATGTGGACAGCTTTCAGGACTTGAACATGTAACCTCTTGAGAAAAAGAGGGAAAGAGACTGCATGACTGAGATATGCAAGTACCTGCACAGAATAAATACAGTGAATGTCAAGAACATTTCTCCTTGAGTTCAACTATAGAGATGACAGAGAACTCACTTAGACACACTTGGAGGGGGGATTCAAAAGGGATGAGCATAAAGCACTTTTCACAGAAAAAATGTGGCGGACAAGTGGAACAAGCTGCCAGAGGAAGTGGTACAGGCTAAATCCATGAAACAGCCTCAAGCAGGAATGGCACAGGCATATGAGGTTAGTTAGAAAAGGCAGGCAACAAATGGGAGGGATAGACACTAGTACTTGTACAGAGCAGCTGGGTACAGTGGGCAGACTGCTTGGGCCAACATGACTTTTTCTGCCATCAGTATCTACAGTATATATCTATAAAGTAACTTCTGGACCATAGGAAGGAGACACGAGTTAAAATGCGCAACCCAAGACTAGATTCAAACCCCCAATTTTTCGATATTGATATTAATCTAATAAAACATAGCAGATCTACTGTGAAATAACTGAATGTACATATTTTCTGTTTCATGAGCAGACAGTGTCACAGTGAGAAACTTGTACTTTCTGTGTAACCACATTAAATATTTTGAATAAATAAAATTATTTATTTCAGAAAAGTTAACAAAAGTACACATACCTCTCTCCAGATAAGCAATGCCATAAACACAGACCTCCAAGGACTTTTCTTCAGTGTTGGTATGACCCCCCTTCCCCAAGCTTGGATGATTATAACCTTTCACAGTCTAGAGTCCAGCTATATCAGGTTAGAATTATTGAGGTCATAGTCAGTTTTTTAGCTAATAATACTCATCTGGCTTTATGTTTGCATTTAGTAAGTGGGTACCTCCTGATAGCTGAAGAAAAGTAAGCAATAAGACCTGACAAGGAGTGGGGGTACTGGTGGATACACGCATGCCCAAGGGTGTGATGAGGCCTGACATCACATGCAGAGGGTCTTACAGCCCCTGGCACTGTGGGCATCTGCCAACATCCCACACCATGAAGTTGTTTAGAAATGGATTGGCAAATTTGAAAAAAATCTCTAAAAGATAAAAAAAGCCACAAAAAATACAATAAAATATTGCTTAAAAAATGTGAATAGTTCCTCCACAGATGTTGTTTTTGATCCTTCACCTTGGCTAGCCCCCGTCAGCTCCACGGACCCTCAACCCCATTACTCACCAATTCGGGGACTTACTGTGCCTGTGGGACCCACCTGTTCCTCCACAGCATCCCCCTGTGGCAGGGCTGTCGGGGGTACCCTAGTCCCCCTCCAGATACCATGCTTTGTTGGTTGGTCTTTGTGCCCAGTAGGTGGTGCGTGGTCTGTGGAGAACTGTGAGTGCCATCCTGCCAGTCAAGTGCTTTTTTCCATTTTCTGCCCACTCCTCTGGATACCCTGCAGAGTTTGACAGTGTGATGAGTGCACACAGATGTGCTTGCATCTGCCACCAGGTAGCATTCCCCCTCCACTGAAGCTCCAGCCACGTCACCACCCATTGTCACCTCGGTGGCAATATTGTAGCAGAGCACATTGCCCTCCCTCCCCAGAGGAAGAGAGCTCCTCTGGGACACTCCATCCTCCCCCCCCCCGGCTCACACCCAGAAGATTTCCAAACCCAAGTCACAAGCATCAGGAATGGTGGCCCTATCACTGCACCGACAGGCCAGCTCACAGATGGTTTCTACCTGTCAGTCATTTGTCTTTCTGCACATGCAGTAGAAGGTTTGTTTCTTTACCATGGAACATAAGAATTCGATATTCTGCAGTATTCCTCTAATAGAATGCTCACTCCACCCCAGAAGAACATAATGTTAACATGGAATGCATGAATTCAAAATTCAGCAAAATTCCATTAGCATACACTAACACAAACACAGGCCTCATATGCCGTCAGAGGCTCAATTTTATTGGAGGCAAGGTTAGCAGCAGAGATTGCTCTGTCAGTCTGGTTAAACTATGAGGGGGATTTTTCATGGTCATCAGAGAAGCACTAGAAATAAACAATCTAAGTAGTGCTTGATGTTTTAAAGTTTTGTGTATAACTGAGGGATCACGAGTGGAAAGAACATTCAGTTATTTTGGTTATTTTTTTATTTAAGGGAGTTTTATTTTTAGAAACAAAGAAACATGGAAACATAGAAACACAGATGATTATGGCAGGAAAAGAACAAAAGTCCATCCTGTCTGCCCTTGGTTGCCTATTTCCCCCAAGAACTAGCATCCATAAGAGGACCTATCGTTCCTCTTCAGGTCCTTCTTCCTTCTCGTCACACTTGGTGCACAGCTTGCTATTATTTGCTTTATTCTGCCCCACCTATGCTTGAAGCCCAGCACAGTTTTAGGGCCCACCACTTCAGCAGGCAAGCTGTTCCATGGTTCTACCACACTTTTGGTAAAATAATACTTTCTCAAGTCCCTCTTGAAGCTCCTTCCTTTCAGTTTCTAATCATGCCCTCGTGTCACTGAGCTGGTGTTCCTGCTAAATAAATCTATGCAGTTCACTTTGTTAATCCCTTTCAGAAATTTGAAGGTCTCAATCAAATCACCCCTCTTCCTATTGTCCTCCATCGAGTTCATGTTTAATACCCTAAGACAATTTTCACAGGATTCCTCTTGTAGGCCCTGAATCAACCTGTGACAGATGTGAATAAGACCTTGTCCCATTTGTTACGTAGAAAGAGTTAAATGCAAGGATCTGTTTTATCCTCTTCTGTTGTCTCTTGTCTGTCTGACAGTGCAGTCAAATTTTCTTGTGAGATCTAGGAACTGGTCACTCCAACGGTCTCGCTATCCCCCCCCCCCGCTATCTCTCTGCCTTTGCTTGCTGTTTCTATCTTTTCTTCCTTGCATATCTGAAGTTATAAAATATGTGTCAATCTTTATGTGAAAGTGGAATCCCTTGGTTTGAAAATGTATATGGTTATATTGTTGACATGATTGCAAAAAGTTATTTGGAGCTCAAGGGGTAAACCTGAGATACTGGTTTGCAAAATCTTTGCAGAGCTGACAACAGGAGGTCAGTTCTGGAACACCATGTACTGTTTTGTTTCACTTGCATGGAAGGAAACTGACAAGAAAATTTTCTGAGAAACAGGATGCCTCCTTAACGAGCAAGGGATGGAGAAGCTGATTGCCTTGCAGGGACTCCTTATAAAAAGAGCAGCAATACTTTTGAGAGAGAGAGAGGGAGACTGAGAGACTGAAACTTGGAATTAGACATACCCTCAGATGAAGGACTTTGTTTTCTCTGTTTGTATTGCCTTTGTAAATACTTATACTGAACAAATATTTATTTTTTATTTCGCTGTTGTTAATAATAAAACACTCATTACAAATTTTACAACTACTCTGGGTCTTCTTATGCATCCTGTGCCTCGACGAAACAACCGTCAGGCAGTTTTTATAGGATTCCTCTTGTAGGCTCTGAATCATCTTTGCCACCCTATGCTGTACTGCCTCCGGCCTATTTTTATCCTTTGTGAGGTGAGGATTCCAGAATTGGACATACAGTAGTACCCTAGATGTGACCTCAACAAAGATCTATAAGGGGGGAGTGTTACTTCTTTCCTTCCTTCTACTGGCTATACCCCTACCTATACACCCCAGCATTCTGTTTGCCTTGCTGTAGGCTTTGCTGTACTGACTTGGTTGCTTTACAGTGTCACTGATAATGACTCCCAGGTCCTGCACCTCTGTTGTTGTACTAAGTTTAACCCCATTTAGCCAGTACTCTGTCCTGGGGTTCCTTTTCCCCAGATGCATTACCTTGCACTTCTTGGCATTGAATCTGAGTTACTACATTGGACCATCTCTCCAGTCTTTGGAGTTCATTTTGTAATTCCGTAACTCCCTCGACACTATCCACCCTTCTGCACAGTTTTAGTGTGAAGAGGCTAATCTTGCTCTGGATTCCTTCGCCAGTGTTGCTAATCAACATATTAAAAATGACCTGGCTAGGACTGATCCCTGTGGTACCCCACTTGTGACCTCCCCCTCTGCCAATTCCGTCCTGTTGACAACAACCCACTACTGCCTACCCTGAGCCAGTTTCCCACCCATCTGACAATATCTCTTGCTGCCCCCAGATCCTCCATCTTCCTCAGCAAGAATCTATAAGGCACTGACTCAAAGGCCTTGCTGAATTCGAAGTATAGTAGATCCACTGCATGACCCCTATCTAGCTCCCTCGTTACCCAGTCAAAGAAGACAATTAGGTTGGTGTGACAGGAACTCCCTGCCATTTTTCTGAAGAGCATTTTCTTCTAGGTAGTCTATGAGATCCTGCTTGATCAGTTTCCATTGACTTCCCTACAATAGAGATGAGAATGACTGGCCTGTAGTTCCCTGCCTGTTCCTTATCCCCCTTTATTCAGTAGAATCATGTTGGTCAGCCTCCAGTCTTTGGGAACAACCCCATCTGCAGTGAGCTGTTGAATAGTTTAGCCACAGGACCAGCCAGTTCTTCTGCCAGTTCCCTTAGCACTCTCAGATGCATCCTGTCTAGACCAGGGGCCTTGTCTATCTTGAGGGCTGCTAGCCCTTTCCAGACCCTATCTCTAGTGAATACTGGTGTTTCTATCTCTGGAATCCCTCTAGTGGCTGCTTGGATGCCACTTTCAGGTGGTGGGCCTGTATCCTCCCTGGTGAAAACAGAGCAAAAGTAGTCATTTAGGATGTCAGCCTTTTGCCCATCATCCTCAATTACCCTTCTCTCATCTGATAAACTAATGATTACCCCTTCCTTTTTCCTTTTTTCCCCTGATGCAGCAGAAGAAATGTTTTTCTCCGGATTTGATTACACACTGGGGAGAAAATAGCAGCAACCAGGCAGGAGAAGGAACTAGGGATTATAATTGCAAATGACCTTAAGAAGGGGACCCAGTGCAGCAAAGCAGTGGGCAAGGCTAACAGGATGCAGGTGTGCATAGGGAAAGGGATAACCAGCAGAAGGAGGGAGGTGCTGATGCCACTTTACAGCTCCATGGTGAAGCCACACCTGGAGTATGGGCTACAGTTCTGGAGGCCCCATCTAAGAAAGGACATAGATGGCATGGAAAGGGTACAGATAAGGGCCACTAAAATGGTGCATTGGCTAAGAGGGATGGCATATGAAGGAGAGGTTGAGGGAACTGGATTTGTATCCTCTGGAGATAAGAAGGGAAAGAGGGGACATGATTGAAACTTTCATGTATGTGAAGGGGATCAATAAAGTGAGGAAGAGCTTATTTACAGGGAAGGTAGATACAAGAACTAGGGGCCATGGACTGAAGGTGGGGGGGAAGGTGTAGGGGAAATATTAGGAAGCATTACTTCACAGAGAGAGAGAGAGAGAGAGAGCTGAGCCCTGGAATAAACTGCCAGAGGAGGTAGTGAATGCCAGTACAGTAGAGGGATTCAAGAGGGCCTGGGACAAACACAGAGGGTTGTCAAGGGGAGGACGAGGGGAATCTTGGGGGGGTGACAGGTAGAGGGAGGGAATGGGCAGACTCGATGGGTCAGGAAGGCCTTTTTCTGCCATCACATGTCTATGAATCTATGAATCTATAATTTCCCTTGGCAATCTGCAGCTCTGTGTCTGCTTTAGCCTCCCTAACTGCCCTTTTTGCCTCCCTATTTTACTGATCTTTCTCCTATCATACTACCACCAGCTGTTTCTCTTTGAACCTACTGAAGGCCTTTCTTTTGGCACCAACTGCTTCCCTTACCCTCATCAAGAACTATATAGGTTTCTTGAAGTTGTTTCTCTTTACCAATGTTCTCACACATAATTGTGTCACTTCCAGGGACAAGTGCCTAAATCAAGATAGAAAAACTTTAATAACTTTTTAAAGGAGAAAAAAAATGCAGCACTTTCACTTACAATGGGAACGGATGCGTAAAGTAATAATTGAAAAAGACAGTAAAAAATGTTGGCTATATGTGACAAAAGGTACTGATAACTATAAAAATATGATTGATGCATATATCCTTGAATTCCAATGGGTGGACTATTTCTCCTGCATCTTTTTTGACCCCAAAGTTAAAAAGTTTATAAATTGGGATGATTGCACAATAAACACTTTGCCTGAAATTTCTAAGAAGGATATTTATTTTTCTATCAAATCTTTAAAACTTAACAAAGCTCCAGGGTCAGACATGGTGCCGGTGGAAATTTTCCTATGTAATGTTCCTACTGTATATGGTACAATCTCCTTATATTGCTATATAACAAATATATCACGAAGAACTTTGTCCCTCCCTTGTGGAGAGGCACAAAAATAGTTCTGATTCATACAATGGGAAACCTATCAGGCCCAGCCATGTATAGCTCAATAAGTCTCCTGGATATTAACTTAAAAATATTCTCCAAAATTTTGTTAGAAAGATTGCGGATACAAATAACACAAACAGGTTGATTGTTTCAAGCAGGATTCAGAAGTATCTACTCCCCAATTGACAATTGTTTTATTTTAGAGCATTTAATTGAAAAATATGTGCACTCTTAAGGAATCAAAAGTTATACGCAGTGTTCATGGATTTCTCCACCGCATTTGATTCTATTTCCAGATAACCACTCTGGATTTTGATGTTGAAGCATGGAATAGATCCAGCATCAGTCCACACAATTCACAATTCATATTCAGAAACTTGGCCAAGAATTAGATTAGGAGTATGAGGCCAACTATCTAGAATTATACCAACAAACAAAGGTGTCTGACAGGGATGTGTACTGACTCCAACTCCATTCTGCTTATATATTGACCAGCTCTTAAAAGACCTTGGTAACTTGGACTCTGACTCTCCCAAAAATTCTAAATTATGGTTGCCCCACATTGGCATATGCTGACAATTTTATTTTATTATCTCTATCAATGAAAAAAAGACTAAAAAGATTGGATATACTAGCTGTACAGACAAAAGAGTTAAAGCTAAAAATACATTTCACAAAAACTCAAGGGCTGACATTTGGCCAAAGGAAAATTAATGGATACTAGTCTATTGAGAACCAAACATTAGATGTAGTAAATACTTGTACATTTTTGGGTGTGACATTCATGCCCAATGTAACATGGACTAAACATGTTAATAAAACCCTAGGAAATATGAAAAAAGTAACATATGGTCTCAGAAGACGTAATGCCTCCTGTGGTGGGATGACTATAAAGCCCTCAATAACAGCTCTTATTACAAAGTACTGTTCACAACTACTATATGGAGTAGAAATGTGGGACTATAACAAAAGACATCTTCTTACAGTCCCAATGTTTAAACTTCTAAGGAAAACACTAGGTTTAGGACCTCCTTACCCAGCCTCTTATATACATTCAGAGTTAGGGATACCTAATCTAAATGCAATTATTGATAGCAGAAAGCTAATAACTGGCTGAAAGTGACAAGATTTTCTCAAAACAGACTTCCCCATGAATGCCTCTTGAAAAAAAGAGATAGCCTGCTATGGGCTGCAAGGAACTGAAGTGGTACAAAGGCATACTAGATATTATTAAGAAGTATGATCTAACTGGCTCACTTAGATACCCAGAAAGAAATATTACACTCAGTTTAAAGTACAAAAATACATGAAAACCAAAATACACAATAGATGGATAGAACTGGATGATGAAATCATCTCTAATTCAAAGTTTTGACCATGGTTTGCAGTTAACAAAGGCATGTTTGATACAAATATTATCTGGATGTATTAACAGATCCAATTTTAAGAAAAAACATTTATCAAGTACAAGTTCGACAGGTTTGAAAATAACATCTTAAGAGCCAGATATAGCAAAAATAATTTAATCAGACATCAATACTTCTGTCAGACTGGCATTAAAGAAAATCTGTTCCATGTCCTCCGGAGCTGCCCATCATATAATCCAGTAAATAAGTACTGGCTAGGACCTTTTACTCAGAACTGGACAGCTCTAGATGAAAGTTTTCAAAATAAAATTTTGCTACACACAGAGGATAATTGGACGATTATACATAAGGCAAACTATCTTATGATATTTAGTAAAATAAAAAAAAAATGAAAAATATTAATTTGACCACAGATTATGGTAAGCTGACCTTCCCAAACTTTTCATCCTTCCTACCATGTATAATATCTTTACAGGAAATCTCCATAAAGGTTATGACCAGTTTATTATTTTCAAATAGATAAGGATATGAATATTCATCTTTAGTATATTTAGGTCCAAAACAGAAAGAGTATGTTTTAGGACAGCACATTGGGGGCTTTTTATCTGACTGAGGATGTTAAAACAGGCTGTTTGTATATATGTTTTATTACTCTTTTTATGGAAGCATTTTTGTGTGTACTAGTTATGTAAAGTGCAATATGAAAATGCATGTAGAATCTGTAAAAGTTTTGAGCAAGGATGTATAAGGTCTTATTATGGGTCAAGAATCGCTGACATTATTTAACTATAGAATTCAGCATTCTAATAACTCTGAGCATTAACCTAGGCTTTTACTATTCCTTGATGGCTTTAGATATCTGAAGCAAACATTATTTTATATGTATGCTGTGATTCACTATTACATCAAGGGGTAAGGCAAACACATTATAGTGTACGGTGGAACGTCGTTCTCCACCGAAATCCATTGCTGTTGAAATGTTGTTCTCCTATACTAGTGACGTTCACAGTGCAGCAGAATGACTTTTTGTTCTACTGCACTGCGCACGTCACACACTGTGTCCTCGAGCAGCATTTGACAGTTAGGGCTCACTCCATAGACAGGACACATAGCAAAAGCAGCAATGTTGGCAGTAGTACTATCAAAGCCACTCTCGGAATGGAATAGATTCATCCTCGATCAGGAAAACAAAAAAAGGCAAAAAAAAAAAACCGAGAAATGACATGCGGCAATTACATAGTTTCCTGAGAGACAACGATGAGCACAGGACAATACATGATATTCCCACTACAGAGCTAGACCCACTGTTAGCCAATTTTATCTATAAAATAAGAAGGTTAGACGGCAGTGAATAAACAGTTAAAATGTCAAGCATGAAAAAACGTTCAAAATGTAAAGTTCTTTTTTCTTTCTAGTAACCCCGTAAAAATGTTTTGAAGCAGAAACATGCAGTAGTGATTTTCTTTTTCCCCAAACAACGATGCTCCACCATACACTATAAAGAAAAGTGCATGGAGAACAGTTGACAACAGGGATAATCTTTCACCTCGTTGGCACTATGACGACGGATTACCTCTCGAGCTGTGCTCTCGAGGTAATCTGTCATCATAGTCCCAACTCGGTGAAAGAATAGCCCTGTTGTCAACTGTTCCCCATGCACTATCCTATATATGGACTGCGGGGGGATGGGGAGGAAACTACGGGGAGAGGGGCAGCACAGTTACTGTACACAAACAGTGAACTGTATCGGGTAGATGCGAGAGACCAATGGGTCTAGATGGTGTATACTGTGTAAATTGTAATGACCTAATAGGGTCAATCAATAAAAATGACTACTACTACTACTGCCCCTACTGCTTCTGAGATGGTGAGGACCACATCCCGAATGGATCCTTGTGTGGTAGGTTCCTTTACCAGTTGGACCGGTAGGCAGTCCTGAAAGTTATCCAACATAGCTTGGTTTCTAGAACCCCTAGCCACTGGAACTTCCCAATCCCTGACCACCACCACTTCCCCCTTCCTTACTCCTCCATTATTCCTCCTCAAAACTCTCTTTTGTTGCCCACTTTCCCCTGTCCTAGTGGTCTAAGATCCCCAGGTGCAGTTTCCTGCCTTGTGCCTCTGTGGGCTGCACCCACAGAGACTCGGTCTCCTCCATACAGCATTTGACACCCCCCATTCTCCACTGCTTCAATGCCGTCCATGATATAAAGGACTACACCTCCCCCTCTACCTTACCTTCTATCCCTCCTGAATAGTGTGCACCTTGGCATTGGGAGGTCACAATCATTGTTGTCTGAGGTCCATGTTTCAGTGATGGCAACAAGGCCATCTTAGTAACCGTTACCATTGCCTGTAATTCACTAATTTTGTTGCCCAGCCTCCTAGCTTTTAAGCAAACCCCTTCCAGGTGTCCTCTGACTGCTTTTTGTTAAGTATTATTTTTTTTTCTTTTGCACAATCCTGGCCCTTTTTGTCCCATTTTACCTACCGCACCCTCTTTGTACCCCTTTTTTATTATTTCCTGCCTTACACCTGTTGGGACCTGAACTGTTTGATCCTTTTTGTCATGTTAGTTTAGGACCTAGCTGAAGGTTTTTGTATAAGAGTAAAGGTTGCATGCAATGGAAATCAAGAATGAGTGAAGTGGCTCATGAATTCTGTATGTGATTTGTACAAATTCCAGATCACATGTGGAACCTTTTTCTTTACAGGGGGTATTGGCACATAAACATATGCCAATGGAATGGCAATAAGCCAGCCATGATAGTGTTTAACTTGCCCATTTTCTAGGACAGCAATGTGGTCAGACTTCTTGCTGTCATGGGTCACACCTGCTGTCAGGCATGGCTGAATTTAGTCAAGTCTCTACCAAACCTTCACCTCAAGAAACAGTGAAGATGTATAGTTCTTTATTTGTTTGGATTAACTAATAAGAGAAATATGGTTGTATTATGTAGTCCATGGCCAGACTACATTGCTGGTACAGAACCCTTGCTGTTAAAGTGAGTTTCTTACAACAGACCTCAAGGACAGACTGCTTCAGCTTCACCGAATGTCCTTAGCTAGAGCATCAAAGGCTTTCTGATACTTTGCAATATCCCTTTTTAGGTCTGTTGGTCATATTTACTATCATTCTCCTAAATCAATTTTCCTCCCTCTCTCAGCCCTAGCTTCTGGGCCTGAAGACAGCACCATTCTGAATGCAGCTCCACTTTTTCAGCTTTCTCAGTCCATCTTGCCAGGCTTTTCTTCCATGCAGATTCTGGATGAGCAGCTTCCAAACCACAGCCAGAGTCTATCCATGTTGTACAGTAACTCCAGTTCTTTCCTTCTGTCTCTTTTTTCTAACTCAGGATGTTTCCTTGAGGAAAAACAAGCCTGGTCTGCAACACGATATCCTCCACTAGCATTTGAAAAACAAACTCTGTATATAAGCAAATTGTGCTTAGACATTGGCAGACTCAGTGCCTGTGCCAATAGGTACAAAAGATCTATCAGCAAGAAGGTGGGGTGGAGCAACAATGGGGAAACATCAAAACCGCCATCACAGAGTCAACAAGTCTTTGTGTGAAGCAAATAAACAAATCAAAATGAGAGAAAAAAACACTACGGTTCTCAAAAGAAGTGGTAGGAAAGGTAAGGAAAAAAAGATAGCATTCAGGAAGTATAAGAAAACACAGAAGGAGCAGGACAGAGAACTGTACCAGTTAAAGCAGAAGGAAGCGGGTAAGGCAGTCAGAATAGCAAAGGCCCAAACTGAGGAAAAGATAGCCAACTTGGTTAAGAAGAGGGATAAAACCTTTTATAGGTACATTAGGGAGCAAAGAAAGACTAAGGCAGGGATACTGAGGCTGAACAAAGAGGAAGGTGGTTGGGCAGAGAGCGACAGTGAAAAAGCAGGGATACTGAACGAATACTTCTGCTCAGTATTCACAATGGAAAAGCAGGGGAAAATACCTAATCCAGTCAATAGAAGCACTCTGGATAGGGGGGTTGATATTAGTCCTTTCACAGAAGAAAGGGTTCTGAAAGAACTCTTAAAACTGAAGGTGGATAAAGCAATGGGGCCTGATGGGATTCACCCCATAATTTTAAAAGAACTAAGGAAAGAACTAGTAACACCACTGACTACCCTTTTTAATAAATCATGGGAGGATGGGGTGGTACCTGAGGACTGGAGGAGGGTGGATGTGATTCCCCTTCACAAAAGTGGGAGCAGGTCAGAGGCAGGAAACTACAGACTTGTCTGTTTGACCTCAGTGGTAGGGAAAATGATGGAATCACTTCTGAAGGAAAGAACTGTTGAGTACCTAGAGGCCAGTGGGGCCCAGGACCCAAGGCAGCATGGATTCACAGTGGGAAGGTCATGTCAGACAAATCTAATTGATTTCTTTGACTGGGTGACCAAAGCAGTAGTCCAGGGAGGGACTGTGGACATGGCCTACCTAGACTTTAGCACGGCATTTGACACAGTCCCGCACAAAAGATTAATAAATAAATTAGCCAGCCTGGGAGTGGGTCCCAGGGTGGTAGCCTGGGTAAAACACTGGTTGGACAACAGGACACAGCGGGTAATAGTAAATGGAGTCCAGAGTGAAGAAAGGAGGGTTACTAGTGGGGTACCGCAGGGTTCAGTACTGGGGCCAGTCCTTTTTAATGTCTTTATAAGTGACATTGCATAGGGACTGGAAGGGAAAGTATGTCTTTTTGCAGATGACACAAAGATCTGCAGCAGGGTTGATACATAAGGTGAGGTGGAAAGGATGAAAAGGGACTTGGCAAGGTTGGAGGAATGGACAAATGTATGGCAGCTTAGATTCAATGCAAAAAAGTGCAAAGTAATGCACCTGGGAAACAAAAACCCAGGGGAAGAGTACACAATGGGGGGGGGGGTGAGATACTGTCAACAAACAAAAATGGAAAGGGACCTGGGGGTAGTATTATCAGACAACCTAAAGGTGGGCCAGCAATGTGAGAAGGGAGTAAGGAGGGCTGGGGGGACACTGGGATGCATAGGGAGAGGCATCACCAGTAGAAAACAGGACGTTGTTGGCCCTCTGTACAGACAGTTGGTAAGACCACATCTGGAGTACTGTGTGCAGTTCTGGAGACCCCATCTCTGCAAAGACATAGACAGGGTGGAGGCTGTCCAGAGGAGGGCAAACAAATGATGCAGGGTCTGCATCAGAAGACATATGAAGAAAGACTAAAGGAACTAAAGATGTATATCCTCGAGGAAAGGAGGAGGGGACATGATGGAAACTTTCAAATACCTCAAGGGAATCAACAAAGTCCAAGAGGGTAGCATCTTTCAGAAAAAGAGATGTGCAAAACAAGGGGGCACAATTTGAAGATAAAGGGGGACGGCTCAGAGGTAATGTGAGGAAGTATTTCTTCACAGAGAGGGTTGTGGATACATGGAACAACCTTCCTGAGGAGGTCGTAGAGTCAAAAACAGTGGGGGAATTCAAGAATGCATGGGACAGACATAAGGCAATTCTAGTGGGGGGTAGGAGGAAGTAGGCTGTTGGTTAACTTGGATCTGCAGCTTATCCATTAGGTAGGGAAATGGGCAGACTAGGTGGGCCAAGCGGTCCTTATCTGCCATCAAATTCTATGTTTCTGAGTTTGTATCTCTCCTTAAAAGCAAGGCATACATAAACACAACTTAAGTTGCCATAGTGCTGTGCTCCAAAATAAATCTTTTGGTTTGGTTTTTTCCCCTCAGGCTGGAAAGTTACCCCTTTTTTTCTATAAAGCCGTTTCTCTCTTTCACTCAACTGACCCCATTCAGACTCAGTCCACCTCGCCCTGCCACCCACCATCTCTAGAATTTATGTCCCCATTGGCATCCCCCATGAATTACCCCTTATGGCATGGCAGTCGGAGCTGGCCAGGCCCCTCTGGAGCACAATTCAGATTTTTGCTCAGGAGGAGGTGCGTAGTTGATGGTGCATGGGCTGAGCAGCCCTGCAATGGGCTGAGCAGCCATCTAGCTTGTTCTGGGAAAGGGGTGGAGGGTCCCTGAATTCACCCGTTCCCACCCACCCGTTCCCACCCGTTCCCACCCTGTGTTTCTTCCAAAGCCACCCATTGTACAATGAAGTTATTGTGAGGCGTGAATAGGATAAGATACATAGATACATAGATACATAGACAGTGTCGGCAGATAAGGGCCTATGGCCCACCCAGTCTGCCCATTTGAGCTTGTAAGTTCAGTTTGTTTTCCTAGAAGTCTGTTGCCCCTTACCCCTGAACTCCAGAATTCCTTTATGTCTATCCCATGCATTCTTAAATCCCGTGATTGTTTCAGCCCCCACCACTTCCTCTGGCAGGGTGTTCCACTTGTCCACCACCCGTTCTGTGAAGAAATTCTTTCTCATGTTTCCTCTGAATCATCCTCCCTCCAACTTCATCCCATGCCCTCTAGTCCTGGAACATCTTTTTCGCTTAAAATAGTGTTTTCCTGCACCCTGTTCCTCCCTGTAAGATACTTGTATGTCTCTATCATATCCCCTCTCTCCCTCCTCTCCTCCAGGGAGTACATGTTTAGTTCCTTCAACCTGTCTTCATAGGACTTGTGATGCAATCCATGCACCATCTTTGTTGCCCTCCTCTGAACCTTCTCTACCCTGTCTATGTCCTTACGTAGATATGGTCTCCAAAACTGTACACTGTACTCCAGGTGGGGCCTCACTAGTGTCTTGTATAGCGGAATTATGACCTCCCTTTTCCTGCTGGTGATGCCCCTGCCTATACATCCCAGCATCCTATTTGCTTTACCTGCTGCCTTGTCACACTGTTTCCCTACCTTGGGGTCATCAGAGATGATAACCCCAAGATCCCTTTCCTGCTTGGTGCATGCTATATCCTCACCCCCCAACTGATATATTGTGCCAGGGTTTTTGTGCCCCATATGCATTATCTTGCACTTCCTTGCATTGAATTTCAACTGCCAAACCCTTGACCATTCTTCAAGTTTCTGCAGGTTGCTTCTCATTCTGTCTACACCCTCTGGTGTGTCTACTCTGTTACAGAGCTTAGTGTCATCAGCGAACAGTGAAATTCTGCCTTCTAGGTCCTGCGCCATGTCACTGATGAAGATGTTGAATAGGACCGGTCCAGCACTGATCCTTGTGGTACCCCACTGGTGACTCTTCCCTCTGTGGAGTGACAGCCATTTACCACCACCTCTGTGTCCTGCCACCCAGTCAGTTACCTACCCACCACTACTGTCCTGCCCACACCATATTCCCCAGTTTGTGTAATAGTCTTCTATGTGGCACAGTGTCAAAGGCCTTGCTGAAGTCCAGATAGGCCATGTCCACTGCCCTCCCTGATCCACCTCCCTAGTCACCCAGTCAAAAATTCAATGAGGTTGGTCTGACATGACCTCCCCTGGTAAAACCATGCTGCCTTGGGTCCTGTAGTCCATTGACAACCAGGTGTTCCACCAATCTCTCCTTCAGTAGTGCTTCCATGATCTTCCCACTACCGAGGTGAGGCTGACTGGTCTGTAGTTCCTGCTTCCTCTTTGTTCCCACTTTTGTATAAGGGACTACATCTGCTGTCCTCCACTCTTTGGGTACCTCCCTGTTTCCAGTGATCGGCTAAACAGGATAGCCAGAGGTTCAGCCACCACCTCTCTTAGTTCTTTAAGGACCTAGGGTGCACCCATCTGGCCCCATTGCTTTATCAACTCTTATTACTTCCAATTCCTTCAGGACCCTTTCTCGTGTAAAGGGACTTGTGTCCATTTCTGCACCATTCTCACCCTTGTACTCCTTCAGACCCATTACCCTCCTCTTCCTCAGTAAAGACTGAGCAGAAATACCTGTTCAATATGTCAGCTTTACTGTTGTCATCCTCCACGTGGCCCCATCCTCCTCTTCAGTCTCACTATCCCTCCCTTTGTCTTTCTTTTTCACTTATGTACCTGTAAAAGGTTTTGTCCCTCTACCCACTGATTTTGCAATGTGTTCTGTCTGAGCTTTGGCTTCCCTTACTGACCTCCCTGCCTCCTTTGCTTATCCTGGTACTTCTCCCTATCCCTTCTACCTGTGTCTTTTTGTATTGCCTGAATGCAATCTTTTGGCTTTCACTTTCTTTGCTACCTCTTTGGAAACCATAATGGTCTCCTTCCTTTTCCTCTTGCTAACCTGCTTAATACATAATTCTGTTGTTCTTGTAATCCCCATTTCAAATACTGCTTACTGTTCCTCAACCCCTGATTCCTGTCCCATTCCCTTAATGCCTCTTTCAAGTATCTCCCAATTTTCCAAAGTCTGCCCCGAAAATCCAGGATCGTGTTTTGTGTGGTTTGGTTCTGCTCTTTCTGTGATTTCAAACCACAATGACTGTAGTCACTGTTTTCAGGTGCTCCCCACTGTTACCCCCATCACACTGTCCCTGTTTGTGAGCACAAGGTCCAGTATTGCCTTCTGCCGAGTTGGTTCCATGACCAGTTGCTTGAGGAAGGCTCCCTGAAGGGAGTCCAGGATAAATCTGCTCCTAGTTGATGCTGCTGCTGGGATGCTCCAGCCACGTCTGGAATATTGAAGTCTCCAACCAGTACTACCTCACCCTTGTCTGCCATCCTTTGGATGGCTAGCATCAGCTCCCTATCTGTTTCTTCCTCCAGGGCTGGTGGTCTATAGACCACACCTGTGCAGATGGCTGTCCCCATTTTCCTTTCCAGCTTAACCCACAGTATCTCTCCCCCATTTTGTTCCTCCTGGATCTCTGTGGCCCTTATGTCATTTTTCACATAGAGCGCCACTCCTCCTCCCTTTCTGCCTGCTCTGTCTCTTCTGAATATGTTGCAGCCAGGTATGGCCATCTCCCAGTCGTGGTTATCATTACACCAGGTTTCAGTGATGGCCACAATGTCCAGGTCTGACTGCACCATGACAGCCTCCAGATCTTCCATCTTGTTGCTAAGACATCTGGGAGTCAATGCAGATCACTGGCTGACACTACAATGTCATGTGTTGGTGGTAGTTTGTAGTGGGGTTTTCCAATTGATAATATCTCATGGATCAATCCCTATTTAGCGTATGAGGACCTGGTGACCATTGTGTATGTCTTTGTCACTTCTAAACTCAACCACTGTAATATCATAACCTAGGGTTATATGAGAGATTGATGCATAATCTTCAGCTCATGCGGAATGTGGCAACTAGGTTGATTATGGGGACATCCAATTCAGCAAACATGATCTAAACCAGACACTCAGTACTCAATTAATGTTTCCAGTAATGTATTCAATATCCATCCATTAAGCAGAGATCCCCCTGGTTTTCATTTGGACATCCAATTCAGAACATATTTCTACTGTACTCTGAAGCCTGCACTGGCTTAAGGTGAGGTGGTACATCGCCTTCAAGATAGCACTGCTAACATGCAAGGCTCTTTGGACTGGGCCTGAGCTACATGAAAGGACTCTTTGCTTTACCTGCACCTTGTCATCCTCTCCCCTCCATGGAGGGAAACCTTTTAACCATCTTGAGATCCACTGGAGACAGGCACTAGGGCATTCTCATGGTGGCCCCACTATTGTGGAATACTTTGCCACCATATTTAAGGAACTCAACCTTGGCGGAGACATTTAAAAAGGGAAGTGTCTGCTTTCCTATCAGATTCAGTTGCTGTTGCACAGACACTAATGTGCCAGCAAATTCTGGGACACTTTCCTTCAGGACAGGCACTAGTGTCTCAGCAGATGCCGGCAGAGTTCCTTTACTGCAGGCACTAGTGTAACAGCAGCTCCACATCTGCTGGGACACCTTACCTAGCACAGACACTTCTGTCTCAGCATCTCAGCAGATGTTGGGACACTTCACTTCACCAGAGGCAGTAGTGTCCCAGCAGATGCTAGCAGAGTTCCATTACCACAGGCACTAGGTCCCAGCAGATCCACATTTGCTGGGACACTTTAATTAGCACAGATACTTCTGTCCCAGCAGATGATGGGACACTACACTTCACCACAGGCACTAGTGTCCCAGCAGATGCTGGCAGAGTTCTATTACCACAGGTGCTACTGTCCCAGCGTATCCGTAATCTACTGGGGCATTTTACCTAGCACAGACACTTCTGTCCCAGCAGATGCTGGGACACTTTCATTTTTTAATTTTTAATTTTTATATTTGAAGGCATGTGAGCACGTTTGCCTGTTTTCACAAGCACCCAGTCATGAACTACAAAGCAAAGAAACACAAATACAAAGAGGTAGGCAACATAAGAGGGCAAGGAATAATATACATGGTGGGGGGATGGTACAATCAAGGTGTTCACATTGTTACTACAGCAACTATATGATACAATGGAAGTAGGAGGCCTAGGAACCTATGCACAGCGTGATGGAGGAGATGAGTACAATCAATACAGATAGTTTAGCAAGCAGCTGTATACAAACATTAGGAGTAATGTGAAGGGGAAGAGTGTGAATTGGTGGGGTAGGTATTGTTAAGAGCAGGTACAGACAGATTTAGCCAAGAGGTGAATTTTCAGATTGTGTTTAAAGATCCTAGGGACGGACATTGAATGAGGGAGTCAGGGAGGGTGTTAAACAGTTGAGTGCCCCTAGGGGCTAAGGAGTGCAGTCCTTGGGTAGTGTGACAGAAAGGCACTATGAAGGAGTAGTGGGGGTGGATCTAGTGGTACGAGCACTGGTGGGCTTCTGAAAGCTAGAGACGATGCAGCTAGGGAGCTGTTGAGAGTGGCTATTACTTGGTGACTACAACTTGAATTGGCAGTCCAGTCAATCTAATGTTGACAAAGAAGCCCTGGCTGGGCTCAGAATGCATCAGGTTATCAGGGACACCACCTGTATGTACTACAAAACTGGCTATGAATCCATTCTTGATTGATCATAGTGCTAACCCTGCCTGAGTGGTTAATGCTGGGGTTCTCCATGACTCCATTAGTGACCACTGCGCCATTTTCTGTAAATGGTCAGGCAAAGGCCAAAAGAAGGAACCCGGGTTCATCCTTTGCAGACAACTTAAAAAAGTTAACCTTGATGACTTCTCTAAAGCCATCCTGGATGCAGACTGGTCTTTCACCAACCACATCCTAGACATAGACATTGCCCTCAAATCCTTTAGCAAGACCTTTCTATCCATCTGTGACTCCTCACTCCCACTCAAAAAACTCAGGGTGAAATGCCACACTAACAATTGAGTCATGTCTGACCTACTAAAGCTCATGTGGAAAAGAGACAAAGCATGTACCAAATATAGAAAATCTAAACTTCCCAACCTTCTACAGGAATACAAACCCCTATGAAATAAGTGCAAATCCAGGGTCAGAGCTGCAAAAACAAACTTCCTCAGGGACAAACAACTGGGTGCTAGAGGCAACTCTAAACACACCTGGAGAACACTCAGCAGCCTACTGGGAAGAGGTCACACTGCCAAACAAATATCCCTCAATGATGAGGGAAGCCTAATAAGTGAACCAAGTGAGATAGCCAATCTCCTCAACACTTACTTCAGCGACCTCGACATACACAAACCAAATAATACACGGCTTATTGACAGTAGCCTACCCACTGCGTCTCCTGACTCCCCCCCACACAAACAACCATTCCTCCTCCTCCCCAAATGCAACTATGGATATCTTTCCCCTGCTAATGTAATCACCTACCTAAAAAAGAATGACCCGAAACCCAGTCTGGGCCTTGACGACAATGACTACCACATCCTGAAGCTCGTCCATGTACCTATCTTCCTTTTCCTAACCAACATCCTCAACAACTCACTCTGCACTGGAGTATTCCTCAGTAAGTGGAAAAGTACACTATAAAACCACTCCACAAATCCAGCTCCAGAAATTACATTTGCAACTGCAGACCCATCTCTCTCCTCGTGCCCTTATCCAAAATTATATAAAAAAAATCATCCTTGATCAAACCATGAACTTCCTAGATACACACAAATGTCTTACTGAATCACAGCATAGGTTCTGAACCAGTTTCAGTACCAAGACCACCCTAGTAAGGCTTACTAATTTTATTGAAGAGGCAAGTGATGAAGATTTCTACACTGGCTCAGTGTTTGTTGACCTAACAAAGGCCTTCAACCTTGTCAATCATAAAATTCTCCTACACACCTTATCAGGCCTAAATTTCTCTTCCAAAGTGTTAAAATGGTTTGAAAATTGCTTGAATAATCGGATACACAGGACTACAACAGTAGGTCAATACTCCGAAATTCATCACATCAAATATGAAGTTCACCAGGGTTCCATCCTTGAACGTCTCCAATTCTCTCTTGTAGTCAACCCCCTCCCTGATATCTATTCATTCACAGAGCTCATCCTCTATGCAGATGACACAGCCCTCTTTTGCAAGGATAAGAACCCCCTCTACCTTCAGAACAAACTGCAACATGACTTCAGTAAACTACACTGCTAGATCCCCTCCTGGGGCCTGGTTCTCAACTCCAAGAAAACTAAGATCATGGTATTCTCAGGCTCTAGGAAGTCCCTGAATTGTGATTTTATTCTTATAGACAACTATGGCAACCCTATCGAGAGACAGTCACCACCTTCAAATACCTGGGGATTCACTTGGACTGTCACCTGAACTACGAGCTACACACTCATCAATTAATTAAAATAATTCACCAGAGACTTGACATCCTACATTGACAAAAACATTTCTTTATACTAGAAACTAGGGCATTGATTACCAACAGTTTCCTGCTCCCTATTTTAGACAATGGCTCCATCATATACTCAGCCCCCATCTTGCAGAAAAATCTAGTTAAAGACCATGTATCACAGCATCATCCAATTCATCACAGGCCTCCCCCTTATAACGCACCACTGTGATCTATACAAGGCTACAAACTGGCTCCTCCTGGAGGATAGATTTAACAGCAGAATTCTCACTTTTTTCTTGAAAATCCCATTGGGCTCCATGCCTAGCAGCATCTCCTCGCTCTTCAATAAATCTGTACACACAGGACCACCAGTCACTCCACTACCCATGCATTTGCGATTCCTTGCTGTCATATCAGCCTGGAGCAACACTCTCTCTCCTACAAAGGTGCCAAACTTTTTAACAACCTTCCCTCACCCTTGGTCCTGTGCAACACACTTACGTCATTCAAAAACCAATTGAAATCCTACTTTTTAGACAATCTCCAATGCAGGTGCCCCTGACCCACGCTCTAAGCTCCAATCTCTTCTTTTTAATTTCCTGTACTTCTCACCTGGCATATTTTTGCTTTTCAATTTAAAATTATTATATAGTTAGGTTATATTTAACAGTACCTTCCCTATTATGTTCTGTCCTCTTTGTATGACTGTTATTCCTGATGATGTAATGTTCACCAGTGTGTTATTGTACCAACTTTGTATGCACTCTCATTCCAAACTATGTAATGTTTACCAATATGTATGATTTACTAAATTTCGTCACTGGATGAGTGTGAAAATGGACAATTTTGCTCACATGCCTTTCCAGTATAAATAATAAAAATGAAACGAAAATGAAGGGAGTAGTTCCCTGTGAACTTTAAAGAACAATGTCAGAATTGTATGGGTAACTCTGTCTTCTAGTGATAATCAGTTAGCGCCCATATAAAGGTTGCAGTGATGCGTACTTCTGGGGAGGCCTGTCACAGACCTGATAATGTTGTAGTAGGTGGATATTAACTTACTTAGGGTCTTTTGCGGTAGAGAGGAGGAGGAGGAGGAGTTAATAATGGATCCGTAGTCGAGGCGGAGAATCAGGAAGCTATTTGTGACCAGGGATCTGGATTCGGGAATGAGGAATTGATTAATGTGATATAACAACCTGAGCCTTTGGTGAATTTTTTTGATGAGCTGGGTAATGTGGAATTCATGTGACAGGTGGTAGTCAGGGTGGATACCAAGGTATTTAAATCCTGAGACCCTCTCAATTATGTTTCCATCATTATCAGTGGGAGTGAAATTGAAATCTGAGGATTTTCTAGCACCAGAAAAAAACATATATTTTTTATTTTTTTTTTGGCATTGAGGACCAATCCATGGGAGGAAATCCAGGAGTGCAGCTTATGGAAATCATCCAGGAGATTACGAAGGAGAGTTATGAGGCAGTGGTCTTTACAGAAAAGAGCATCATCATCTGCATAGCGGAGTAGCTCTGTGTGCTTACAGATCTCGGGGACGGAATTAATGATGAGGGAAAAAGAGTAAGGAGCCTATAATGGAGCATTGAGGGACTCCATATTTAATGGGACAGATATCCGAGTAAAGTTATTTGATCAATGTAGTGTGAGCTCTATTGCATACATAGTGCTAGAACCAGTTAAGAACTTGCTTTGAGAAATGAAGTTGGGAGACAGTGTTGAGGAGTATGGGGTGATCTACTCGATCAAAGGCCTTGGTGAGGTATACAAATATGGAGTTGGTATAGAGACCTTTGTCATTGGCATTGTTAATGACATTGTTTGATTTAATTAGAGCAGTCTCTGTACTGTGGGTGGCCCTGAAGCCATGTTGTGAGTCAGTGAGTAGATTATAGGATTCTAGGTGTTTTACGGTTTGGTCCAGGGCAATCTTTTCCAAGATTTTGGAGAGGGGAGCAAGAAGGGAAATAGGCCGGAAGTTACTCACATAATTTTTTGAACCAGATTTATGGAGGGGTTTGATGGTGGTAGTTTTCCATTTAGTAGGAAAGACACCAGTGCAAAAAGTGTGATTGAAGATGTTGTTGAGAGGGAGAGCAATGTGTTCACAGATGAGCTTGATAATGCGGTATTCGATGGTATCGGCACATAAGCTGGGACTGAGGTTGTTGTTTTTTAAGTAATAGACAACCTGTGTGGGAGAGAGGTAACAAAAGTGAAAGTTGTGGCTGCTGTGGATTGTAGAAGGTTCAGTAGTGTTGCTAGGGCTTGAGATGTAGGTTTGATTGCATGGGGGCTTGTATTTTTTGTGGTCCCCAAAGTGGGAGTTGAACAGGTTGGTGACAGCTATTGTGTACTGGAGGAGTTTTCCATCTTTGGCTAGAGAGAATTGTTTGCCCTTTTTACCCCTGCTGAGAAGTTCATTCACTGTGTTCCAGCTGAATTTGGTGCTACCCAAGCCACTGAATTGTTTGTTTTTGAGAAATTTTACCTTGGCTGCAGGTATAGCTGATTTACATTTGTTGCAGTGAGACTTATATTGTTGCAGAAGGTTGGGGAGTTTAAGTTTCCTGTAGGTGGACCAGGCCTTATCCCTTTTGAGCATAAGATGTAACAGATTGGAGGTAACTCGTTCAGATCTCTATGTTCTTGACTCTGAGTGTTTCCCTTCCCTTCACCCATAGGCATTAGTGTCCAAGCAGATGCTGACAGATATCTGTTACCGCAGGCACTAGTGTCCCAGCACATCTGCAGCTCCTGGGACACTTTACCTAGCAGACACTTCACTTCACCACAGTGCCCCAGCAGACGCTGGTAGAGTTCTGTTACCACAGATGCTACTGTCCCAGGCCCCAGCAGATCCATATCTGCTGGGACACTTTACCTAGCACAGACACTACTGTCCCAGTAGATGCTGGGACACTTCATTTCACCACAGACAGTAGTGTCCCAGAAGATGCTGACAGATATCTGTTACCGCAGGCACTAGTGTCCCAGCACATCTGCAGCTCCTGGGACACTTTACCTAGCAGACACTTCACTTCACCACAGTGCCCCAGCAGACGCTGGTAGAGTTCCGTTACCACAGGTGCTACTGTCCCAGGCCCCAGCAGATCCATATCTGCTGGGACACTTTACCTAGCAGACACTACTGTCCCAGTAGATGCTGGGGCACTTCATTTCACCACAGGCAGTAGTGTCCCAGAAGATGCTGACAGAGTCTGAATCACTAACGGCTCAGCAGATGCTGGCACAGTCCATTTGCCACAGTCACTATTGCTCCTGCACACGTGCATTGCCTCCACAGTTCCAGTACGCCATGTCGATGCTGGGGCACTCCTAGACTTGTGATTTTAGTTCCCTAGTAACCCAATAACCAATAAAAAACTATATGCAATGACTTTACTGTAGCAGCCAATCAGGGAATACTTCTTTGCTAGACTTCCAAGGAGGGAAAGGTACAGAGAGGAGTGGTAGCAATGGTTCAAGTTCTAGTTCAAGTTTATTGCAGGAAAACTCCATTGAGTAAGCTCATTCACAAGGAGGTCCTGAAGCATGTATACAGACAAATATATAATACATATAATGAATAAACATAACAGTAATTAAAAGTGTGGTTTAGATCCATATGATACATAATACTCAGTTAGGACATAACAATGTAGGTATAAGAAGCAAAAACCTGGGGAGAAGCATTGGAGGTGGACAGTGTAGAGTCTACAGAAGAGAGAAGTTAAAAATAAGATGGAAGAGTTAAGAGATGAGGAAAAGGGGGGCAAGAAGAGGGCTAGAGGGCTGTGGTGCTAGAGGGAATGTGGGGGGAAAAGAAAAATAAAGAGAAGAAAGATAAAGATAAGGGGTCAACCAACAGATAAAAAGAAATTAGGGTAAGGGGGAAAAAGAAGAGAGTTAGCGAGAGTAGGGGGGAGTGTAATATAGGGGAAGAGAAGTAAGGGCAGGGAAAAGTTGTGAGGACAAATGCAGGGATCATTTTGATTGCCCACCATAGGCAATTAGAAGAAGAAAGGGTCGAAGGCTAGGAGGGTTCCATATGGACTAGAGCTGATTCCAGTTCATTGGAAGGATGGGGTGGGTAATAATGGTGGGGAGGGAGTTTAGGAACAGCTACAAGTTTCTTTTAATTTAGAAGCAGCTAGCCTTTTGAAGAAGTTGACAGAGACAGTGCTGGTTAGTTTCAGGGAGGATTGAAGCAGATTCCAGATGGTTGGAAGGGCACTTGATATGGCACTTTTGCCAAAAGAGGTGCAAGTCCTAGGCACGTTGAGGAGGATAAATTCTGATTTCCTAAGAGAGTATGCACTGTGGGAGATGCGGAAGAGAGATGTTAGGTAGTTTGGGAGTTTGTTCAGAAGAAGCTATAGGGTCCAGATACCTGCATGAAGCATGTGTCTAATGGTAAGTGACATCCAACCAACAGCTGCATACAGATTACAATGGTGGGTCTGGTATGGGGAGTTTGTAATAAAGTGCAGAACATGATGATAGAGGATGCCCAATTTGTTTAGGTTGGTGATTGCAGAAGTGGTGTAGATTACGTTCCCATAGTCGAGTAGGGGGAGGAATGTGGCCTGGTTAAGCCTGATCCTGGTGTCTAATGGAAAAAGAGACCTGTTGCGGAAGAAGAATCCTAGCCTGGCTTTTACTCTCCTGGAGAGGTCATCAAGGTGAACATTAAAGGAGAGCTTGTTGTCTAACCAAATGCCAAGATATTTAAATTTGGAGATGACTTCCAATGGTTCACCTAAGGAGGTGACAATAAAATCTTTGGGAAGGTCAAGGGGGATGGTAGAAGAGGTATTGAGAAAGAAGATCATGGCCTTGGTTTTCTTGGCCTTTAGGAGAAGTTTGACATTAAAAAGATTATATTCAAGCTGAACAAAGCTGACTTGGAGTACGTCGTCAGACAATGTAGAGCCAGATGTGTACAAAACTGTATCACCTGCAAAGAAATGCAGATTTGACTTGGTTATATGTGAATCGAGATCATTGATGTATAAGGAGAAAAGGATAGGACCTAAGATGGAGCCCTGAGGGACTCCCCTAGGAACTGGCAAGGAGGCAGAGAACAGGCCGCCTGCTTTGATTTTCTGAGTCCTTCCTGATAGGTAGCTATTAAACCACTGAGTGGTGGATGGGGTGGCACCTATTTTGGTAAGGCTACTCACTATTAGGTTGTGATCTACACTGTCGAATGCTTTACAAAGGTCTAAGAAGACTGCACCAGTGATCTTCTTAGAATCCATAGCAGAGACCCAGTCATTGGTAACTTTGGCCAACTCAGTGATGGTGCTGTGATTAGGGCAAAAGCCAGATTGTGCTGGGTTTAAGAGTGAGTAGGTTTCGACGTGGTAATTTAGCTGAGTATAAATCAATTTTTCAAAAATGTTTGAGAGGAATGGCAGGATTCAAATGGGCCTCTAGTTATTTAGGTTGCATGGATCCCCCAGTTTAAATGAGTGAAGGATGTGGGCAGATTTCCAACAAGAAGGAACTGTAGCAGTGGTAATAGGGAGACTGAATATATGGAGAATGGGGGCAGTAAGATAGGGGTAGCCTAATTTTAGGAAAAATGGTTCGAGTCCATCATCCTCGGCGCTTTTCTTGGTATCTAAATTAATGAGCGGAGAAAGGAATGCAATTTTCCTCTCATGCTGATTTTCAGTATCGGTTTGAAAAATATAAAAATGAAACCTTTTCTGTCTGAAGGGTGGACAAATCAACTTCTTCTGCTAGTCAGAAAAAAATTGAAAGTAAAACAGATACATACTGACAAATTTCTCATTGCACATGTTAAATTTGTCTATGTGTGCCATGGTGTACCTAAACCTAATTGAAAAGGAGTTCGTTTACAAGGTAAGCATAATAAGAACTGTTGTTATTACACAATGTTGTGCCATGTTTTGCTGTGCACTGTTCTAAAAGTTATGTTTTTGTGTTCCAAATTAGCTCAATTTGTCAATTAAACATACTATAGATGATTATACTAATTACTGTTATTGGTCAAAACATGGATTTTGATTTTAATTTTATTTTCAATTTTCAGCATTTAATTAACTTTTGTTTTATTGGCAGAAAACAGATGCAGCACACTGTTCTTTTATTTTGCTGTCTATGATGCTTTTTAATTAAACTGTTGTTATCAGGGACAATAAATATATCCTACACCATAATTATTATCAAGGTATTGTCTTTCCAATGAGTTACCTACAATAAATACCTTTATTTGACTATTTTTAATGTTAACCACCACCTGGAGATGCAAATTAACTGTAACACATGACCACCAAAGAACATATTGGGCAAGAATGCTTTTTTAACTCTCAAACCATGTACAAAAATAAAGCAATGTGGCATCATGCACATAGGACATGGGGGGTGCATCTGCCCCTCTAAATATCTGACAAAATTTAAAATAAATAGAATTATTTTGTGTGTGTGTGTGTGTACTGTTTAAAAAATGTGCTTTTTTACTTACTTTTTCTGGGGGAGGGGGGGTTCTAGCAGATGGCTGGGTGGATTTGTTGGCAGGCACCACTGCCACTGTCTCTGCACCCTGACTGCATAAAAAAATACTGCCCTGACTTTGTCTTCTCACGAACGCCAATCAGTCATGCCACCAGACATTGCATTGCACTTTCACCTTTGCCCAAGCCTCAAAGCACAGCAGGCTGCAGCCATACCATTGCTGATGATGAGACAGAGTGTCAGCGACACATGGCGAAGGAGGCAGCAGTGTCTGGCTGGTGTGGTCAGTAGCAGAGGGCAGCCAAATTGGTTCTGTTCCAGCAGGGTGAGAAGGGAGGGTGAAACATGGCTGAGTGCAGACTTCACAGCAGGCAGTGTGCACATGAGAGAGTAGAGGAGGACTACATTGGTGACCCGGGGGGGGGTGAGAGCAAGACAGAGCGGCTGCACGGTGGAGCATGAGCATTGTGGTGAGAGTGCAGTTGGTCAACAGGGAGGGTTGGGCCTGAACACAGGAGTCGACGCACCAATGAATTCAAAACAAAAATTAACAGACTGGTTGAGACCAGAGTGGTTGTGAGTCCGATCCTTGGAGGGAAGGGTGGGCTAAGTGCAGTGTGCCTGAGTGCAAGAGTCGTGCCATAAAAAGCCAAACAAAAAAGAAAAAAAACAGACCTGAGGCCAAGGAGAGCAGTCATCAGCATAGAGGAAGGGCTGGCTAAGTGCAGGAGGTTTGAAGTTGTAAATGAGCCTTGCTCAATGATGTTCGCCTGAATAAATAAAGATTTGATGATGATGATGATGATGATGAATGGTAGTCAACATGCTGACAGAAAATAAATAAACCAACTCACCATGGGAGAGGGCTGAGGAGGTTGTGAGGGAAGTCAGCAGGGAAGGGAGCACTGACGAGTCATCGTGTGAGCAGTGGGCCTAAGCACAGGTGGGAAACTGATTTGAAGCCAGGTGGGAGGGAAGGCCTAAAGGTGGCTGGTTGGTGACATGTGGCTGCATGCACAGTCAGGAGGGAGACCCAGTCAGACTTGGAGAGCACCAAGAAGAAGAAAATAGGAGGAGGAGGAGCAGTATTTCAGCTGCGCCATCCACCCCATGGAGGTTGGAGTGTGGTACTGTGTAGTGACAGCCTACAAAATCAGTCAGAAGATAAGCAGTCGTACAACCAGAGTCACCAGGTAATTTTTGTTTTTTCTTTCATTTCCTGTGACTGCTGAGGGAATCCTAAATTGGGCTGAGGGAGAGGGAGGTCAGTTTTAAATTTATGTCAATGGACATTTAGTTTAGTTTACTACCTCAGTTATAAATTTAAACAAAGGAGGGAGGGGGACTTCTGTATTTGGAAAATCCTCACTCTGTCAGCCAGAGTGGTTCGCTGCAAGTTAGAAATCAGAGTTTGATTCTGATTCCTAGCCTGCAACCACCACTGAGCAAAATGGCTAATATGTGTTTATACTTGTCTGGAGCCATAACTGTGCTGCAAAGTTGTGAAAAATAGTTGCATTTATCTTCTGTCACCCTGGTCTTCTGCTGAACTGCTGATCTGGCCAGGGAGTACACAGCCAGTCTGTTCTTCAGTGGGGGTGTGTAGGTAGTTTCAGCTGTGAGGAGGGATTTCAGCTGTGATGGTGGTTCCAGCTGCAAGGGAGTGCTGGTCTGAAGGACAAAATTCAGTGGAGAAAATGGGTGCATGTTGGGTATTTTATTTTTTGTTTTAGTCTTTGGTAATCAGGTAAGGCCCAGTAGACACAAGTGCCTGTTTTCGGAGGCGACCTGGGAGCACTGGGCAGTTAGGTGACTTGCTCAGAGTCACACAGTATGCAAGTGGAGGTTGTGAGAATCAAACCAAGGTCTGGTCTGCTGGATGTACCAAGCTTCTTCACAGCTCATTACTCTAACCTCTAGGCTATACTGCCAGCCCGGTAGATGAAGACCATCACAACAACTCTGGCATTGAGTCCTCTTGTACCTCTAGGAAGCATCTGAGAAGTCCTTCACGATGGAAACCAGATAAGGTGGAGTATTGCTGCTGGGGAGCAGAAGGTGGGACCATACATTATGAGGCAAACAGGAGGGACATCATGCTGTGTCAGGGGCTGCCTGGAGTCCAAGGCAGTCCTGAAGAGGTGCAGTTTAAGGAACAGAAGGTGGCATTGCATCAGTGAAAGGAGGTCCAAGCAGGTGACGATGGGAGCAAAAAGTAAAAAAAATGAACAGCGCTGGGAACTGGCATATGAGGTTAATTGAACTCTCAAAGCATGCACTGACACAGCAGTATATATGAGGCAAGGTAAGTGGCCACAAAGAAGCTTGTGGTAATGGAACTCTGCTAGAATCTTCTGGGACAGTAGTGGTTGTGCTAGGTAAAGTGTCCCAGCAGATATGGATCTGCTGGGACACTAGTGCCTGTGGTAATGGAACTCTGCCAGCATCTGCTGGGACACATGTGCCTTTGGTAAAGGGAAGTGTTCCAGCATCTGCTGGGATAGTAGTCTCTGTGCTAGGTAAAGCATCCCAGCAGATGAACAGGTCAACTCTTTAAAATATCTTGGCGTTACCCTAAACCCAACTCTCACCTTTAATGCTCACACAACCCTGATGATAAATAGGATAAACCAGAAGCTAGGAGCAGCGCACCGTGCAAGCCACCTGCTATCACCTGAAGCTCATCTCGCTATTGCACAGGGAAATCTCCTCCCTCTCCTTGGCTACTGCTCCCCCATCTACTCACACATGTCCACAAAGCAACTCTCCCACCTCAACATGACTTACAATACCATATGTCACTTTGTTCTCAAAACCCCTCCTTAACTCATCACTGTACAGTCTATCAGTCCCTTGGATGGCTCCCTCTCCAGGCCTGCTTTGACTATACCATAGGCTGCCTAGTCGATAATGCCCCCAGAAGTAACCTGCTGTCCCCTTATGCCCCCCTGCTCATGAATAGAGCATCCATGAAACCTCTTACAGCATCCTCCTTTCAATCCCTAGAAGTCCCCCGCGTCTCTACAGCAATGGGCAGCAAAGCCTTCTCTGTCTCTGCCCCCTCCCTCTGGAATTGTCTTCCCACATCTGTTCGTGTAACCACATGCCATGCATCTTTTAAGTCTAACCTAAAGGCCTGGCTTTTGAAAGGCTCCACCTGTACATGCACACAGGGCACTGCAGGAGACCAAAAGCCACCATAATCCTACCACTGTCTGGTGCCTTTCTGCCACCCTTCTCCCCCCCACCACATCCCTAAAGCACAAACTCACATGCATGTGTCTCGTACTGCCTCACAAATCATTCCTGAGGGACCTCCTCCCACTCTACTGTACCAGGTTTCAGGCCGTGGCTCAAGAATGCACCAGGACTTGGTAGGGTACATCACTAAATATCCTGCTCTCTGTCTGTGCTCCCTCACTGTCTAACTCAGTACACTGGATGGTAGCCATGCTCTATTTACCTCAAGCTCCTCAGGTCGGCCTACCCTCTCTTCTCAGGTCATGCATGTTACCTTGACTAGATATAGATAAGTTTGGTTATTTTCAAATTGATCCTTGTCAACCTGTGTAATATTCATAACTATCCCTCCATGTACTGCTGCCAGTATTCCTACGGTACTTCACTCACCATAGTTGTATACCTTAAGTATACATTGTCTGGTTGTTGCATATTCTTGCTTGTACTGTATAATTTCAAAGTGTATATCATGTCTACTGCTTGTATGCATGTAACGTCACCTTGTGGCCCAGGTCATGACTGAAAATGGTCCTCTGGATCAGAACACTTACCTGGTTATCAAAAACGTAAATAAAATAAATAAATAAATAAGATGCAGACCTGCTGGGACAGTAGTGTCTGTGATAACGGACCTCTGTCTGCATCTGCTGAAACACTAGTGCCATTGGTGAAGGGAAGTGTCCCAACATATGCTGGGACAGTAGTGTCTGTGCTACAGAAGCTACAACCGAATCTGCTGGGACAGTAGTCGTAGCCTTTAACAAGCATTGGTCAATGCCAAAAGTTTGTCATGCATAGAGATAAGGAAGTGTGTAAGAGTATAGTAGTGCAGGAATATTTTTATTGATAATGAGCAATAGAAAGTTGTATGACAGCTGTACTGTTCATGAGGTGGTGTGATAAAAAGACCATATTGAAAATTTGGAGTGAAAGTATTGAAAATAACCAAAGTTACACATGTGGGTAGAAAATTGTGAATGACTGGGTGTAACTTGGCCATTTTTTTGAGTTGTGTGACCAAATTTTCAACATGGCCTTTGTGGTACCCCACCTCATGAAAAGTGCCAGTGTCATTTTGTTCACTCATGCTGAAAGGTGATTTCGCAGAGCGACTGCATCATTCTGCGCCACAGGTGTGAAAACACATTTCAGGCAGGATGCAAAAAAAATTACAGCAGTACTGCTCATAAGGAAGTGTGAAAAAATAGCAATGTTCAAAATCTGGAGTGAAAATATTAAAAATTGGCAAAGATAAGAGCATGCATACAAACTGCGCAACACATGCTCATAACGCAGGCATTTTGTGGAATTTTTTCACCAAGTTTTAAACATGGACTTTTTGGGGAACTCCCCTCATGAACAGTAGCACTGTGATTTTGTTAATCCATCCCGAAAGTTGATTTCGCACACTGACTGTGCCATTCTGGGCCACATGTGCGAAAACACATTTTGGGCAGGATGTGAAAAATGACAGCTGTACCATTTATAAGGATATGTGAAAAAAATCAAAATTTTGAAAATCTGGAGTGAAAATATAAAAAATTAACAAAGTTACAACCGTCCGTAGAAACTGCGCAATGCACACTGATAACGCAGGCATATTTTGGAATTTTTCCACCAAATTTGCAATACAGGCTTTTTGGGAACCCACCTCATGAACAGTGGCACTGTCATTTCGGTAATCAGTCCAGAAAGGTGATTCCACGTAGTGACCGTGAAATCACCTTTTGGGGCTGAGAAATGAAATGACACTGACATGTTCACAAGGTGGGGTCCCAAGAACCCCATTTTGAAAAGTTGGGGCCAACATTCCTAAAAATGGCTGAGATATCAACCTAAGTTGAAACCCCCATTGAGTCCCATTATACAGGCTTATCCGATTCCTTAGTTCCTAGTTCGGCTTTGAAGAGTGCAGACGTATCCTGACCAGTGGCTCCCGGCCTCTGTAGGGTAAGTATGGGTGCAGGGAGGTGGATGCGCAGAGGGAGGGTTGGGGTGGGGAGGGGACTGGGAGATGATGCTGGAAGGTTTTTTTTACAGGTATGATTAAAAAAAAAAGACCAGCTGGACGTTATTTTATTTTACAGGATTTTTAAGCATTCAGGCACACTGGGGTGGGCTCCCAGTGTGCCATAAGAGTGTGTGTGTGTGTGCGCTATTGCCGACAGGGGGATTGGACATCTCGTTGTCGGTTACAGATATAAACAGGGGGAGGGGGGGTGCATCCGACATCGGGAGTGGGCATCCCGATGTCGGAAAGAGGGAATTGTTTAACCAGTAAAGACACATGGGACTGAATGGACTGGGGTAATTGTTTAACAAGGAAAGACACGCTATGGGGCTGTACTGACTGGGGAAATAGTTTAACCAGGAAAGTCACGCTATGGGGCTGCAGACAGCGGGTAATTGTTTAACCTGGAAAGACATGCTATGGGGCTGTACTGACCGGGTGCATTGTTTAACCAGGAAAGACAAGCTATGGGGCTGCAGTGACCAGAGAATTGTTTCACCAGGAAAGACATGCTGAGCTGCAGTGTACAGGGAAATTTCTGAGCAGAGAGACACACTAAGGGGCTACAGTTGAAGGGTTCACATTTCAAAGGACAGAGCCATGTGCAGCATCAGCTCTGTCCTTTGAAATGTTTGCTGAGACCAGCCCCCTCAGCAAAACAGTGTCATCAGGACACTGCCTGCTGATTTGTTGGTCAGAGACCGGACACTGCAGCAC
Source organism: Neoceratodus forsteri (assembly GCA_016271365.2). NCBI lineage: Eukaryota > Metazoa > Chordata > Ceratodontiformes > Ceratodontidae > Neoceratodus > Neoceratodus forsteri. Next base: position 827,416,853 of record CM028135.1, read on the forward strand.
CGCTGGTCATTGGGTTGGCACCCCTCACATCCCTGTTTAGCAACTCTCATATCAGCAAGTTTGTTCGTGCTTGCGCACTGATGAACTTAAAAAGGGGTTGAAAACACTCCTGTTTATGCAGGTATTTACCGCCATCTAATTTTAGTTGATTTTGCAACATGCAGTTCTTTCCCTCAGCTATTTTAAAGTTTTTATCTCATTTAAGTAGTTTCATTTTTTTCTAAAGTAATGCAATTTGAGTTTGTATTATAATGTATTGTCCTGACTGCTGCTATTTGCTACATTGTTGTAAAGTGCCCGGAGACCTTGGGATTGGGTGCTGCAACATAAATTAAGGTTGCATGGTCTTGCCTGTTTCACAGTGGTACTATAAACTGAAGGCATGGATAGTGGACATGGTCCCTGAGGAAGTGTCAAGTAGAGGGCACAAAAATGTCAGGTTTGAGTTGGAACTGCCTTGTATGCTGCATAACACTGCACTTCTAAATAAAGTAAGCACTTAATGTATATTTATGTGTTGAGGTTTTCTAGCAGCCTAACATGGATTTCCAGTGCTAAGATATGTTCTGAGTTGACGATAAGGATATCGCTCAGCAAGGTGCGGTCCCTGGAAGTAGCCTTTTTTTCTGTGAAACTAGAAGGATTAGCTACTGTAGCAAACAAAACATTTTTATAATAAAATTCACAGATACATAGTGAGGAGACAGTAATGGATGGGATACAGCATTGGAAGAGTATAGTTGTTTAAAAGGACCAGGTAGCCAGGAGGGGGGATGGGGTAGACCCTTATGTAAGGAACGACACAGAAGAATTAAGAGAGCGGGAAGACATTAGACAGGATGGTGGAAAATTAAAATTACTCTGGGTGCAGACTGATGGCAGCAACAATATGTTGCTGTTGATGATCAGCTACAAACCTCCTGATCTTGTTCCTGATGGCAGCAACAATACATTGCTGTTGGTGATCAGCTACAAACCTCCTGATCTGGTTCCTGATACAGACTGGGGATGAGGGAGGAAATTAAAAATTCAGCAAGCAAAGGCCGCATCATAGGCCATTTAATTTTCCTGAAACTGAGAGGGATAAAGGCAGAGTCAATATGACAGTATGGGCTGACTTCTTATAGGCATGGGGTCATAACGTCACGGTCAAAACTGCACAAAACAACAATGCCACAAACAAAGTGGTGTGCACTGAAATAAGGTTGGGACGAAACGTGGGCCGTAAGAGAAACAGCGCACACCATTGGAAGTAATACTACTATCTTTGTTTTTGCAGGGGGTCTCCCCCCGCACCCCCCAATGTGGGGATCTTTGCCTCCCACACCCCACGGACTAAATATAACTAACTCTGGGAGGGGTGTGGACTTTGGGGATGTGGTAAAACTCCACGGGAGGGTAAAATTAGATTTTTTGGTAAAAGAAAAGCCGCAACACTATGGGACCTGGAGGGATCTGAGCCATGGCCCCAGGTACCCTACATCGTCAGGTGTTGGTGCCCTAGCCACTCCACCACAGGAGCGGCTCAACCAGGCACTGCACCGGCAGCCTCTTTCACACTTCTGCATGACAGCATACAGTGACAGGGGTTGTGGTTATTCCTGTACGCTGTGAAACCACTGTCGCTATACACACATTAGCACTTTCTGCAGTGTGTTTTTTCATGCACTGTTTCAGCAGTGCTATATTCACCCTTCTTAGACACTTTAAATGACTGCTTAATGGTGCAATTAACGAGCAAGAGCCATTAAAGAAATGAAGGAGTATCCATCGAATAACACCAGGGCAGAGAAGAAGATTTTGCAGAAAGAGTTTTTAGGAAGGAAAAAAAGAATACGAGAGTAGTGCTGTCAGAGATGTAGGAAGGAATGATAAATCTTTTAGCTTTGTTAGCAGCATAAAGGTTACAAAGTAGAGTGTAGACCCTATAGCATCAGGGAGCAATAATAGCTTGTTAACTGGGGATATAAGGCACGCTTACACTGCCAATGTGATGTCTCTGATCCCAAGTGCTGCTGTTTCTAGTATCGCCCAAGACAAAGGTTTACATGGCACCTTGCAGTGCTATTGCAAGTCACACTGGAGAGGGGCCCTCAGTCTCATGGCAATGAGCAACTTGGGGATGTCAACATGCACTGTCGTTGGAGCAAGCGGCATAGTCTGTTCACATGGCTGCGTAAGTTGCTCACCCCAGAATGCAACCCTACTCTTGCGCCGACTCGAGAAGAGGATCAGCGGACAACTTACCATGCTATGGTAAGCGTCCACATGGTTGTTTTTGTACCACTGCAATCCACGCACATGGGTAGCAGCAGTGCAAAGGCGGCAGTGTAAACATGCCTAAAGAGACTGCAGAGGAGCTTAACACTTGTTTTAGTTTTCACACTGATGAGCCTGGGTGCAATCTGCCAGTAGTAGAGGGTCAGTTTGGGGGGGGGGGGCAAACATATAATCAAGCAGCAATTACAACAGAGCTGAAGAAAAAATATTTAGATAAGATACCAGGCCCTGACAAGATACACTGCAGATTACTAAAGGAACTGGCACTGCCACTGGCAAAGATTTTTCAAAAATCCTTGGAAACAGGGCAAGTGCCAGGGACTGGAGGGCAGCATATGTGATCCCATTTTTCACAAAGGGATCTAGGGGAGATCCTAGAAGTTCAAGGGTAGTAACTTGTAGCACATTATTAACAATTGTGGGTAAATGGTAAGAGGCTATTACAAAGGATGTCTTGGTGATAGAGTTGGTTGAGCCCAAAGTAAGAATGAACCAATGCCAAATTGGCATTCAGTGAACGTGCTGAAATCCAGCATCTTGGCCACTGATGAAACAGATCCAAAGGACCCTAAGTTACCTTCAGCTGATCAGTAGTTTGATGCCATGATGCAGCATTTTTCACTAGGAGCAGACACTGAGCATGTCCAAGTTACTGGCAAGCAACATGACATGCAGCAACAAATCAGTGATGCTGTAGACTGAGATATGCATGCACTGTACATGTCTCAGTGCTATTATCTGTCTCACACAGCAAGGGTGTGGCAACTGAAAGGAGCTCCTTTTATGTAAAAAAGAGTGACTTTTCTTCAGACTTTACAAATTATTAGAGAATTATGCATTATCATTCCAGTTAGCAACTGCAATTCATTACGTTCAACTGTAGTTTCAGCCAGGCAGCCTAATAAAATCATGTTGCAGAGGAGAGAGAGTGTATGGTGGTAGCCTGCACTGGTGGCTGCAGGCCCTGCTGCAGGAGCAGGGAGAGTGAATTTAGCAGACAGAAAAAATGCAAAGGTGTGTGGGGGGGAAGCGGTGTTTGAAGGATTTATTTGAAAAATAATTTGACTAATTGTGGTATGGCCTATAGGGCACCAAAATCTTTAAATTTTGTATTTTTTCACCTGTATGAGAACCAAGTAAAGTAGGCTGTTGCAGGTATCCTCAGGGAGGTTGAGGAGGACTTGAGAGGGTGCCAGAGGGCAATGCAATGGTGTATATAAATACATATATATATATATATACTGATCCAGCACCCAATAGAGCATATTCAAACATGTATGTAGTCTTATACACAAAGAAAACAGAAAAGAACGTAGCACTCTGTTTTTGGAATAAGCTCATAATAGAAGAAAATGGAAAAACAGAAAAAGATACATCAAAGCATACACAGGGCTAAAAAACAGACAGTGTTATAGCATTCCCTTGAAGTTCAATCAAGAAAGATTAAACAATTGTTCTTATAGAGTCGCCAACAGATGTGGTGAGGAGAGACTGGTATCCCGGACATGAACCTGATGTAATGAGATGGGTACGTTATTAAGGATGTATATGGGGAGAACAGCTTTTGTTGAAAAACCAGGTACTTTGAGCTTGCCAAATATAATACTTCAGCAAGGCCATAAGAAATTGCAGGTACTAACAGGAAAACGATTCCACTGAGGCCAAAAAATGACCCAAATCAGAACTTCATACGTGATCTGCAAAAAAAGTCTATAGCTCTAGTGGTTAGCAATTAAAGTCCAGAATCGAACCACTGCAGAACATTCAAAGAAAAAGTGATCCTGACTTACTAAAATGGTAATATTATTCAACGAAAGACACAGCAGGAACGCTCGAAATACATGGGTGCTCTCTTCAAAAAACTACTGACAGCAAAAAACACAAAAGGAAGGAGCATAAATGCATAAAATAAATCGCACCAGAATGCCAAAATAAGACTTTAAAGCATGGAGCTCGTGGCTACTGTTATTCACACCGAGGGTGAGCAAAGCTAAAGACGGATTTATTTTTAGCTGTATTTTCTGTTTTTTAATATTTATGCTGCTGCGAACTTTGATATGTTTTAACCATTTGTAAGGTGCCTTGGATTTTGAAAGGTGCCATAAAAATGGAAGTTTTATTATTTTTTAGACATGAGGCTGAAAATTCAGGGGAACAGATATCCACATCATGTCACCTGAGACCTAGTTTTCCATTTCTTACATTTTGTGTCCCTATTGCCAAGGTACTGTTGATTAGAGGACAAGTGTTTCATAGATGAGGCAGCTGAGGAACCATCTGAATCAGCATCCTCCCCCTCTGTGTCCCCCCAGTTCAGAGGTGTGGCCAAAACAGTCAATTTGTTTTCTAGGGGAATCATGATAGTGCTAGAGGAAAGTTTCTTCCCCTTCCCTGCAGGCACTTTCCCTCTTCCACAGTTAGTTCTGGATCTTTTCTTGTAATCAACTAATTGAAAGGGGGTTTTCTCTTGGGGGGGGCATGGATGCACTATCTGGAGGATCCAGAGCCAAAGATGAGCGCTAAGGGGGCACAGGAGCCAGAGCAGAAGACAGGGGAGGGACAGTGGGAGCAACTGTAACAGTAGGCAGAGTTGGACCAGAAAAGGAAGTGGGTCTTGCCAAGTGTCTATAGCTGGGCCTATCCCAAGTGCTGCATGCCTCAAGTCAGAGGCTTGTGTTGCTCCCTGTTTTTGAGCCTGGGTGATATGGGGTTCATGGGATATGCTATCCTCAGTGTTGTGGGATACCCAGGGGCAACGAATATAGGAATGCCCTTGTTCCTCACATATATTACAGCATAACAGGTTAAGACAGGCTGTTGCTAGGTGACCAAAGTCTAAACAGAGGGTACATCATGGGGTGTCAGAGGCATTACTTAAGTGCATTCTGGAACCACATTTGTGACAGGATTTCAGTTGCCCAGGATAGAACAGAATGTCCCAATCACAGGCCAGGTAGAAGCTGCTTGGCAGATGTAGAATACCTTTATCTGACATGATGAATTAGATTTTAATACACCAATCCCCTGTCCAAATCTGTTTGGAATCAATTATCAGCACTGTGTGTTCTAGGACCACACACCTTTTTCTTAGCCAAAACAAAATATCACAGATGTTCACCCCTTTGTTCCTAAAGGAAACAGTAATAGTATGGACAGCAGATTTGGTAAAGGGAATATCCACAAATGGGGATCAGAGTGGAGTATCTTTCAGAGAATTATATGTTTCCCCAAAACTTATCTAAGCCTGCAACAGTTTTGAAACTGACATCATAGTTATATCGGAAGTGTGTGTCAGAGCAAAAATCCTGATGCATAAAATTTGAGACAGTTTTTAAACAATGTCCGTGCCATATAGACACGAATAGGAGAGGTTTCCAAATCGCTTCTGTACATCAATCGAATAGCAGTTCTTCTAGGCACACGCTCACCTCTATTTTAAAATAAATCTGACAGCCAAAACGATGGTTTCAAAAATTCTCATTCTGCTGGATCTTGCAGAGTAGTCACTGCTGGTTGTTGCAGAGTAGTCACTGCTGGGTGTTGCAGAGTAGTCACTGCTGGGTGTTGCAGAGTAGTCACTGCTGAGGCTTGCAGAGTAGTCGCTGCTGGGTGTTGCAGAGTAGTCACTGCTGGTTGTTGCAGAGTAGTCACTGCTGGGTGTTGCACAGTAGTCACTGCTGAGGCTTGCAGAGTAGTCACTGCTGGGTGTTGCAGAGTAGTCACTGCTAGGTGTTGCAGAGTAGTCACTGCTGGGTCTTGCAGAGTAGTCACTGCTGGGTGCTGCAGAGTAGTCACTGCTGCGTGTTGTAGAGTAGTTGCTACAAGCCCAACAGAAATGCAGTCATTTGCAGCAGCCGAGACCATATGAGGCATAGTTGGGAGTGAAGTGGAACTGCCAGCTACTGGTGAGGCTGAGCGAACAGGAGGCTCACCTCATGCAGCCAAAGATGTATGGTCCTGGGGCATGAAAACAGTCTGATCAGTAGCTGCTGAGGCATCAGAAACAGGCGTAGAGGCAGGTGTCAAAACAGTAGTGCAGTCCATTCTCTGTTCAGGGTGCTTAGCAGCAAACTGAACAAGGCATCAGAAAGACGAGTCTGCACGTTACTGGATCATCGCTGAGTCAGTTGGGTCTGGAACCCATGAACCAGCATCACTCTGTATCCAACTTGCCTCTTGGAGAATGGACTGTATGGACTGAGGTGGTTGAGCAAACAGGGGAGAAGAAACAAGCAATGTAGTGGAACAGGGGTGAACAGGTAAATCTGGGACAGGCAGAGTGGATCCATCAGGTTTCCCAAGCCCCAGAGTTTGTCGTAGCAGAAAGCCAGAGCGCGCAGGAAAGCAGGGTAATGTTAATGAAGCAGAATCAACTGCCGCTGCCCTGGGAGAGGCAGCACTACCAAGAAGCTGTGCTTTCACTACCTGAAAGTTACGTTCCTCCTCAGCAATCATTTCCAATATTTTACGTTTTTTCAAATCAAATGTCTGTTTCAAAGCAGCTTCGTCATCGGTGCTTAAGGGAGCCAAAACAGGAATAACAGGACTGTGCTGGCAAGTAGCATGCACAGGACTCAGTCCCATGGCAGCAGAAACAGATGCAGCAGTGGGACCGGAAAAAGGAACTGTAAGAGCAGCAGGAACAGGAAAGGCATTGTGTATGAGAGGTACAGATGGCAGGGTAGTTTCAAGCAAAAGTCCAGTGTCATTCAGTACATTCATCAAAGCAATATCAGTAAGCTGTGCAACTGAAGGGTCAGTAGCAGAGAACAAGTGTGCCGCACCTCCATTCTCTTCCTCCTCCATGTCGGCCATCATGGACAGACTGCAGTAACTATGAGCAGCAGCTCCCCTTACCCAAAGAGTAGGGGGTGTTTTTAATAAAGAAAACAAACAATATAACAACAGTCAATGGCAGTATATTCAGTACACATGACCATTGGAAAGGAAAGGAAAAAAATAATTCCAAAACTAATCTCAGACAAAAACCCCACAGTCCCATGCAAAGTTATCATCACTAAGAGGGGAAGCCCGGGCATGTCATATGGGAAACAAAAAAATGAAAGTAAAAGAAAATACCCAGGGAATGGGCAAATGAACCAGGTCAATCCCCACAAAAAAAGGGGGGGTCTAATATAACCCCAACTAGTTGAGGAACTGCCCAGGAAACCCCAACAAAAGAACAAAATCCAGAACAAAAGAAAAAGAAAAGGAAAAATCACAAGCCCACCCAACCCATACAGAGGTGGAAGGCAGCTCCAAGTACAAGCATACGCCCTGGAAGCATAACAGAAAAGGCAGGAGGGTCGGGGAAAACCAAATCTGTTAATTGGTGTCTCAGCACTGGACCAACACCATACCTCTCCAAGAAGATCTGAGAAGCGAGGGGGTCAAAACAGCCTTGTCCCATTAGTACAATGAACACAATTCCGCCTCCACCACACGTAAAAGGACCTGAGAGAGAGGACCTGTTGCTGAAAAATGAAAGCACATCTAGAGTGCCAAAGATAATATTCCAAACAAGTAAACAAAAGACAAAGTGTGCTGGAATTGTACCCCATAAGGCAGGTAGACGAACCCAATATGACTTCAGAATAAGTCAAGGAGGACGAAGCCCCATCTCCCTATGCTGTGGCCACATAGGACCAAAACCCCTGCGTATACAGGCAGTGAACTAAAAAGTAGGACATAGACTCCAAGAGCAATCCACTACCCGGCCTCGGACAATTCTGTTCCAATAGACTCTTGTGCTTAGCATTCCCCTTAACACTAAGTTGGCCATGAAAATTGAGCCAAAGGACTTCCCACATTTTGGGAGGGATCTGAGGATCTACCAGAACCTTCTGAACATGGGGATATGAGGTAACAGGGACATCAGGGAACTCAGGAGCATCCGTAAAAAAGGAACACATCACAACAGCATACAGTTGTTTGGATGGAACCGCACTCACACTTTGAGGAGTGAGGGACCAACGAGTCATCCTATCGGCAATAACACGAACATAAGGTACAGCATGTCTAGAAAGACACCTTGCAATAGGACGTGGTCCCAAACAGGACTGAATCATAATTATCCATGGGGATACCCATGGAGGCCATGGTTTAGACAATGCTGAAAAAAATGTCCCAAATTCCACCACAAATATTGGCAAAAGGAAAAGAAATAAGGGAATTGATCATGCCCAAGCCCCTGTAAGGAACCGATAAATAAAGAAGGTTACGTTGAAGGGGATTCAATCTGCTACCCCTCACAAGGCAAAAAAAAATAACCCATAATAGCTAGACTCTAATACTTTTGGCATTGGATATATCATACTCAAATATGTAAACGTAGGCAATACAAAACGCTTCAAAATGGCCACCTTCTTTTTCTTGGTTTGTACCCAAGTTTGCCAACGATGTATCTTCCCCCTACAGGCTGTAACATGCACATCCCAATTAAACAAGGCCATATCTTCAACCTTATATACAATACCCAGGATTGTAGCCCAAGGAAAGGTAACATCAATCCCCCCAATCTGTTTTACCAAGGGAACCGGGTTCCCCACTGTCAAACCAGTACATTTACGAAGGTTGAGAGAAGCCCCTGAAATGGGGGTGAAGGTGGCAAACACCTCCAAGGCCAACCTACCCGAAATGTTATCCTGAACAAAAAGGGTGATGTCATCTACATACATCAAGACAGTGACAGTAGCTGAATCCTTCGGAGCAACTATGCCCCAGATCTGTGGGTGCTGCCGAAATTTCCACAGAATGGGATCGATACAAAAAGAGTAAAGAAGCAGGCTTATTGGGCACCCCTGCCATATTCCCCAGTGAAGGGGAATGGCCTGGCCCACATGGCTATTAATCAGGGGTATCACAGGGTAAACAAAATTCGAAGCCATGCAACAAAACCCATTGGAACATAATGAACCAAGATCTGAAACAGGAAATCATGCAACACCCTGTCAAAGGCCTTTTCCTGGTCCAGCATAAGGAGATATCCCAAGGTTATTCCATCCCCTGCAGAGTCAAGCACCTCATGAAGGAGGATTAAGTTATCCATGATATGTCTACTGGGGGCAGCACAAGTCTGTATGGGGGAAATAACCTCTGAGGCCAGCGGGGCCAGTCGTCATGTCAAAATAGTCATCAGAATTTTCAAGTCTAAATTCAAAAGACAGAGGGAACACCAGTTGGTCAAATCTGTTCCCAGACCCTTCTTATAAAGGAGGATCTGGGAAGACTCCAAAATAGACATAGAGGGAGCATCGAATTCCAAAATCTCATTAAAAACTACTGTCGATAATACCATCAAAGGAGTTTGAAAAGACTTGTAAATTCGGAAGCTAGTCCGTCCGGACCCAGAGCAACGTTGCAATGTAACCTAAAAATAGCAGCCAACACCTTGTCAGAGGTGATAGGGCATACCATTTCCAAAGAGCCATCCACCTTTGGGCACGGCACATCCACTGGAACAAAAAAAGCAGCAGTGGACGTAACCGAGCCCTCAGTGCTGAACATACCCAATAGATAGGACCGCACCTCAGCCAAAATACCCAGAGTGTCAGTCACAACATCCCCCCTCCCTCTGTCAAGTGCGGTAAGAAGCCACCTCTTGACCCTCATTCTGCAGCTCTCAAAGGGGTCCCCAAGGTACTAAGTACCCTGAGTACCCCCTTAATGCTCCATATGCAAAGAAGCACTGCAGTCATATTGCAAAAGCTTCATCCTAGATTTTAAGTTGGAAATAATCAAACCATAATCCCTGCTGGACTCATTTTGCAAGGAAATGGCCCAAAACAGGCGAGACCTCAGGGATGGGTATTCCTTAAAGGCCATTGATTTAGTACGACAGGAAATCAAACAGAGAAAAACAGCCGGGAAAAGTTTAGTAGATTTCCACCAGGCACTAAGGGACTTCTTCATGCAAGTCACAGACTCACGAGCTCGTAGGAAGTCCACTATTCTATCACAGGCCCGGTCCTCCAAAAGCATTGTATTATTAAACTGTCAAAACCCACGGCCCATACATGGTATCCAGCTGTGGAAAAGGTGACAGGCAACAAAAGATGGTCTGATGTTTCCAAGGGCTGGAGACCTATTGTACCAACAAAAAGCTGCTCAGAGTAAAAAGGTAATCAATGTTCATGGCAAGATGCACCCTATGGTATGTCATGCCACCTGTTGGGAATTGAGATCGGAAGGCATCTGTAAGGGATGCATCCGAGATCAATTTCCACAAAGAACGGGCATCACAATAAGTCTTCGACCCAGACTGAACAGGGTCCAATCCTACATTAAAGTCCCCAACAAAAAATTACTGGGCAGGACGTGTGGAGATAGGGCCAAAGCTCCTGGAATAACTCCACCCGGGACTTCTTAGTCAAAGAGGGGTATACATTTAACAAATGGAACTGAGACCCCTGAAACAATACATCCACCAACAAGGCCTCTCCTGGAATAATATCAACCCGGGACTGAAGTACAAAATCACAACTGTGAAACAAAATTCCTACGCCATCACAAGTATTGGTGTCTATGGAGCAATATGATGGTCCCAAGCACCAATGCTTCTCAGCCAGTTGCAGTTTCCTGTAAGTGGACAATCTAGTCTCCTGCAAAAAAAATATCAAAGTTAAGATCAGCAAGCAGTGAAAACAAATATGTGCACCTAGAAGGAGCCTTCATACCGTTAACATTAACAGTGGCAAGGTGGAAAGTAAGTGCAGCCATAATGAAATATAAAGAAAGGACCCGTAACATGGTCAAGTCACATCCATTACCACAGTCCGAGCAGCAGGCAGCTTCTTCACAGTCATATTTCAATTCTTATGGGGTTTCACAGGCGGAGGAGGAAGTACAATGTCTATATCTTCCTCCATATCTGTGGAAACTATTGATCTAGAGGATGGAAAAGAGGAATAGTCAGATTCCGCACCAGTTTCTCCTTGGGACAGAGCATCAAATCTGTTATTAAAAGGTATAGGGGAACCTCCATTGGAAGTAGCAGGCATTTCCTTCAGCAATTTATGAGATTGTAAGGATTGTTTCCGCTTCTGAATCGGCGGGTTCGGAGGTGGCATAGAACTAAATGCCGGAGCCAGTGAGGACTCTGCAGACTGTTCTCCCTCAATGGGTAAAACTGGAGTAACATCCGAGGGTAATCCAATAGAAAGACGGTCCAGACTTGAGGCAACCATAGAGTATTCTGAATAAAATGGCATTGAAGGGGGGGACATCACCCCCCACAAGTTCCCCGTTCATCAAAACTTGGTGGGCCAATTGAGCAGCCAAGGTTTTCTGCAGGCGTTGAGCCTGCCACCTCGCCTGGTCCAAAAGGGTGTTCATCTTAAAAAACTCGTCTTGATTATGAGTCGCCCACTGACACTGGAGGTAGGTGTGGCCAGTGTCCTCACACAAGGTGCACCGAAGTTCATTCGAACATTGGGCACTGGAATGGCCCAATGTCAAACAAAGATAACATCAGAGGGTATCACAGGTCGAAACCAAATGAGAGTCAGATCCACAACAGAAACAGGTCTCTGGCAGTCCAGGATAAAAACACGGGGCACAGTCCCAGCCAATGTAAAAGACACTAGGAAAATGTAAAATGCCAGAGGCTGCATACCGGACCTTCACCTTGAACTGTCAATGTCCAGTCCAGAATTCTTCTGGGTCCAGAATGGGGATAGGGTCCCCCGCCACCTCACACCATTGAGACAGGCAATAGCAGATGTCCTGCACTTGTACCTCTTCATTTTTCAGCCTCACAATAAGAGTTCGGACAACCAGTTTCATTAGGGGTACAGCCTGAAAGGGGAGCCAAAGTGATGAGTCCATCAGAAGATTGTACTGTGTCCAGAGATGATACAGAAATACCAGGGTCTGAAAGCTAAGGTCAAAATAACCATCGGCAGGGGCATGGAGCAAGACATTCAGTTCATTGGGGGTGACATACAGTGACTCCTTTAATAAGACCGACCCACATAAGACTGGTCTGGCAGCTCCACCAACCCACCCTTGTATAGAAGATGGACTGCATTTCAACATTGCACCAGGGGGTGAAGGGAAAGCATCTGTCTCCTGAAACTGTGCCCACCACTGCACCAAAGAGGGAGGGGGGGTGAGGTCATAGCTGTGGCCTGCACAACAGGGGTCTCATCATCATGTTCCATTCACTCCACCCACATAAACGGTACCGAAGTTGATAGGGAGGGTGTCCAGACCCAGGGAGGGATCCCCTGAGGTACATCCAACTGTAAAGGGGGGGTGCCAGCCCCTGGGCAGGTACCAGTGTATCAACAGAAACTATAGAAACCACCAGTTCCACCCCATCCGAGGTCCCATGAGCTTTAAGTGTGACCAAACAATGTAGGACAGAGGAATCACTCTAAGACAGAGCAATAGAGGGGTCTGCCAGGTCAGGAACAGAAAGTAGCAGATTAGATGAAAGGACAGGGCTAGACAGAGGGGACACCTCTCGTGACAATGCATCCCCTGAGAAAACATCTGAGATGGACAGTGGGGCCGGGGAAAGGGAGGTTGGAGTGCCACTGTACCACACCATCCTGGGTCCATCCAGCTTCTTGCAATGTGGACACAGGGGACTATGACGCAGGAGGGTATGGGTCAACCCGACGCCCTCCCCAGGGGCTCTGTACCTCATGCACAGGTTAATGCATAAAAGTATTGTCCCCCCATCTCCACTGAGAGCAGAACTACCCCCTGAACACCATACTTGACTCACAGTACCTGTCCGGGTCAGCCCAGCAGCATCCGCCTGTCTCAACTCCATAGGACACTAAGCTGGGGGTGGGAGTGTCACAGACAAAAGAACAGGCTGACCTTCCGATGCAAGTTTCCTTGCTGAGTAATGGGTCAACAGTCCTGAACTCAATGGCAACACAAGCATTTGTACAGTCTGGGTCAGCAGCAAGGAGCCAACTGCTGCTGCCGGCCCACACACTCCCATATTCCATTCCCCAATGAACAAGAAAGTATAGTACTTGTGAGGATCTCCACCCCAGCAGCATGCAGCCTCCGTAGTCTCTCCACCTCTTGAAGTGTCGCCCATTCTTCCTCCTCAAGCAGGGACAGTAAAAAATCCCTTTTTTGTTTCAGGGCATCCTGTAAACATCCTTCAGCCTCCTTAAAAACGGAGGCCTCCATCAATGAAATCACTTCCATAGTAGTCCCAGGAACTTCGATTCGGGCAGCAGTAGTTGCCCCCAGCGGAACACATAAAGTTGGACTCTCGACAAGTACACCCCCAGAAGAATTCAGAGCTTCCCCAATCACGTCCTCTTCCTGGAGCAGCATGACTCCCAAGGATCAGGAAGTCAGGCAGCAGCTGCCCCTACCATCGAGTGGGGGAGTGATTATTACACATGAAAACCAAAAATTGACAAATGGTGTTAATGCACACAGAAGGAAATATAAATCAATAAATAAAAGAAAGCAAATAAGTATTGTCAGCATACCCCCAGTACTTTTTGTCTTCCTAAAGAAATATTGAAATTCAACATAAAGAAACAGATGAAACTGACCCCCCACCCACTGAAGAGTAGGGAATTGTAATCATAACTTCAAAACCACCAATGTACAAACAGTGTCAGTTCATACAAAAAAAATAAAACTCAAGCAGAATAAAAAACAGATAAGTATTATCAGCATACCCCATAAGTTATTCCAGAGAAATATTGAAACTCACCAAAAGAAACAATTAAAACCAAATACCCCACCCCCACCCACTAAATGAGTAGGGGAATGTTTATGAAACCATGCACCATGAAATAAAATAGCTACAGACTAAACATGTAGAAGTCAATGACATGCCTAAGCAACAGAAAAAGACATGAAAAAACATACTTACTATGCAGACGTATCATTTGACACACCCTGAATCCATATCCACCCATGTGTCTTATTTTCCTTTAAGGAGGCAACCATGGAAAATGCCTCCACCATGTCTGTAGCACTTTATCAGGTAACATCTTCTCATCCTTAAGAAATAACCAATGAGTCTCCATATTTATCATACATATGAGACTATCAAGAGAAATGTATTTTTGTTGTAAACAATATTGGCACCATACCTGCCAGATGCACCACTTAATGCAGATCAACACAATTCTCAAGGTACCAGGATAAAATATGTGCCACCCATCCTGAAATACCTCGTATACCAACACCTCATACATCATTTTCTGGAAAGCTGGTATCTTCCATTACCATGCTAATGTTGGCCACAATTCTAAAATATATGGACATTGCAAAAATAAATGTAACATAGTTTCTTCTTGTCTACTACATTCTGCTCTCAAACAATGTCTCTCAGCCATAGATTTATGGTAATACTCCTCACATTCAATTTCTCATGGCAACTTAGCCACACCATGTCCCACATTGTAGGTGGCACCCGCTGTTCCAAAATGTGAGCCAGTAATCATTTTTTTGGTGTCTCTGGTGGACATTTAAAACAAGGATCACTATTAAATTTTGTTTGTACTATATGTTTATAAAATTCTTTCCTCTGATGATTTGAAACAAAATCAACAGTGATGTTCCAAGTTTTCATTTTTCGAAAATGGGACACCAAACCTTCCTCCACCCCACTCGGCAAATTAGGGAAGACACTCCAGTGACCTGTCTCTCATCGTAAAAAGAAAAACTGACATCTATCCTAAAATAACAAGATCCATGCTTTCTGCAATTGTTGGAGAACTGGGAAAGTGTTGGCATATACATAACTAGTGAAGAAAAAAAGCCAGGTTTACCATATTAAGACCACCCAACTCAATAGGCCTACATGTGACTGCTCTTTTTATATGGTTTAGTCTACTACCCCACAAAAGTCTAAAAAATATACTCTACACCTTTGTCTCTAATTTGGCGGGTAAATGAAACACATAACCCACTCACTTCCTATAACCCTATGCCAATCTGTATCTCACAACTCCTTTAAGAAAGAGCTTCAACATTATCTCCTCTCCTCCTACACATGCTTCTGCTTCAAACCACCCTAGCCCACACCCTCAAATCCTGCCCTCCACTTGTTGCAATTAAGGAGCCTAGGGCCTACCCCTGTTCAATGAAACTCTCCTTCTCAACTTTTGCCTGGTAGCTATCACTCCCACTGCTCCTCCTTCTCCTTACTTATCTGCACAGTTTCCTAGTCACAAAAGTTACCTTAATGTATTATCTTGTGTAAATATTAATTCTGCACCTTGTCTTCTTACCTCAATCTCCTATTTGACCCGATTGTATCCTGTCTCACATTAACTAAAAATGCTTAAATGCTTACTTCTGGCCTAACGGCCCCAATACTTTGTCACATTGCTGCTGATTGTAATTGCACTATGTATCATGTTGTTCCTGTACTTTGCACTATGTATCATTGTTCTCGTAAGTTTGTCTCTGTATTCTCCCGGGTCGTGCCTGAAAATAGTCTTTCTGGCTAGTGCACCAACCCGTAAACAAAAACTAAATAAATAAAAAAATAAATGATAAGATTGGCGAGATAAATGTTTTAGCCAAAAACACTCTTTTCTTTTTTGTTATAGGCCAACTCTTCCATTTTTCAACCTTCGATTCTGCTATGTTAAAAACTTCTTCCCAGTTTTGTACAGTCAAGTTACCATTCCCAAAAAAAATCCCCAATACCCTGACTGGACTACAGCCAACTTTAATTCCATCCAGCATTCCCTGTGGATCTGATTGATTCTGATTTAATACCAGACACTGTTTTCTTTATTTAGAGATGCACCTGAACTTTTAGAAAAGGCAGCAATTATATGTAAAGCTTCTCTGGCAGATTGTCCATTAGCAACCATTAAACAGACATCATCCGCATAGGCCATGGCACATGCAAACATTACACTTTGTCCATCTCCCAAATGATCTATGTCCAGACACTGTTCTAGCTTTTGAAGGAGTGGGTCAATATTAAACACATATAACAGGGAGCTCAGTGGACACTCCTGTCATACCCCTTTGTGCAATGGAACCGCAGCTCCTGGAAGACTATTGACTACTGGTGTAGTAACAATACCTATATATAAAAGTTTAATCTACTCTACAAAGAGAGGTGGTATACTATACCATAAAAGAACAGAGAACAAAAACTCATGGTTTACACCATCATAAGCCTTTGCCTGGTCTAAACTTGAAAACATACCCCTGAGCATCTGGCCATGCACAAACTTCCCTCAGTAAAAATAAACTGTCTTGTGCAGAGTGCTTCTGGACTGCACACATTTTGTAGGTGCAATAAATACTTGAGCCACATTCTGCAACCTGTTACCCAAAATTTTGCATAATATTTTCCAGTCTGCATTTAGTAGACTTATAGGCCTCCAATTGTCTAAGTCCGTCTTGTCCTCCTTTTTAAAGAGGTAGATCAAAAAGCTTTCAGAGATGTCTGTCTGTATATTAACCTGTCCTTGCACAATATCATTAAAAAGTAAAACTAGCAAATCAACCAGATCATCCACCAATTTTTTTAAAAACTCTATGAGTAAACCATCTGGTCCAGGGGCCATACCTCCTTTACATGCCATTATTGTCCTTCGAATTTCCTCTGCCATTATAGGGACCACCAAACCCTCCATGATCTCCTGTGACAACTTCAGGATATGAAGATTGGATAGAAACCTGGATGTTCCCTCTAGGTCACCTTCTTATTTGGAAAACAGGGACACCGTGTGGTAGTATACAATGTTAGCCATCTCCAAATTATGTGACGTGACAGAACCGTCTGGTCTTTTCAAGTGGGACTTATATTTCGTCTCTGTGCGGTCTCTACAATTACCATAAGGATTTATGTGTTCCTTATCATCCTTCATCCCATATTTTTGTTCCGTCTCTAAAGAGGCTGCCGGATCATACTGGACCTCATTCATTTTTTCCTTAATATTTGTAATCTGTTCCCGATAATCAAATCTGGTTTCAAAAGACCTGGAAATGAGGAACTGTAGGTGTTGCTGAAGCTCTAAATAGCAAACATATTTTGACATATTTTGATACTTTGCCCACATCCGAAACAAGGCTTTTAAATCAAATTGTGTGTTCACCTACCATTGTACTGAAGTGTCATATAAAAAGTACACTGAGTGTCTGGCCTCCAGCAGTTCCTGGACTGCCATCCATACAGCCTGATTTTCCAGGAGGGAAACATTAAGGTGCCACATATGGTGGGTAACACGCTTATTTTAATCTGCAGCACTCTTCTGTCATTTGCCTTGTACACTGCCGGCTGGAGTGCACTTGTATCTTGTATGCTATAATTTTATGGGACCCTGTATGTCCTCTGTATATGTATTGCCCATGTATTATATGTGTGTATTGCTCATGTATTGTATGCTTGTACTCCCTCTCTCCCTTCCCCCAGGACACATCTGGAACCAAGCAGTAGTCTCTCAGCATGCCTTCCTGGTAAAACCTTTAAATAAATAAATTAATTAAATGCAGCTCTGATATTCAAGGTGAGCAAGCCATGGTCAATGGTTTCTATGGGTGTCACCTTATACCCCATGCACACCACCCATTTTGATATAAAAAAGAAATCTATCCAGGAGGATAGTATCCCTTCATAGAAAGTATGGCTTGGAGGTTGTATACCCCCCACTGACCCATCTTGAAGCTTTGCACCAGTCACTAATTTATTTAGATAATTTGAATCATTATACAATTTTTTGGTTTTCCCCGTCTTGTCTTCTATTGCCAATATACAATTAAAATCCCCACCAAAAAACATCGTTTTAGTGGTATGTACAAATGGACGTGTACTTCTAACAACCTCTGTCTGTAAGGCCTTAGTTTGTCGGGCATAACTGATAATGCAAAATTCCTGTTGCTGATAGAAGATATCCAGCAGCAGGACTGTCCCTGGAACTAGATCCAGAAGCTGATTTACTATAATATTAAGTAAAATAGCCACACCGGAGCAGGGATCCTCTCCCAATGACCAAAATGAGGGCCCTCCAAACCATTCTTTGGTTGCTTTAGTTATGTCAGAAACTGTATGCAATCAAGTGTCTTGAATAAAATATATATGACATTTAATATCTTGCAAAACAGAAAATCTAGTATACAGCCTCTTGGAATTTCTAATGTTATTAGCATTTAAAGATGTGAGGGAAAAACCCACAACATTTTCAGGGAACCATCAACAGACCCTATTCAGGTCTGTCCTGTCAATGACTTCTTAAGTTTTACTTTTTTCTTCCCAGACAGTTTAGAGTCCATGGACACCATGTCCATGTTTGTGGCCATAGAAGAAGCGATTGATGAGGTATCAGATTCCTCATCACTGTCACCCCAAGCCTTGCGTTTAGTTAACACCTCAAATTTATTCTCAACAGGAATAGAGTCTTGCTGCACAGTTTTCCCAGGGGGTTGCTCCTTCAACCCATTATGCCTAGAACTCCTTCTAGGTAACACCTGAGTCCATTTGTTTGGGGGGGGGGCATCACCTTCCCTGACAAAACTTGTTCAGGCTCATTTGTAGGCAAAGTCAAAGTTTGTACAGGAGGAAGGGGTTACCGAATAGTCTTGACCTCCCCCTCCACCTGTAGTACCTCCTGTCCATCCAGCAGTACTGCTTGATTATGTTCTTGGCAAGGAAAGGGAATGCTTGCTAAGTCTGCAACCAATGGCATGTGCGTAACAAAGTTTGGGCCATGCAGGTGCTGTTCTTGTGCCCTTGTCACCAGATCCACTTGATCATCCTGTTCAGCTGAAGGCCTGTTGTGAGCCGCCCATGGACAGGCTTGAAATGAATGCCCTTTTTCCCCATACAGGTTACAACTCACTGGAGTGGGGCACCGCACACTTGTATCACCAATACCCCCACACAGGGACCATTTTAGTTTGCTGCAGGCACTACTTAAATGGATATAAGCCCCACATCAAAAGCAGGACTTAGTCTGGCCAGGATAGAAAATTAACCCTCTATCCTGACCAAAGTGAAAACAGCTTGGCAGATGTTAAATGGCCCCATTTGCTGTTGGCAGGTGAACCCTTATCCGCCATCCCCCAGTCCATAGTTGTTCTGCATCCATTATGGGATCAGGACTTCCCAACAGGGTGCATTTTGATTATAACCAATGTAAAATGTCATTCACACACACACACACACACACACACACACACACACACACACCCCTTTGTTTTTAGAAAGGACTGTAATAACCTTGAAGGCAGGTTTTGTTAAAGAGAACGCAGTAAAAGGGGACCATGGAGGTGTATATTGCACCTGCTGTTACCTCGCCCAGAAATTTTCCAAATTGCCAGCAGTCTTAAAGCTAAGATCAAACAAAGTATCCCCAGCTGTATGAATGAGTGCATCTACTTCGCTGACCTTAATTTGCAGACTCTATTTGATCAGTTTTTTTTCCAACAGAGATGAGATCGGGAAAAAAGTCTAGACTCCCTCTATACTTTATGCGCACCCCATTCCTCTGTTTCACTGAAGCAGGCAGTGCGTGGAATAAACCTGCATACGTATGAGAAGGTGGAGGCTCCAGACCAGTCTACATCCTGAGGGGTGACTCTACTCAGAAGGAGGTGGGTTTGTTTTGCCACTTGATTTACCACCATCCAAGCCACTCTGGGGAGTGGGAGCACTGGGAGCACTGGGATTGTGGAGTAATGTGGCCATAGCAGCATTTTCCAGAATGGAGTCATTCTCCTGTACAGGGAACATATGAACATATGAACATACAAAAATGACAGCAGAAACAAGCCTCATGGTCTAGCGAGTCTGCCCAATTGTGCAGGTAGCCCCTAAACTTGCAGCTGCCCCACACTCCCCACCTCTCTTCATCATTACCACCCTCCCCACTCTGTCCCATCCCCTCTTAAAACCATCCACCATTCTACAGAATACTACCTCCTCGGGCAGAGTATTTCATTTGTCTGCCACCTGTTCTGTGAAAAAATGTCTCCTGATTTCCCTCCTGAATCTTCCCCCCTCCAATCTCAGCTGGTGCCCTTTCATATACCTCCCTCTTCTAATCTGGAAAATCCCTTCTGTATTAGTCTTATTTATCCCCTTTAAGTATTTAAAGGTTTCAATCATATCCCCCTACCTCTCCTCTCCTTCAGGGAGTACATGTTCAGCTCACCCAGCCTATCTTCACAGGACTTTCCCTCCAATCCCGGAATCATCTTTGTTACCCTACGCTGCACCCCCTCCAACAATCTGACATCCTTCTTTAAGAACGGGTGCCAGTACAACATGCAGTATTCCAGGTACGGCTTGACCAGCAACCTGTACAGGGGAAGGATCACCTCCCTATTTCTGGAGTAGATTCCCCTTGCTATACACCCCAGCATCTTGTTGGCTTTTTCTGCCACCTTCCTGCACTGAGCTGAGTTGTTCATATCCCCATTATAAGCATCCCTTGATCCCTTTCCTCCTCAGTGCTTTCCAGCTGTACCCCTCCCAGCTGATAACTCCTCCCCTGGTTCCTAACCCAGAAGTGCAGTACCTTGCAGTTTTCTCCCCAGGAATTCTTTAGCATCTATTGACAGATGCAGTATGCCAGCTGGGTTCAGCTGCCCCGGAGAGAAGGAGTTAATGCAAATGAGGAAGGCACTGACCAGTCAGGATACAATTAGAGTAGAGTGCTGCCTGCAGTAAGCCTGAGGTACCTCAGAACTTTTTCTCCACTGAACTGGCAACACTGCCCCAGAGCTCTCCTCTTCAGAGATCTTCCTGTGCTATTTTCTTTCTATTTGAGAGCTGCTTGTAAGGTATTTTGTATATTTTCATTTTATCTATTTTTACTGCATCTGTGCTGGCTTCTGCGCAGTTGCGGGACTTTTTCGTGTTTTTCCCGCTTCAGCATTTTTTTCTGAAGTAAAATTTGCCTGCGTGTGCGATAAATTGTGTCATTTTTATTTAATTTGTTAGTTTTTAGTATTTATCGGTGTTTTTTAACTCTTTTGCTCTAAAATCATTGATTTATTTTTTCATGCGCGTGTGTAATTTTTTCGTTGCGCACCAGCGCAAATTCTTGGAACCCTTTTTTTTCTCTATTTAAATTCAAAATATTTGATATTTGAAGGGTAATTCCTTCTCTTTTGGAGTGAGATTCTCTTGTTTGCTGTGCAGTGGGCTTTGTTGACAAGAGGTGCGGAGGTGGTTCTGTTTTTTCCTCTTTGTGAAAAAAAAATCTCTTAAAGTTGATTTTGATTTGTTTAAGCTTTGGCCTAACTATTATTATCTGGGCTTTCAGTCTACCTCCCCTCCTCTAAAAGTGCTGAGGAGGGTACTTCAAGTGAACGCAAAAGAAATGACAAGTCCCCTTGGGACTTCTATTATTACAAGTCTGGTTCTGTAGTAGTTGTTTCTCTGTCCAAGCCTTTAATTTGAAAATAGGCAGGGTGCCCTTTTCCCTGCCCAAAGATAGAGATTAATCTCCTCTGACCCTCCCTCCTGAAGGGCTTGGAGAGTCATCAGGGGTTCATAAAATTATACCCTCTGCAACTGAATTTCTGAGAGCTTAGCAATTATTCCAGACTTTATAATTCTGGGCGTGTTCTCGGCTCCTTCAGGTCCGAGTATTCCTCTCCAAGTTAATCCTTACACCCAAGGATATTATTGTTATTATTATTAATATTAATAATGGAGAGGATTTTCCTTTATGAACTCCTTTCGGTACCCTCTAATTCCAGTCAGTCACCCTGGGGTTGATTCAGGTTATGGTATAATGAGGCATTTATATTCAACCAGTAGACTCCCTGGACGTTTCCCTCCAGAATGACACCGATAAAGAGGTGGAGGATGACGACTTCATAGATCTGGTGGTTGCTCTCCTCCAGAGAAGTTGACAACTCTCTGAAGACACCTACAGGTAGGTTCTGGAAACCCCTCCTTCTCTTTTGGGGTTGACAGAAGCATTCAGAAGAAATACCAGCTCAGTAAGTGTTCTGTTTTTATCTGTACACTTTCAGATTAAAGATAGTTAGTGCAAACAGCGGCCTGCTTCTCAGCCTTGTGCCACTGTCTGCTTTCCCTCCCGAGATAGGCTCTAGATAATCATATACCATGTATAAAAAAGTTTATGTATTGCCTCCTACCTTTGTAGCATATGCTATTATATATTAAGAGTTTTTTGATGTATCTTATCCTTGCCATAGTGAGACAGCTCTGGAGCACTATTCACAAGAAGGTTTGCTGAAATACTCAAGTGGCATATGGTAGCACTATGCTCTCATAGCCTTATGTCATAATGATACAGGTTCTAGAGTCTTGGCGTAGGTCATTTCCCTTAGGCTTGCCTGTCTGAAAAGTTCCAGCCTTTTGGGTTATGTTTTGGTGCAAATTTTGGCTTGTTTTTATGGAAAACTAAAGCCAACAGGCACATATGGACAAGTTTAACTCTCCTAGTACTCAGTTAAAAATAAGCATTCCTTCCCCAGAAGTCTCAGGATAAGGGGGTTTCGAGTAGGAATTTTTCTCCCTTTAACCTTCTTTCCCTATGCCAACACATTTGGAATTTTCCAAATGTGAAGTTTTCCAGGGCTTTAGGCAGGAATGCTCTTTTCATTCCTGGCAATACCTTTTTCTTCACTTTCTTTTCTTCTTGGTTCAACTTTTACCCCTTCTTTGGTTGGTGTAAAAAAAAAATAAATAAAAGGAGATAGATGTATGCAGATATAAACATATCAATATATATGTATATATCTATGTGCAGTACATGATAAGTAAATAAATAACTAAAGTTTACCTCCAAGTGCTGCATTCTCTGTTTTTTCTCCAGTAGCATATCAGCAAGCAGTGGGAGCTAGAGCCCTAGAGCCTTATGAGGGTCAAAGTCGTAAAAGGGTTCCCTTCTCCTTGGGAGTTGGACCTTTTTTCAGGCTATTACCTGAATTTTAAAGGAAAATATGGAACAGCAAATCATTATCAATTTTCACAAACTGGGGTCAGGATGTTTCCTTGACTCAGGTCTTTCTTTTGCAAACGCAGGGGATTTTCTTGTCTCCCTCGATACATTCTATGTTCTCAGTTCCTTAGCCCGGGGTTTTTCTCAGGCGGCTACCAGTTTTCTTCCATGCCATTTAGACTGCCTCCAGAGTGGTCTCAGATACGAAATCAGGCTGTTCTCCAGGTATCTGGGTAGGTTGGTAGTTCTCACCTGAAGACAGGGAATTTCTGGTTTCCCTTCTCAGAGGCCTGGTCGTCCTTAACCAATTCTCCTTGACTTTGGTTTTCAAGCCCTAAGTCTGACATGTTATTTCCTACAGTCTTAGTTTTTTCTGTACCTACTAAAAATAAAAAAAAAATTCCCTAACCATCTAAATCTCGGCAACTCTTAGGGGGCAATGCTCATCTCTTGTCAGGGAAAGTTCGTTCCCTGTATATGGTGCATAATTTTGTCACTAGAGTCCCAGGTGCAAGACCTCTAGGTCAGATTCCAATTTAGAGAACTTTTTGAGAAGCCTGCACTCTGCTACAAGCTGGAGTGGTGTAAGGAAACAATGAAATTCACACCTCTCCCCTTCAAATCTTCGGTACAGAGGCTTCCTTCTGGTGGGTGCTTCCCTTCGGGGGGTTGAGTCTTGGTTTCTGAGTGGGTCCTTCTTTCATCAGTCCCTGGAATCTCTGAGCATCTCTATCAGGCCTGCATTTTTTCCACAGTAGCTATGAGTTTTGATCTCTAGCTGGCTTCTTTGGAGGAGTCTTAGCCACTCATCCATCCATCGGGCAAGGACAACACTTTGGCATAGTTGGGGCCACTGCAGTCAGGGCCACCGCAAGTGAGCCCTCAGCACACAAGTCCTAGCCACGTCATTCAGGGGGTAAGGTCAGGTCCAGATCTGAATTTTCACCTCCAGCCCGAACCACCAGTTTTTTCCTTTTTCCTGTTGCAGGCCCCAGCTCAGGGTTCCTTCTATCGGACTTTCTTATCTCAAAACTGGTCGGAGAAGTTTTCTCTCTTCCATGTATTCCTTGTTTCCTAAGTACCTCTCTAGTTAAGGAATCAGCCACCATGATACCGGTGGCTCTGGACAACCTTGGTTTCTGATAAAAAATGTTGCATTTAAACAGCCTTCTGGCTGCTTTCTTTTTCACAAGCTACTTCCTTTCTCACACAGGACTAGTGTTTCTCAACTCCCAGTCTTTTCTCCTCAAGGCCTGCTTCTTGAGAGGCTAGTTCTCCTAGAGTTCCTGTATCCAAACAAGGCCTGGAATGTCTTTGGGGAAAAAAAGTTTAAGTACCACGGAAACTTCAGTTTCCTAGTGGAAGCGTTTTTTCCCCTTGGTACAAGGACAAGAGCCTAGAGTTTTTCAATCCTTTTTCCTCTCATGACTGGATTATTTAGTTCATATCCAGGCATTACTGTCTTGTACATGGAACTAATTTGGTCTTTGTGACTTGTTTCCTGTATAAATATAAAGGTTTTTATTTTCTTACTTACAGTAGAACATTAGAGCTCTTTTTTGGGAGTACACCTAGCGGTTACTCGGATTCTTTTTCTGCCAGGCAAGAGAAATCTGTCATTTCTCAGACCATTTCAAAGAATTCTTCAAGGGGCCATTTCACTTCCAGATCCTTCTAGGGACCAGAGTTTTTTCCCATGGAACACAAACCTCTGTATATTCAAGTTCATGGGGTGTCTCTTTGAACTTGTGGCAATTCTGTCTTGAAGAGAGTAACATCGAAGACAACCTTTCAGCTTGTCTTTTCCTTGGTCACATGGGTTTCAGAGTTTCAGGGTTTTCTTTTAGGCCTTATTTTCTCAGTGCCTTTAAGAACAATTTAGTCCTCTGGATGGATAGGAAATCTTTTTCCCCCAAGTGTTCTAACATTTCCACCTTCATCAACCCTTTTTCTCTGCCTGTACTGCTCTCAGGCAAGTCCTGTCTAGGCTATCTCAAGCTGCTCGGTTGGGGCATGAATTAATCCTGCCGGTCTGTGTCAGCGGTCCTAGCAGTTCAGGTACTGTCATTATCATCCCTTCCTTTCCCTTCCTATGTTTTCACAGAAAAGAAGAAACCAGTGACCAAGCGTATTTTCCCATGGGACTGTTTTCCCATATTTCTGGTCTGGTACAGCAAGGCTGACATTCAGCCCTTCTTGTGCTTAGGGCCTACTTCCCGGAGAACAGCTGCCTCCTGGGCAGCGTTCAAGGCTATATCTTTACTAGAAGTGTGCAGACCACTTATTTGAAATTTGCTTTTCATGTTCCATAAGATCTTTTCTTGGATGTGTAGTCTGATAGGATGTAAAATTTGGCAGGACGGTACTTTAGAGTCTCTTCTTAAAATAGGTTTCTGTGCCCTCCTCCTAACTACACTGCTTTGAAGTCTGCATCTGTTAATAGATGCTAAAGAATTCCTGGGGTGAAAAGAAGCAATTGCTCACCAAAGTAATATTACTTCTTCCAGGGGATTCTTTAGCATTATTGACACTCTCACCCTTCCTCCTCTGGAAACCTTGTCTAAAGGCTCTGTTAGGGGATTTAGCCAAATCTGAAGACTGTCATTCATTCATGTGATTAAAAAAAAAAATTCATAATAGTGGGTTACAGTATATGGTGGGTTATTGCTAACAGTTTTTTTGCCCCTAGCGGGCACAGTTTTTGCTCTTTTTCGGCTCCAAAATGCATTCTGAGATCCCTCAGGCTAACTGCAGGCAGCACTCTACTCTAACTGTATTCTGACTGGCCAATGCCTTCCTCATTTGCATTGACTCCTCCTCTCCGGGGCAGCTGAACCCAGCTGGCATACTGCATCTGTTAATAATGCTAAAGAATCCCCTGCAAAAAGTAATATTACTTTGGTGAGTAATTGTTTCTTCATGGCGCTGAACCCCAACTGCCATGTTTCTGACCATTCCTGTAGTTTGATCAGGTCTTCCTGAAGCCCCCTCCAGCCCTTGATGTCATCTACCACAGCTCCCATCTTCGTATCGTCTGCAAACAGACTGATACTATTCCGGATCCTGAGTGAGATATTAGCCATGAATATTCCAAACGCACTAGACCCAGTACCAATCCCTGTGGTACCCCACTCATTACTGCCCTCGGGGATGAGAGTCCCCTTCCCCCACTACCACCCTTTGCTGCCTTCCATTCAGTCAGTTATTGATCCATTTGATCATCCTTGTTCCCACCCCCATATACTCCAGCTTCCCCCCCCAGCCTCCCATGAGGCATGGAATCAAAGGCCTTGCTAAAGTCTAAATATAGGACATCCACTGCATGGCCCTTGTCCAGCTCCCTGGTCACCCAGTCATAATACTCAGTTAGGTTTGTCTGGCAGGATCTGCCCAAGACAAACCCAGGCTATTGACCATCCTGGAGTCCATTATCCTCCAAAAAGGTCACCAGCCTTTCTTTTGGGATCGTCTTCATAAGCTTACCCACAATTGACATAAGGCTCACTGGTCTGTAGTTGCCCAGTTCATCCTTAAGGCCACTTTTGTGAATGGACACCACATGGACCATCCTCCAGTCCTGTGGTATATATCCTGTGTCCAGGGAGGTATTGAACAGGTCAGCCAGTGGTCCTGCCAGGATCTCCACTAGTTCCTTAAGTACCCTAGGGTGAATGCCATCTGGTCCTGGTGTCTTGTCCACCCTTAGAGCCCTTAGTCCTTCTAGGACCCGGTCCTCCGTAATCCCTATATCAGTCATCCCCCCCCACAGCCCATTCCACCCCTCCTTTGTGGTATCTGCCCCCCTTTCTCCTCTATGAACACAGAACAGAAGTATTCATTTAGTGCCTCTGCCTGATCCACTCCCTTCTCCACTCACTCTTCATCCTTCCTAATCCTCACAATTTGGTCTTTGTTCTTTCTTCTCTTTCTTATGTATCTGAAGAAGTCCTTGTCTCCATCGTTAATACCCTGTGCCAGTCTCAGATCTCTTGAAGTCTTGGCCGCTGTGACTAGCCTGGTAATCTCCGTGGACTTCTTTGTGTATTCATCCTTGTCATCTTCCCCTTCTGATTTCTTGAGTCTCCGAAATGCTTTTCTCTTGGCCCTCACCCCCTCCGTGACCTCTTGAGTCAACCAACCGGGCTTCTTTGCCCTTTTCTTCTTACTCTGTGTCCTTGTACATGTCCCAGTAGCTTACACCAGCCCTTTTTAAATAATGTCCCATTTTTAACTAGCATCCATGCTTGGTTGAATTCCTGCCAGATGCCTACCCAAAATTTCCCCATCCTTTTAAAGTCTGCCCCCTTAAATTCAATCACCCTGGTTCCCGTACCCCCTGTTTCACTGCCCATATTGAGCATGAACCACACCAAGTGGCGGTCACTCCCACCTGGAGGGTCCTCTAACCCCAGATCCCTTACAGCCTCCCCATTTGATAGTACCAGGTTCAGAGCGTTTTCCAGTCTAGTCGGTTCAAGGACCAACTGCACCAGGAAGCTGCCCTAAAATGCTTCTAATATGACCTGCTTCTTTGCAATTGTGGTAACTGGGGTGCTCCACTCCACCCCAGGAAGGCTGAAGTCCCCCCCACCACCACCACCACTGTGTTCCCCTTCCAACAGATCCTTCTAATTTGCTCAGCTAACTCTTTATCCAGGTCATCCCCTTGAGCTGGTGGTCTGTACACTTCCCCCATCCTCAGTGTCCTACCTTTAAGGCCTTGAAACTGCATCCATAGGGCCTCTGTTCTGCCTTCCTCTCCCTCCTCCCTTATACACCTTATCCCCATCTGTACATAAATTGCCACACCCCCACCTTTCCCCTTATCCCTATCCTTCCTGAATATCCTATACCCTGGGATCACCATATCCCAATCCTGGTACTGGGTGGCCCATGTTTCTGTGATGGCCGCAACGTCCACCCTCTGTACTGCCAAGAGGGCCTGCAACTCAGTTGACTTGTTTGCTAGGCTTCTTGCATTCAGTGAGACCACCCTCCACTCTGTTTCCTTCCCTACCCCTCCCTGCTGTTCCCTGCTCCTAATCCCCCCAGTGCCACTACCCCAATTCCTTCTCCTTTAGCTTGGGAGGGTAAGCTCATTTGGCTCCACTCTGTGGGATCTCTGCCTACTAGCTGTCCACTCACCACCCCCCACCTAGTTTAAACCCACCTTTGCTGCTAAGTACCCCCTATCTTCTCCTTTAATACCCCCTTCCTGCTCAAGTGTAGCCTGTCCCCTGCATATAGATCATTATTGTCCCAGGTTCTGCCCTAGCAACCCACCAACCCATACCCCATGGATTGACACCATTCCACCAGCCACATGTTGAACTCCTCAATCCTCCCTTTCCTTGCTGTACTTGCGCAGGACACTTGGAGCACCTCTGAGAATGCCACTGATTCACCCAACTCCTCACACAGCCTTCCCAGTTCCTCGAACCTCTCCCTTACTATTTCCACCATCTCCCCCACCTGGTTGTTTGTACCCACATGCACCACAAGATGCGGTTTCTTCCTACCCCTCTTTACACACTTAAGAATTGACTGTCCCACCCCTGCTTGCCATTAATCCAGGTATGGACTCCACCCATATGCGACTATGCCTTTCCCCCTTATTGCCTCATCTAATCCCTTTTAGTATGGAATCCCCCAGCACCAGTACACTCCCCTTCATTCCTCATCTCCCCCCCCACCCTAATACCTGGTACCCATCCCTCGAGTCTGCCACATTCATAGCTCCATCCATCCCCCCTGTGGCTCCCCTCCCCACACCTGACCTGTCCCCTCCCCTCACTGTTCTCTCACTATTATCCTTCAACCCATGCTCCCCATCCTCTGCTATGCCCTTGTCCTCTCTATCTGCCCTGCTCCTCTCCTCTGTATCCCTGCTCCCTTTGACCGTCCCTCCAGCTATGCCCCTTCCCTTCACCCCTGTCACCCTCCTCTGACCAACTATCATCCCTTGTGCATTCCCCCTTTGCCTCTCCTGCCCCCTCCTGGAGATCCTTTACCTCCTCCTCCCCCAATGTCACCAGCACTGCAAACTTATTACCTGCCCCTCTGCAATACTGTGCATTAGCTCCTTCGTCCTGACCTGAACCTTCCCTTCAGTGCCAGGACTCCTGTTCATTTTGGCCCCACACCCCCTCCCCATCCCCTCCCTCGATCTGATATTCCTCCCATGGGGTGTCCTCATGTTACTTCCCATCCCCTCCCTTGATCTGATGTTCCTCCCCTGCGGTGTCCTCATGTTGCTCCTTGAGGGAGGCCCTCCTGCCCCAGCTTCCCCCCCATCTCTCATCCTCTCCAACTCTCTACCAAGCCACAGTACCTCCTCCATGAGTCTTTTCAGTCTGTGATGGATTGGATATCCCCCCAGCCTCCACAATATGTTCATCCAAACTGCCACCCCACATCCATTACAGTCCACTATCCTACTCATGATACCAGTACTAACTACAAAATACAGTTCTATTTATGAGTTTCTAACCAGCCCAGTCTCTACTTAAAATGCAATACCAACTCCACTTGCAGAGAATCATAAAACACTACTAACTATGATACCATACCATCCATAATTTTCCTAACAAAATACAGCTTGAGATGCTACACCTAAATACAAAACACAGTACTATCTATACGTTTTTAACTTTTACCTCTTTAACCAGAGCTACATATCACTCATAACATTACAAAGAACAATCTCATCTGTTAGGGCACATTAGTGGATGGACCTGGTAGTGCTTTCCACCAATCCCAATGCAGCACTGCCCCAATAAGTGCGGATAAGCTGGGGTGGGAGGGATGGGAGAGGTGGGATTTGGGCCCACTGCCACTCCCGTGAGAGTCAATCAGCCTCTTACATAACTGCACACCTCAGCTCCTATCCTCAGGCAAGAGCAAACACATCCCTGTAATTCATGGTTTTTCAGCTTCCAGCTCCAAACTGAAGCACTTTAACTAAAATGGCTATCTCTTCCACCTCCCCCAAGTCTACCCCTGTTTGCAGTTTCCTGTCTTTCAACTGGCACAGATTTAAACTCCAAATACTGTCCTAATCCAAGAACTCCAAAATACAGCCTTATTCAAACAGCACTGTCTGGAGGTGGAAGGAAGGATCTTGTGTCAATACTAATGCCATCGGGATATGTAGGGGGCCTCCCCCTCCAAAGTCGCCCATTGGTAAGCCCAATTGACAAGCTGGGACAGGACCTGGTGACATCCATGGTTGTTTTTTCTGGGGTCTCCTTACCCAGCCTGCCTGTTCTAAAGCCGTAGCTATAGTAAGACCAGAGGCTGAAACATGTACCTCAAAGGACTGAGGCAACACAGTGTCTGTATCAGCAGATACAGTAATAAAGTCTTCCTCATCATATTTAGCTCTTGCTGACTGGTATGTCCAAAAACTCTTTGGGCTAAAATTCTCTGCTTAGCATGGTCTCCCACACTCAAACCCACGTCCCCATGCTGTGTCTTCATGCCATTAACAGAGTAATTAGTTATGGGAACATGATTGGTATCCCTTCTCTCATTAAACACTCCTTCCATAATTAAAAAAAACATAAATCTTCCCCAGTGCTCCTACCTGAGTCCCCAGGAGCTTCACAAATCTTCTGTGGCATGGTTTCCTGGGAAAACAGCTCTTCTTGGACCTCGTTAGTCCCCAGAGCTGGCTGCGCAAGGAGAGCCACAGAATTCTCACCATCTGTCACAGGAAACAAAATCTCCATGCCATCTTGTAGCAGAACTTCGTTTCCAGTCCGATCAGAGGTGAGGTGCACAAGCTCCGGTCCGTCTTCCAGAACACTCCCCTCCATGTTTCTCACAGGTGAAAGTCCCACAAACTTCTTCTGGGTCAATTGCTCCTGACATGCAATTACTTCCAGTAATTGCCATTTGGTACTCTTCAATTCTAGAAAAATGTCATCTGCATCATCCTGTGCCAACCGCCACGGTACTAGTAAGTTGAGTATCAGCTCCTGTCCTGAAGATAGCCGCATGGAATCCACATCAATTTCTGGCATCTCCATAGGGCCAAATGCCCTCAAACCTTCCATTCCAGTCAACGCTCTGTCCTCGTAGATGTCCATGTCAACACTAACCCCAGGCTCCATCTTGAATGGACATCAGCAACAACTATACTGCAAGAGTGGGGGAATTTCCCTGTTGTCATGGGCAACATTCTCCCAATCAGTAAAACAAATCGATGTAACCCACCTCCCAGAACACAACTGGAAACAAGGTATCACAGCTTAGTGTGCCTTTCCTGGTTAAAAATTACAAATAAATAAATGTATTATCTGATATACAGTATAAAGCACATAAAAATAATAGTAGAGATCATATAAAATCATTATATTATAAAAATATAATTTAAAATCTATAGCACTGTAAGGGACAATATATCAATTGACATGAGGGAAAGAAGAGAATCAGAGACTACAGGGGCATGCAAGCCTTGACATCAGTGATGAATAACTATTACTGTAGCTTACACTGGGCTGTGGTGGTCCTAGTGGGTTATGCAGATTCTGTTACAACACCACTAACAGTGTTGCACAGCAGATGCATGCCAATAGAACCTGGCAAAAGTAAACTACATTAATTCATATTTATTGCTGACCTGCAGGCTTCCCCCACCCCAATTTGCAGTCTTTTTTATCCTATGCCAGTTACTGCATTGGGAGTCAAAGTGGTTCAACTGACTTGGCAATTCTGAACTGCATGTTCATGCACCAACTTGATACAGAACTGAAGTTGGCTCTGGCCCTTTTCTGTACCCTTCACACAGAGTAATAACTGACAGTCAACATAGATTATTGGGGGAGGTATTTTCAAAACAGATGTGCAAAACAGGAGATAGCACTCACCCCAAATAAAAAGTGTACCGGTACTCACCACAATGTGTAGAAAATTGCCTCTTTATTTCATAATCTAAGGAAAAATGTGGTAGTAAATAATGAAAAATGCTGTGCTAGTGAGGCTGCCAGCACCCCAAATTGACCTTAAAGAAAAATAAAGAAGCATTTTTCTACATATTGTGGTTAAACACTTTTTATTTGGGGTGAGTGCTATCCCATGTTATGCACAGCTAGTGGCTAATAGTGGAGAGGTAGCACAGGGGATAGATTTAGCGGCTCTGTTCCTCCTGCATTTCTGTCTTTTCAAAATAATTTAATTATGTTTTTCATGAGGTAATCAGAAGGACAGATGTCAGAGATGCTCTACTAAACTTAGTAAACTACAGTATAACTAAAGCTTTTGAAAAGGTACCCCCATGGGAGGCTTTTACATAAAACTACTAAGCAGGGAGTGTGAGGGAACTATTAGTATCGCTTTAAAACTGGTTAAGTAAAAGATGTGGTAGTGGACATCAGACTGGAAGGTAGTAATTAGTGGGGTTTCATCAGCTCAGTTTTTTTTTTTAAAACTCAGCTTTATTTCAGATATAATGACAGCAGTATATTATACAAGAATCAATGCCAGAGGGAAACGTTTCGTTCGGAGAACAAAAAGGAAATGAAACATACATGTTCATACACATCCAAGTAATAAATCAGTTAGTTACATTTCCTCTTAATGATGGCAGAGGTATTTTCATGGGGGTCAGTTCTGAAACCACGTCTGTGCAACTGGTTCATTAATGATATAGAAGTGGGGAGTACTAGCCATTTAAATAAGTTTGCAGATAATACAAAGTTAGAAAGAAGTAGCAGTCAAGGTACATCTCCTCATCTTCTAGATCTCAATGTCAACACAAAAAACTTCATGCCCATTCTTCCAGCCTGGGCATGCTGGTTGATGCCCAAGTGGCATTCTCAGTTTGCACCTTGGTCGAATCACTAAACTGACCGCTGGTACACTTGCTAGTGAGGTTAGGCATCAGTTTGCCAGGTTTCAGATTCTTTCTCATTCCCAGTGTTGCCAGCTCCTCTGAATGAGCCCTCTGTCAGGGGACCTTCTCAATCTACTGAAGGAAAACCAAGAGCCCCTAAAGGCCTGTTCACTTGGTCTGGGGGTCTGGGCTAGATATCACTAGGCTGGTTCAAGACCCCAGCAGAGGAACATCAGACTCTTCCATTATGAATGGTCAGTTCACTGACTCACACCAACTGGCTATGAGCTTTGGAGACTTAATGCACTTTGGATATTTCTCAGGAGAGGACCGTCGCCTTCTAAAGGACCAAAGCACAAGGTCAAAGGAAGCTTTACCCTCATAAAATGTTCCTACCAGAGGACCTCAGGTCCTTCTCTCACTTGAGGTCTCAGATGACAGAAGCACTGCAGGCACCCCTACAGGAGGTGAAGCATGAAAGGATATATCCTTTTGTGGCTGTCCTGTCCAAGAATGCCTCATTTTTCAGGCCCTTCGCATCATTTATTTATTCATCTATTTAGAATTTGTTGACATAGAAAACACGAGACTCATTTCCAGGTCTGATCCATGGGAGAACATTGCAGTAATGGAGGGGAAAGCTGCACAATACAGTGTAATGTTTATTCAGGATGCAGTTAGGATCAAAAAATCAACCCTTAATATCAATTCATCCATACTATGAGGGTTGCACATTACTTAAGAAATTGCACTTGGGACTACAAGAAGTGTTCGTAATATTGTGATGTCCTTAATATACAGTGTCCTTAGTAGACAAGATTCACTTTAGAAGAGTACAGTAGCAAAATAAAACAAATCAGATAAATACAAATAAGGTATGCAATAATATACAGTTTAAAATGTGTAGCTTGGGAGAAGGGAATAACAGTAGGGAAGGGAAGGGAAGGGAAATGTAGCAAACTACATTAGTAAAGTAGTGTAACCCCTAGCTGGCACTATCCTGTGGGCTACTACCTCTGCCTGTGTGGGTAGGCACAGGTTGAGGGGCCTGAGTTCTGTGAATGGGTGCCTCCTCCCGGAGGAATGGTATTGAGGTAGTTTAACTGCTTTGGTATAGCCCTCCAGGACACTATAACCACCCACCAACCCTTCTAGTGGCCTAAACAGTAATACCATAGAACATTCACATCCACTGAATAACAATAATATTATGCTCACACCCATTGCACTTACCAGCAGGGCTGGATCAGCTGTAACTGCCCTGGAGACCCCTGAAAAATAAGGTCAGCAATACAACAATACGATATTACCACTACAACCCAACTAATAATATGCACACTAGCCAGGTTAAACATGAAATAAAGTAATCTGATTTATTCAGGGGGCGTGAACAATGGAGCAACGTGAATCTTATAGAATGATTGACACTTTGATTCAGTCTAGGTTGGTTCAGCATGCACTGTAAGTCCCGTTTGAACAGTCTCACAACCCTGGGTACCCAGTGTGTTATGCAGGCTAGTCTGAAGCATTGCCTGGGGTGGCCGGCATTGCAGCTGTTGTTGGGGCCTTTAGGAAGGAAAACAGTTAGCATATGCACAACCCAAATAATTTTAATCCCGAGCCAGATGGCTCAGTCCATCTGCAATAACCCAGAACAAAACAATCAGATGACACACAATGATTGCAGCTGTTGCTGCAAGGAGCTACCCTAATTTGTACTCCCGCTACCCAGACCAGGGTGTAGGACAGGCAAGATGAAGATCTCACGGCATTGATCTGTTGGGCCAGGGGAAGCAGGGCCTACATGACTCACCTCCTGGTGGTCACTACCTGTTCGATGGTGTTCAGCAGGGGGCTGAATCCCTAAGCGGATCTTTTGCCAAGATGATCTTTGAGCTGGGGGCAGTGGCTCAGGCCAAGATGGCAAGGCCCAAGCAAGACCGACAGTTATGCAAGAGTTTGTGAAGTTTGGCTGCAAAAGCCTCCAGCGGGCATAACAGAATTCACTGTGGGGAACCAAATTGCGACCCACGAAACACATTCAGCACACTTAAATCCATAAGTTCTCTAAGCCACAGTTCAGACACAGTCTGGTTGCTAATTACAGCGTCACTGTGCAAACCTTCTTCTCCGAGGCTATTTTTTCTCTCAGGCAGGCCAATCGCTTCTGGAGTAAATCTTCAATCCAAAACCTCAGTCGCCACAACAATTCTATTCTTTCTTCTGCTGCTGAAGTGAGCCGGCAAACGGAAAGGTCCGACTACTGCTCTGGGCAGTTCAAAGGCAGGAGAACGTGGCAAGCAGGTCAGCAGAGCCTTCCCGCCAATTCTCCAATGCTCCTCCTAGGAGCAGCTGCTCGACAGCTCGAGCTGTTCACTCTTCAACCTCCAACTCTCGACTGACTACTGCTTCAGGCAGTTCTGGGATTTCCCTGTAATCCACATGGTTCAGTTGGCTGAGGAAACCATCTGTCACAGAATGGACTCACCCTCCAGGTCCATTTAGGTGCCAGACACTTAAAGAGACACTGTCAACATGTTTTTCATCATATTATTTCTAGTTGAAACCCCACATTTTATGATTGCTTACCCTCTCTAAAATTCACTGATGTTGCTGTTTGTTTTGTCTGTCTCCTTGCTTAGTAGATCTGAAATGCATGGTAATGTATATTTATAAACAACCATGTTTTTGTTTACAATCCTGGTTCTGTTCTGACTACATACTTCCTGAGCATTAGAAACACACCCAAACAGTGCAGTCACTATAAGGCAGTAGCCACCTAATCTCCTACTGCATTATGAGAGACTAGACTGTTTTGTGGGTGTTCCCAAGTCCAGGAAAGATGCATTTTGAGTTGATCAAGGAATGTAAACGAACATGTTTTGGTGTGATAACACCAGTATGTTGGGCAGTCTGTTTTTCACTTTTTCCAAGAAAATAAGAGTCAGAATCAGACTACCAGCTACATCAACAATCTTTACAGAATTTTGGCAATCATAAAATATGTTTTTTAAACTAGGGACACTTTGAGATCTAAGGGGTTGACAGTGTCCCTTTAAAACTACAAAAAACACATAATTTCCATCCCACAAGACCTCTGGGGATAGTCTCCATTTTAGATCCTCAGAGGTTCAATTGGTCCAACACTGGAAGTCCAGAACCAAAATGGTGGCTCCTATTCAAAAGCTCAAGCTGCAATTGAAAGCAAGTTAGACAAACTCCTCTACCATTATTATAACAGATAAAGAGTAAATAATCACATTTTCTAACAGGGCTCCCTCTTCACATATAGCCAGGAGCAACTGCAGAATGGGGCCATGTAACAGATAATCTGGCTGGTCGCAAGCCTTAATTACTTGGACCCAGCACAGACTGATATTCAAACACAGAATATGCGCTGTCTTAAAGAGACAGATGCGGAGACTCACTACAGCACTCTTACGCAGACAAACAGAACTACTGCAGACAGGACACCAGCCTGACAATGGGCATTTAGGAGCCCAGGAAGACATTGTAGTAAACCTCAATTTGTAGGGGGGTTACAGTAGCAAAATAAAAACCAAGCAATGACATACAAAAAGGCTAATGGAATGATCTAATAATATACAGTGTAAAGTGGGAACAATCAAGACTAAAGATGTACATTAATATACAACTGATGCATTAGGGAGCAGAATGGGTATGACAGGTGGGAATCAGGATGTAAGAGGAAGAGAAGAACTCTGTCTAAATGCAGGGCTGAGGAGAGGAATAAGCAGGAGCAGGAATTGTGGCACAAAACAGCGAAGAAGGGGTAGGAAGTGGTGGGGCTATTTAATTAGAGCAGTAGGTGTGTGAAGATAAGTCACATAGGAGACCTTTGAAGGAGGAGGAGGAGCAGAGGTTTGAGTGAGGTTACTCAAGAGGAGGAGAAGATGAGAGGAGAAAGCAGACTGCCCAGCTATGGTTTTGCAGTGGGGGACTGAGAAGGAGAAAGGGTCAGTGGAGTGGAGGGGTAGGAGGAGGGAAGAGGAGAGGGGAGGGAAGGGAATGGAAGAGGAGAGGAGAGGAGAGAGGACAGGAGAGGAGAGGACAGGAGAGGAGAGGAGAGAGCAGAAAGGTAACAGGGGAAGGTGCTAAAGCAGAACTTGGACACAATGGAAGCACAGTGGGTGAGGGAAGGGGAGTGGAATAGAGGGAGCAGTGGTAAGTGCAGAGAGGGTATTTTAAAACAAAATGGCAAAAGGAGTGAAAGAGGGGTTCAGTCTGGCAAGATCTATTTTGGGGATAGCACTGTATACCACATCTACGGAGTTAAACATAAGGAGGATCACCTTCAGGATAATTTTGTGAGAGACTGGCAGTGAAAAGTAGGATTAGTTGCAATACAGTTTATCAAGTTTGGGAAGGAGCTTTTTAAGGATACTATTGCTGTGGAAGGAAAAGTCAAGGTTTTAATTAAGAAACACACAAACATAATTGAACTAAGGTGCTCCTTTTAGAGGGAGCCATCCAGAGTTGTGAAGACAGGGGTGCTGTGGAGCCTTGTGAGGTTCAGCTTGCTGCCAAATGACATGCAATCCATTTTTATGGCACTGTAGTTTAGAGAGGAACAGTCCTTGACATTGTTGAGGTCATGCTGCAAAGTCACTGCCAGCTTGGGTCAGGGGCACCTTAAACCATACTCTGGGGCACCAATAACACGAGAAACACAAACTATAGTGCCCATACCGGAGCTGGGATCGAGCATGGTGATTTTATTATTAGTTGCCAGATAGTACACAGCTCTCCAGGCATTCCCTGGCCATATGTCTTCATGATGGTACTTGCATATATTATACCTCAATATTCCATGGGGGTTCTAGGTCATAACGGTGATAGCAGAACAGTGATTGCCATTTGGGCAAGTGTAAATCACCGAAAATAAATTACGGCAATGTACACTCGTGGCGAACTGCAAAATGGCAACCGGAGTTACATGTATGTGGTGGGGGGGCTATGCCTCCGCACTTCTAATTAAGGATTCTAGCTCCAGAGGGGTGCGTGGGGTAAAATTCCTTAAAAAGCACTGCCTGCCAAAGCACAGTAAAACACACTGCTCCAGACCCGAACCATGTACCTTGCACACCTCAACCGACCACCCTCCCACCACGCTAGTCAACCAGCTCAGGAGCTGCCTGCCACATTCCCTCCCACATATCTCCTCTCCCATTCCTCTTCCCCCTGCATGTGTGCACGTACACGCACATACTCTTCCCATTGCCCTACCTCACACATCCAGGTATCCTGTCACTACCCTGCCAGGTAGCCCTGAACACAGGCACCGTAACTGAGTCGCTGTTTTTGTAAGCACTCAATTGCGGTGGCCATGTTCACTGGATACCTTTCAGGGGCCATACCCTACACAAAAATTCTTTCATAACTCTTTTGGGACTGTACATAAACTCCTCTCTTCTAGTGTGGCAAACATTACAACTGCTGCTTCTAACACTGGTCAGATGGCACCCAACTTACTTGTGGGGTCTGTTGCCCACCCCATATCCACAGCATTTTCCAGGTCCACTCTTGAACTAAAGGGGCACAATTATATTTTGTATAAAGCACTTGGTCTCTTTCATTCCTATAGATCCCTAGTCTCTCTTTTAGGGCCCTGGAGTGCTGGCACTCCCAAGACCACGTGTGCAGTGGCACTCTCTCCAGGCAGAGAGAGCACTTCCCGGGGGTGGGCAAGCTGTGCCGGTATGTGTCTAATGACCAGATGGACAATATATAAATAAATGCAGATCCCTCTCTCCTTCCTCCCCCTTTTTCTATTTCTATCCCTCTCTCCCTCTCTCTCTTTCTCTCTACCAACCCCACTTGCTCACAACACGCCAGTGCAAAATAGCTCAACAACCCCCTACGTCCCTCTCCTCAAATCCTCCACTTATATCCTCACTATTACTCCCTCTCCCCACTCTGAACTATGGTCTCACTTCTCTATGATTCCTCATGCGTCACTACTATCTGTGCCATCTATCCTTCCTGTTCTTCATCTACTGCTACCTTACTCTACCTCTCCATTCCCACTCCCTTCTCCTTGACTCCCTTTCAACAGCTGGCCTATCTCCTTCAGTCACTAGCTGGTTCAAGGCCTACATCACTGGTAGAACCCAATCAGTCAGGATCTCTGATGTCAATTCCCCTTCCCTCCCAATTAATACTGGAGTCCAACAGGGTTCAGTGCTGGAGCCAGTATTATTCTCCATCTTCCTAAATCTGTATGCTCCTCCGTCACCACCATACACATGTATGCCGACAATATGGTCCTGTATGCATCTGGCTCTTGCCCAGCTCAGATTACATCCAACTTGCAGCAAGACTTCGACAAGGTCAGCTTTGGTTTGCTAACCTACAACTTTTTCTCAATGCCAAGAAGACTGTCTCCATGACTTTTGGCACAAGGCAGAGTCTTTCTAGGCTTCCCTACCTGCCCACTTTCCACATCCTTGATGGGACTTTACTTGAGGACACATCCTCCTTCAGGTACCTAAGAGTTTGGCTGTATCAACATCTAAACTGCTTCAGACATAATGACACCATCCCAAAAAAATTGTGCCCCAAGCTTGGTGCCCTGTTGAGGAACTGTAGTTGTATCCCATCTACGGTTAAGCGTGAACTTGTTCAGAAGATGATCCTGCCCATCTTTAGCTACTGTGATGTAGTCTACAGTGCTGCTCCCAAGTCCTCCCTGACCAGATTGGATACCCTCTTCAATTCCTTCTGCCGGTTTGCCCTTGATGCTCAATCTCACACCCACCACTGTGATCTCTATCGTGTCCTATCCTTCCCCTCTCTTACAAACAAACGACTCTCCCACTGTGCTAAATTCACCTCCAAGCACTGGCTGGGTGAACTCTCTTCCTACCTCTCCCCCTCATTTATAACACCCACCCACTCCCTCTCACTCCCTTAGATCATCTAACTCCAGTACTCTGGCAGTTCCCCTCAGAGCCATCCTTATCAGCCAATCCGGTTAGCCTCACCACCTCCCAAATACGTAGAAATCCCTCACCCCTCAAATTTGTCACTCATCCTCCTACTACTCTATTAGCTCTGCTCTTAAAAACTTCCTTTCACCTAGCTGTTCCTGCTATGACCCTCCCTAACTCCCCCCTCTAAGCCCCTGACAAACCCTACCCCTCTTCAGTACCCATGCAATGCCCCTGCTGCAGCTCCACCTCCCACCCAACTAAAAACCAGCATTCCTTCCCTTCCCCCAATTCCCTTCCTTCAGACCTTCCATTGTTCTCTTACTGCGATTTCTCAATCATCCACAGTTGTACCAAGGGCCTATCCGTACCCTATCCTTACATGATTAACCCAACTCTTCCCTCCACTTCTCCACATCCTGAAGGGCTGGGATTCAGCCTCTCTTCTCTCTCACCTTCACCCTCTCTTCTTTTCTTCCAAAGCCTATTCCTCCTCGCTGCCTACAACCTGCTTCCCTCCTATCATACTCTACCTCTTGCTGCCACAACCTGCTCCCTTCCTGTCGTGCTTGACCCCTACCTTGTGCAGGCAGGGTCCTCAGCATACTGGAGGGGTCAGGCCTCAGCAGACCTTTCTCCTCTTACCTCTTCCTTTGCCTCCTCCTTCCATCCCCTTCGAACCCCCGTGCTTCTCTGCCTACCGACGTACCTACCTCTCACCTTCCCTTCTCCCCCTTACGTAGCCCTAGCTATGACTGACCCCTAATCTCTAATGCACTTTGTAGTTAACTTGCACTTCTGTTATGGCTGACCCCTAATCTCTACTGCACTTGTAGTTAACTTGCACTTTTGTTATACCTTAGCCAACCTGTTCTGCCTGTATTTACTCCTCACTAACTTCCCTAGATCAAACTGTAACAATTCTATTCAGCCATTTTCTAGCTACACAGTTATGTATCATTTAGTGTATGCCTAAATGTTATTTTGTGTTATTGTATCTATCTAGTCCAAAAGCATTGGCTTAGTATCTATATAGTTCAAAACTGTTAGCATCCCGCTATTTCATTACTCCTGTACAGTCTGCTCAAATTATTTGAATGTAATCTACTGTAAATTTATATTGTATACCAAATCTCTGTAAACTATCCTCATGTTTCCCTAACCCCCAGGTCACACTGAGAGATGATCAACGTGTTGCTCAGCATG
Organism: Neoceratodus forsteri; assembly: GCA_016271365.2. Classification (NCBI taxonomy): domain Eukaryota; kingdom Metazoa; phylum Chordata; order Ceratodontiformes; family Ceratodontidae; genus Neoceratodus; species Neoceratodus forsteri. The sequence goes on from CM028135.1 coordinate 827,458,003, forward strand.
CCTTCCCAGTGAAACATTTCAATAAAAAAAAATATATATATGAAAAGCATATCAGCATAAAATATCAATACTAAGTGCATAAAGCATGGTTGGCCTGGCCATGTGTGCCTCTCTTTGACACTACACTAATAGCCCTAGGGGCCCCCAAAACAGACTCTCATGTCTGGCATCATTCCAGGGACTTAACCCCAGCCTTTGACAGGTCCCTACCTACTGGGTGCCAATTTATTCATCTACCTGCCTGGGGTTTCTGTTCAAACTGCATAAGGCATTTCACACACACAGAACATTTTATTTGGCAAGGTTAACTTACAGTTGCTCCAACACTGACTGCTTCTCCCATTCTTCTCTACTGCCAGTGGTAGTGAACCAACAAGGGTTCCTGTGACCTCCCTTGAGGGGTGGACCACTAGTCTCCTACTGTACCTTTCAGGTGTTGATGGTCTCTGCTCGTCTTGAAGGGAGTTCCCTGGGTCTCCGACCCTTTCCAATGGTTCCCAATGTTATTTTTACCTGGAAACCAGGAACATGGGGACCAATGCCACCTGATCCCAAGGAGCCTGCCACCATCCCTGAGACCTCAGACCCCCTCAGCTCAGTCACAGACAGAGAAGCTGGTCTGCTCCTCTCTCTCTCTGCTCCCTGTTGGCTCTAAGTCTCCACTGCCCTTGTGTCTTCTCTTATATTGGTTTGTGGGGGAAGGATAGAACCATGCATATTAATGCTCTAGTTGCTTGCTTTTAGCTAAGTCAGGCCACTCACAGCATAAACATCCAGACATCCTGTCTCCAGGCAATTTCTCCCAAGAGAACAGCTCTCAGGGTTTGGTTTAACCTTTTCCCAGAACTATGGCACTTGAGGGAAAATAAGAACCAATGCACAGAGTCACTCAAAAAGATTTTATTCAACAAATTAATACAATCAGTGCTGGCGCTCACATTGGTATGCACTAAGTGGTCACAGCTCGTATTACCGACATGAGCGCCAGCACTAATTGTATTAATTTGTTGAATAAAAGTTTTTTAAGCAACTCTGTGCATTGGTTCTTATTTTCCCTCGAGTGCTGTAGTTCTAGAAATAGGTATTTGTCATGTGTGGGGTAGGTAATCCCCTCTATGAGCATTGGCCATTCAGCTTGTTTAATGGCTCCAGCACCTGTCCCGTTTCTGTCTGGTAACCTGTCTTGAGTTGGCAAAGGAAATAGGCTGGTTTCGTAAGTAAACCCTTTCACCAGGTGACATTTCTTCAGAAGCTAAATTTTATTGCAAATCATTTTATTTTATTTTTTTAAATATTAATACCTACAGGTCTATGAGTCTGATAATCATTTTCTGGTAGATCAACAGAACAGAAAGTATGGGTTCCAGCCTTCTGATCATTGTGATTTTGTGGTCTTGAACTGAAAGGTTCATCTACTACAGCATGATCAAATAAACTTATTCTGACACATATTCACCAGTCCCAAGGAAAAATATGGTAACAGTATTTTACGCAGTGACAAACCTTTATAAATCAAAGGTGAAAACCAAGATCTGCTGCTGCGGAGCCTACAACAGAGTAGCGTGGGTTGTTATGCAGCCAATTTCAGTTTTTCTGTGGACCTTTAGTTCTTCTTGTATATTGTGGTGAGTGGGACTGCCAACTGAAAAAGAATGTTCTTCCTGCTTATGAACTGTTGGTCAAAATTCTCTGTAAACAAAGCAAATTTGCCAGGAATGATTCCTTACATGTCTTCTAAACAATCGTAGCCATCTCCCTTACACTAATTCAAAGTTTGGTTACCATTTAAAAAGTATTTTTTTATCACTGAAAGTTCATTTGTAATAACTTCATGAAAGGAAATTAGTTTTAAAAAATTGCCTCTATGATGGAAATTTCGCCACTGTTGTCTCTTCTCTCAGAGCCATGACATTTTATATAAAGCTGTACGTTATTGTAAAGCAGAAGTTCCCTACTGCTGTAAAGATGTCCACTGAGCCATGTATTAGTAAAAAACATCATAAATTCTGTCACTAAATGTTTAGAATTTTCTAAAACAAAAATTCCTTTCAGGACAGGGTAGAAACAGTGGCTGGTTCTAGTGATCGAGACTGGTTTTGGCAGATCTTGGTTTTGACCTGAGATTCATAGAGGCTTGTAGAAATACCAGAGTACAACCTATACCAGAGAGACAGGAGTGGAAGAAAAGGGGGGAGGGGTGGCTACGTACGCTAAAGAAGGAATTAAGCCAACAGAGATACGGGGTGTCAGGTGGAGGCAGAGATTCTGTGAATGACACTGGAGTCAGGCAGGGGATAGCAGTCTGGACAGGAGTGGTCTACAGACCTCCGGGTCAGGGGTAGGAGATAGATAAGGAACTATTAGAATCCATATACAAAATGATGGATAGAGGGAACATACTAGCTCTGGGTGATTTCAATATGCCCAATATCAACTGGAAAACATATACTGCAACCCCAGCAAGGAGCAGGGCTGTCCTGGAAGCTCTGCAAGGGGCAGGACTTAAGCAACTGGTGATAGAACCCACCAGAGAGGGAGCTATCTTGGATTTAGTGCTCACAAATGGGAATAGGGTTACAGATGTGCAGGTAGGCAGCCATCGAGGGTATAGTGATCACTGCACAGTGTGGCTTTCCGTGGAAAAGGAGGAAGAGTCCTGCCACACAAGGTAAAAGTCATGAATTTCAGAAGGGTTGATTTCGCAAAGCTGGGGGAATGTCTAGTGGGAGCATTATGGGGGGGACAGTGGACAAGTAATGGACAAATCTAAAGGGGCAATAGAGAAAACTACTATATGTGTCAGGCAGGTTAGTAAGAATAAGAGAAGAAAGAAACCACTATGGTTCACCAACGAGGTAGCCAGGAGGGTGAATGAAAAGAGGAACACATTCAGAAAATGGTGATATAATTTACAGAAATGCAAAAAAATCATTGCTATGTTCTTTGGATGTCCTCTTCAATAGTACGTTGAGATTTATAACAAACCTTTCATTTAGAACTCACTGTTGTGTGTTATATCAAAACTCAGGTCTCATCTCATTATTTGATAGGAAAGACTATCATTGGAATTTACTTGTGTATAAGTTTGTGTTACAGTTATTGCTTATCTTTTTGTTAAACATATTGCAAATAAGAATACAGAATCAACATAACTTAAGATCTTCTGTCCGGAAAAGTTTTTCTAGATCTAGAACCAGAACAAAATTTGGTGATAAAATAATTTCAAATTTGGTGCCTAAAACTTGGGAACAAATATCTAACAGATTGAAATGCACGGTATTGCTACCATTTAATCATTTTAAGCCTTTTTTAATGACTTTATATAGTAAGCACTGTAATTGTTATGGATAAATTATTGATATTTGGGTTTGTATAACTTAAATTAATCAATATTATATTGAAACTGAAATTGTGTATGTATGTCTGTTTTGTGATGTTATGTTAAATGTCGGATTCAATTGCAAAAGAGATAATTTTATCTCAATTTGAAATCCAATAAAGTTTGAAAGTTTGAAAGAAAATAAAAAGAAACAGAGGGGGAGGAAGACAGGGAACCATACATGGAAAAACTGAGGGAATCTGAAAGGCAATTAGAAGGGCCAAAGCAAGTACAGAGGAAAGGATAGCCCAGATGATAAAAAAGGGGACGCAACCTTTTACAGATACATCAGTGAAAAAAGGAAGATGAAGGGGGGGGGATAGTGAGACCTAAAAGGGAAGGAGGAGGGGATGCTGAGGAAGTTCGGAACAGGCAGAGATCCTAAATAAATATTTCTGCTCAGTATTTACAAAGGAAGAGGAGGGTGAGGGACCACCATTGAGAAAGAAAGGGGGGCAGGGACAGGGACAGGGGGTAAATATCAACCTGTTCACAGAGGAGAGAGTCGTAAAGGAACAAGAAAAGCTAAAAATAGACAAGACAATGGGACTGGATGGAATTCACCCTGGAATACTAAAAGAGCTCAGAAATGAACTGGCAGCTCCCCTAGCAGAATTATTCAATAAATCTTTTGAGACTGGAGTGGTCCTGGTGGATTGGAGAAGGGCAAATGTTGTCCCTATCCACAAGAATGGGAGTAGGCAGGAAATTATAGGCTGGTCAGCCTAATCTCAGTGGGGAGAAAGTGATGGAGGCATTGCTAAAGAAAAGAATTGTGGAATTCCTGGAATCCAGTGGGCAGCAGGATCCAAAGCAGCATGATTTCATGGCAGGTAGGTCATCCAGACAAACCTGATAGAATTGTTCAATTTGGGTAACTAGGATGGTAGACCAGGAGAGAGAGGGGGTGGTGGATGTGGCCAACCTTGACTTTAGTAAGGCCTTCGACTCTGTTCCACATAAAAGGCTAATAAACAAGTTGAGCAGGCTGGGAGTGGGGCATAGGGTAGTGAACTGGGTTAGAAATTGGTTAAGTGGGAGAACACTATTGTTAAATTATGTTACATACTACTATATTTGTTTTGCACAATGAAGCCTTTCACCTGTATGCTTCATATACTGTACTTCAAACAACATGAAGTCTTGCTGTATTCTGACATATGTAGTTAGCCCCAGCACTTGAACTGCCCCGGAGAGGAAAAAGTTAACTCTATGCAGGAGCATAGAACATTGGGCTCGAGCTCAGTTTCAAACCTCTGTCTGTAGTGCATCAAAGTGTAACCATCAGATTCTTTACTCTGCCTAACTGTTCAGTCACTCCGGAGATTGCTTCTTCGCTATGATTTGGTAAAGTTCAGAATTCATCAGTTAATTCAACTGATTTGTTGTTTTTTCAGTTTCAGGTCTCTGTCTATGGTGCAATAAGTGTTAGCAAGGTAGTGGACTGTATTGTTTAATTCTCTGTGTGGAAATTGTAAAGCTTTTGGTCAGTCCAGTTCGGAACCGACCGCTTGTGGGGTTTTATTCCTTTCTGTGTTTCAGTGTGAGATGTCGGTTCCTATCGATTTAAAAAAAATGTGATTTCACACATTTTTTTCCACGACCTGTAACATGGTTGGTAACCGATAGGAGTATCTTAGCTGGCAAATAAGCTGTAAAGGGTAAGTTTGTAGCCTGGCCATGTCTGAAAAACCCAAGAAAAAAAACAGGCCCACTGGGTTTGAACATTGTGGTGAGCGCGGCGATGCCTTTGCTAAGGCAGACCCTCACACCACTTGTGTTTATTGTCTGGGGTTTGACCACTTCGATTCAGACTGCCAAATTTGTAAGAATTTCCCAAAGGCCACCCTGAAAAAAAGGTTGGGTAGGCTCAAGGAAAAGGAGGCCAAGAAGTCCGCTAATCCGGATGGCCAGCTCGGTTTGGTTTCTACTGAACCTGACGGGGTGCCCACTGACCTGGGCGATACGTCCTTGGGCAAGAGGAGATCCTACTCTGAGGGGTTGGTTCCATCGAAACGCAAAAGGAAGTCGGATGGTTCGGATCCAGAACCGCATACTCCAACTGCCAAAGAAATAGCCAGAGCGATAAGCATAGTGGAATCGCTGTTTGGTTCCGCCCGATCCGGCGCCGCTCGGTAGGCGCTCGGTTCAGTTGGTTCCCCTGGTTCTGGAATATGTTCTGGATGAATATTATGAACTGGAGTGGGAAGGGGAGGAAGAGCCCGATGATGATGATGATGATGATGGGGGCGTGGCCAGCTATCTAGCTGATCAGATGCATACCTGGAGAGCTCCCGCTACAGCACTTATATATGTTCAAATTTTAAAAGCTTCAACGAGTAATCTGACTACTTTTGCTATTCTACTAAATTCCTGGTGTCTCATGGATCTCCGCGATATCAAAAGTTGCCTAAATGGGGAAGAAAAATGCGGAGTCGAAAACGACCTTCTTCACCCCACATGCTGGAGCCTCCAGACCCCCATCTGCTCCTGTAAGCCTCCCGACAACCAAAGCGACATCAGAAGAGTCTGGCCCAGCCACCTTGGACACTCTATAACAGGCGGTATTGAATCTCACCAAAACGATTCAGCGGATGGACGAAAAAATGGATGGGTATAATACCCGACTGCTACAAGTTGAACAGAAATTGGGCTGTCTTATGGAGACAACCCATGATGCTGAAAAATCTTCAGAGAGGGCTCAAGCTACTGCCGCTACTTGCGTAAAGGAACAGAGCCTACTCTGCTCCCGACTGGAGCATCTTGAAAATTTAACTCATGCTGCTAATGTCAGAATCTTAGGGCTACCTGAGTGCAAAGAAGGGAATGACCTACATAAATTCCTAAATGACTGGTTATCGGAAACCCTTGGGTTGGAATTAGGAGATCAAATTGTGCGAGCTTACAGGATTAATACTCGGAGACAGAGGTCTTTGGATGGGGCCAGAACTGTAATGTTAATTACTGCATCAGTGCTAGTGAAGGACTGTATTCTTAATGCAGTGCAGCAGCGACGAAAGATCGAGGTGGATGGCATGAAAATATTATTCTTTCCAGATCTTTCATACTCTACACGCATGAAGAGAAAAGCTTTTGAGGGGATTAGGAGGAGTTTTAGGGCCTTGGAAGTTCCTAATAATTTGCTGATGCCGGCCCGGCTCCACGTTACCGTTGGGAAGAAGGCCTACATGTACACTGAGCCCAAGGAAGCTATGAAACTGCTTGAAAAGCTGGAACTCGAGAGGGCTGTCCAGGAAGATGACTTTTCTTCTGATCCTGAACCAGAGGACACTTGAGATGCTGTGGAATTGGCTAAGTCCTGCTATATTTTGTTTAAACAGATATAAAGAAACCTGAGAGCTTTTTTATGTTGAAGACAGATTTCTTACTCAAAGGGCTTAACTATGTGTGGATCTGATTCGATTATGAGATATGGAGAACTTTGTTATATCTTATTACTTTCTCTTGCCTTATAGTTGAACGTTTTGAGTTGCCCTGATTAAACTTACACCAAATACTAAATAGTATAGCTGGAATTCATCTTGGGAACTTTCCCTTGATAATAATATACATTTCTGTCTAAGATACTTTTACCAAAGTGCTGGGGGGGCACACTGGGAACTAATTTAGGAGCTTTTTAAAGTCAAGAGCTATTGACTAATTAAAGGCATAGTAGCTTGTTTTTTTGTTTTCACTCTGTTAACCAAGTCAAGTGCTATTTTGATATCGGAGCATTGATAGCATATGGCCATCTTTAAAGTGGTTAAGTGTTAAAATAGTTAACAACTGCATGGAATTCCCCCGATCCTGTACCAAGTGTAACAGTGGTTCACAAAATCGAATGTCTTTTTAATGATGCTTACCATGTGGAGTATAACATTGTGCTGTTATTAATGGTGTATTGTACTATGTATAAACTCTATAAATAAAAAGTATAAAAGATGATGATGATGATAACGGTTATGAAGGTCTGGATGAGCCCATTGAACCGGACATCTCCCCAGACAGGCCTTCCAGTGTTTCCCTTCTCAGGCTTTCCGAGTCCCCATCCCACTATTTGTTCTACAAGAAAGTGGCTGATACCCTCCAGCTTCCCTTGGTTGAAGCCATCGAGGTACAAGAGAAGCCTGATTTTGTGGAGATGATGGACATCCCAGAGTCCAAGAGGTTGTCTATTCCCCTCCATAAATCCTTGGGGAAACAGACATGAAAATTCTTCAAACTCCAAATTCTTTACCTCCTGTAGATAAAAGAATAGACAGGAGGTATATGCTTTCAGGCTCGGGTGCAGAGTTTTTGTCCCACCAATGCAGCCATGTTGGGATAGTGCAGGCTGCAGCCTGTGACAAGGCTAACATACCCTTGGCCTCACATCCCCCAGATAAGGACTCTAGGGAGGTTGATACTATGGCCAAAAAAAAGTACTTAGCATCTTCCTTGGGACTCAGGCGAGATAATTATATGGCCTACACAGCCAGATACCAGAAGTCTAGATGGGATACTGTTCTGGAGCTGGCTAAACAGGCTTCCCCCCAGCTAACCAAGGTGCTGGAGAAGGTGGCTGCTGATAGGATTGAGGCATCCAAAATGCAATTCCATGCTGCTGTGGACTGGAATGATGTGGCATCATGAGTCATGGCTACATCTGTGTCTCTTAGGAGGTTTGCTTGGCTCAGATGTACCAGCCTCTCACAGGACACTCAGGCTAAGGCCATGGATTTCTCTGTGGAGGCTAATTCTCTGTTTGGGGAGCAGATAGAGAATTACATGAAGAAAATGGATGAATATTGGACCACCTACAGGAGTGCACAGGCCAATGAAAGGCAGGAAATTCATCAGAAGCAGCAATCTAGGGGCATGGGCAGGCCCTTTCACAGGCTGTTCTACCAAACTCAGGCCTCTTCTTCTTTTCCACAGAGGGGTTTCTTCAGAGAGAGAGGTAGGAGGGGGATGAGCAGGGCTGCATCCTCCTCCCAGTCCAAGGCTCCTGCCAAGCAGATACCCTGATGTGTCAAGCCGGGTCAACTCCCCAATCCCAGTAGGAGGCAGGCTGGCTTACTACTTCCAGGCCTGGAAGTCTGTTACCTCAGACAAGTGGGTCTTGGAGGTAGTAAGCCAGGGATTGGCCCTCAGTTTCACAAAGTTCCCAAAAATGAGGGCCAAATTCCTTCCACCTGCAAATCTTTCCGAGATTTTGCTCTAGAAGCAGAGGTTTCTTCTCTGCTAGCCCTCAGGGCTGTAGAGAGAGTTCCTACTCAGCACAGGGACAAAGGTCTATATTCTAGATATTTCCTTACCTCAAACAAGATAGGGGATTGGCGACCCATCCTAGACCTAAGGTATCTAAACAAGCACATCTTAAAACCAAAGTTCAAAATGGTGACTCTGGGAGTAATTCTTCCCTCTCTAAGGCCAGGGGATTGGCTAGCTTCCCTGGACATCAAGGATGCCTACTTTCACATCCCAATCAGGTGCTCCCACAGAAAGTACCTCAGGTTTGAGTTGTCTTCAGGTTATTATCAGTTCAGAGCAATGCCCTTTGGCCTAACATCAGCTCCAAGAGTGTTCACAAAGTGCCTAGCAGTAGTAGTGGCCTTCCTCAGGAGGCAAGGGATTTCCATATTCCAATACCTGGACGATTGGCTCATTGTGGGGCAGTCTCCAGACCAGGTCAAATCAGTTCTACAAGTCACTCAACAGCTGCTCACTTCTCTAGGTTTTCTTCTCAATCTGCCAAAGTCGGTTCTCAGACCAGTGCAACTCCTCACCTTTATAGGGGTGGAGTTGGATACTGTGCAGGCGAAGGCCTTCCTCCCCTTGGCAAGGGTGAGGGCCCTTACAGATCTTGCTTCCTCTTTCCGCCCTCTGGTGTCTCGTCCAGCAAGACATTTTCTTCAGCTCCTGGGCCACATGACAGCTTCCACTGCGGTGGTACAGGGAGCCAGATTTCAAGTGAGGGACATTCAGTTTCACCTGAGGTCCTTTTGGTCCCAGAAAAAAGATCCCCTAACCAAACTGATTCCAGTCACTCAGACTCTGGTCCAAGCTCTCCAATGGTGGTTGGAACAGGACAATATCAGACAAGGTGTCCCATTCATCAGCCAGACTCATTCAGTGGTACTAACCACAGAAGCCTCTCTCCTCAGTTGGGGAGCCCACCTGGGAGCTCTTACAGCACAAGGTGTCTGGTCTCCTCAGGAGTCTCACCTTCATATCAATCTCCTGGAACTCAAAGCAGTATTCCTGTCCCTCCAAGCTTTCTCGGACTCAGTGAAGAACATAGTGGTTCAGGTCAGGACAGACAACACCTCCACCATGTGATACATCAACAAGCAGGGAGGCACTCGGTCTGCAGCCTTGTGCACGGAAGCCATGAAGCTATGGTCTCTGGCTTATGCCCTGCAAGCATCTCTAGTGGCAGTCCATCTACCAGGGAAGGACAATGTACTAGCAGATGCCCTGAGCAGAATCTCTCAGGGCCATCACGAATGGGCCCTGGATCCCTTCGTACTGAAAGTAATCTTCTCCAGGTGGGGCACTCCAGAGATAGATCTCTTTGCAGCACCAGACAATCACCAACTTCCTCTCTTCTGTTGCAGGCCTCCAGTCCTGGGTACAGTCATCCTGGATGCTCTGGTTCTGGATTGGGAGGGCAAATTCTTTATGCCTTCCCTCCCTTTTCCCTGTTATTCAAGATCCTGGTCAAAATCAGGTCACAACCATGCAGTGTTATCCTGATTGCTCCAGACTGGCCCAGGCAGACTTGGTATCCTCTGTTGTTGTCCCTAGCAGTCCATCTCCCCCACTCTCTTTCCAAGAGGCACAATCTGCTAACCTCTTCTCAGGGGAGAATCTGGTATCCCAATCTCCAGTCTCTCAACCTCAAGGCCTGGTTCTTGAAAAGCTGGAAAATGCAGGCCTGCGCCTGTCTCAGGGGGTGTTGGATATTCTTAAGGTCTCTCGAAAACCTGCCACCAGAAAAACTTATAATTCCAAATGGAAGAGATTCAGCATTTAGTGTTCCCATAAGGATATCTTACCAGATACTGCTGATTTCGCTACAGTTCTGGATTACATGGTTCATCTTAATGGCCTAGGCCTCAGGCCAGCTACTTTAAAAGTTCATTTAGCAGCTGTATCTGCATTTCTGTCAGCAGGGAACAACTCTTCCCTGGCATCTCACCCTGTTTTTTTGTAAGTTCTTTAAAGGTCTGGTTCATATTAACCCTCCCTTTAGGGACCCCACTCCTGCTTGGGATCTCAATGTCTGCATTGCTCAGCTCATGCAACCTCTTTTCGAGCCTCTGGCTTCAGCTGAACTTAAGTATTTGACCTGGAAGACTGTGTTCCTGGTAGCTATCACTTCTGCCAGGCGTATTAGTGAATTGCAGGCCCTGTCAGTGGAGCCAGACTTTATCTCATTCCATAGAGATAAGGTAGTCCTCAGAACCAATAGGAGGTTCCTCCCCAAGGTGGTCTCAGATTTTCATCTGAACCAGTCCATGTCTCTTCTGTTCCTCACTGATCACTCTTCTTCAGGGGAAAGAGGATTACACAGTTTAGATGTTAAGAGGGCACTTAGCTATTACATTGAGCATACTAAGGCACACAGGAATGAATGTCTACAGTTGTTCCTCACCTGCGGTGAAGTGGGTAAGGGTAGACCTGCCACTAAGAGAACTATTGCCAGGTGGATTGTCTCCTGTATACAATTCTGCTATACTAAGCTAGGTAAGACACCTCCCTTAGGCCTGAGGGCTCATTTGACTAGGGGTACAGCTGCTTCTCTGGCTGCTGCCAGGGATATACCTTTACTAGAGATATGCAAAGCAGCCACCTGGAAAACTCCATTCTTTCACCAAGCATTACTCTCTGGATATCCAGGCTAGGAGTGATGCTCAGTTTGGAACAGCAGTACTGCAGAGTCTATTCCCAAAATAGGTTTGGTACCCCCCTCCATGGCGGTACTGCTTGGTAGTCTGCAAATGTCAGAATACAGCAAAACTTCATGTTGTTTGAAGAAAAACTTACTCACCTTAGTAATTGTGTTTCTTCTAATGGAGTCTTGCTGTATCCCTGCCTCCCCTCTCAGAACCTGTTTTTTTGGAAGTGGGCTGGCAAGTACAGTGTTGCACCTCAGGGGTGTACTTAGCACCCCTCCTTTTTAGAAGGGGGGGTTAGTTATTGTTGTGCTTTTACTTATAGTTATATGTTGATTCACTACCTGTTTTTTTGTCTTGGGTTCTCAACTTGAGTCTTTGGGGGACCCAATCTGTTGCCTATTGGCTATATGTTCCTTTCCACTTTCCACTATAGGAGTGTAGTTAGTTAGTAGTAGCTCATAAGAATCTGACAGTTACACTTTGAAGCACTACAGACAAAGGTTTGAAACCAAGCTTGAGCCCAAGGTTCTATGCTCCTGCATAAAGTTAACTCTTTCCTCTCCGGGGCAGTTCAAGTGCTGGGGCTAACTGCATATGTCAGGATACAGCAAGACTCCATTAAAAGAAACGCAATTACTAAGGTGAGAATTTTTTCTTCCTGTGAATTGTATTGCTATAAATTGCATAACCATGTACTATAATGCCTGTTCAAGATATGTATAGAATGTACTATTTCCCGGGTTGCCCTGAGAAAGGGACTTGTTTGTCTCAGTTGGGCCCACCCGGCCATCAAAATTCTAATAAGCTAATAAAATAATAAGCAAAGGATGGTAGTGAACAGGACTCAATCTATGGAGAGGGAGCTGACATGTGGGGTGCCCCAGGGATCGGTGCTGGGGCCAGTCCTCTTCAATGTCTTCATATGTGACATTGTGGAGGGGCTGGAGAGGAAAGTGTGTCTATTTGCAGATGAAACAAAGATCTGTAATAGAATAGATACAACAGAGGTGGTGTAAATGATGAGAAGAAACCTGGGCAAGCTGGAAGAATGATCAAGGGTGTGACAGCTGAAATTTAATGCAAAACATCCAGAGTTATGCATTTGGGACACAGGAATCAAGGAGAAAAGTGTTCAATGGAGGTGGGGGGAGGAATGCTGACAACTACCAAGCAGGAACAGGATTTGGGCAGTGATTATAACAGGTGACCTAAAGGTGGCCAGACAGTGTGAGAAAGTGGCGGGAAAGACGAGTGGTATGCTGGGATGCATAGGGAGAGGTATCTCCAGCAGAAAATGGGAAGTGATGATGCCACTTTACAGATCACTGGTGAGGCCTCATCTGGAATATTGCATACAGTTTTGGAGGCTGCACCTCAAAAAGGACATAGACAAAATGGAGGCAGTACAAAGAAGAGCTACGAAGATGGTACAGGTGCTGCACCAGAAGACATATGAAGAAAGGCTAGCAGACCTCGACATGTATTCATCGGAGAAGAGAAGGGAAAGGGGGATATGACAGAGACTTTTAAATACCTTAGGGGTTTTAATAGGGCCCAGGGGGGAGCCTTGTTCAGAAAAAAAGAATGCTCAAAAACAAGGGCTCATGATATGAGGCTGGAGAGAGGTAGAATCAGGGGGAATGTGAGAAAATGCTTCTTCACTAAGAGGGTGGTGGATGTCTGGAACAGCCTCCCCAAAGAAGTGGTTGGGGTGCAAACAGTGAAGGCATTCAAGAATGCATTGGATAGGCATAAGAGAAACATAGCGACAGCACAGAAAGGGTAGTCAAGGGACACTTGGGGGTAGCAAATAGGAAATATGGGCAGGCTAGATGGGCCTGGCGGTCCTCATTTGCCGTCAAATTCAGTGTATCTATGTATGTATCTAAATGACATCATCAACATCTTGTAGGTATGAGAGACCCAGAAAAGTGATACTGGTAAGTCAGGACAGCAGTTTTTTTTTTAATTTAAAGCTATATTATACCCTACCGGGTCAGTATCTCATACGCTGAATAGCATAAGTTAAAACAGTGCAACTGGAACAGTGCGGTAAGGTACAGCGAGAGAGTACAAAACCACGAAAGGGTGTATATGTGGTAGTGCACCCTCTCACTCTTCCCAGGTAGGGGATGAGACCTGTGCTGGGAGGTGGGGCCGGTGAGCAACTGCCGTGGCTTGACGGGATGAGCCACAGGCAGCAAGGGAAGAGGCAGTGCATTTGGGACTGGGTTTTGATTCTCGGCCCAAAACTCTAGGAATTAATCTTTCACACTTTGTGCGAAGTTAAGTAACCCCCCCCCCGAGTTAATTATTTTAGTTGGGGGGTTCGGTGGGTGCATACCCCTGTAACGGGGAGTGCGGGGTGCACAGCCCCCTGCAAAAGAAAGACATATGTCTCTTGCAATATATCATGGTATATTGGCAGTGCAGTATATTGCTGTGGCATAATGTCTTGTGACATTATGACCCCGTGCCTTATATTACCAATGCATGAAATTCCATGAAGCAAGTAAATGTGTCACGGCACTCACCCAAAGTTTAGTATTTCCTAAATATTCATTAGATAGCTTCTGACTGTAGTATAGTGCCCCTGTCTTTCACAGCTGAAACACTGCTTCTTCAGGGGGAGTGGTGTGTGCTTTGTATTTACATTGGTCCTAGACTCAATCAGTTCTCTTCTTCAGTTAGTTTGTAAACAGCAACTTCACTGTTGTAACCTCTTTGAAGATGCTTTAATTTGTTTGCCTCCAAGTTGTAATACTAAAAATGAGCTTTGTTGATTCACAACAGAGCAGGCACTGCTCCTTCCTTGTTGCAGCCTCTGTTATGAATTCCAGTTGCTGTTATGACTACTATTATTCTCTGACTACTACTGAAATTCATGACTGGATGAGTGCAAGCTGACTCAGTCTCAACTCTTCAAAAACGGAGTTCCCACTGATGAAACCAGGTCAATGTGTTGCACTATTGAGGTGCTGTCTTTCAGATGAGACATTAACCAGAGGTCCCTTCTGCCCATCTCTGATCACTGTCCAGGTGGAAGTGAAAGATCCCATGGCACTTATCAATAAAGAGTAGGGAGGTTTTCCTGTGTTATAGCTGATATTCCCCCATCAATAAAAATTGGTGCATGAAATTAACCCCGCCGGGTGCACCTGGAAACCAGCTGTCACAGCTCAACATGGCTTTCCTGGTAAAAAATTACAACTTCATAAATAAATCATGTGTTGACAATGAGCAGTGGGGATGCTATTTTACCATCTTTAAAAGGCACCACACTAGGAGCTGTGGATATGGTAAGGAATCTAGGGGTCATTGGGAACTACTAGCTGAGACTAGAACACCAGGTGTCAGTGGTAGTCAGTAGTGGCTTTTTACATGCATGACATATTTATGGGCAGACTGGATGAGCCTAGCGGTCCTTATCTGCTGTCAACTTCTATGTGTCTATGTTGCCCAGATTAAGCCCTATGTTGTGTGAGCTGATTAGGTAACACTGGTACATGCTTTTGTCATATCTAGACTGGATTACTGCAATGACTTTTACTGTATCTACTGGGCTGGTACACTGCTTGCAGCTAGTGCAGAATGTGTCAGCCTAGCTGATTGCAGGGACACCCTGTTCTGAGAATATATAGGATAGTGTATGGAAGCCCATACACAACAATACTATTCTTGTACCAAGTGGTTTCCATGATGACGAGGACCTTGAGAGCAAAGCTTGAGAGGTCCCTGTTGTCATGCAAATCACGAGGTATAAGAATAAAGATGTTGTGTATTTAGGCTCGCATAC
Source organism: Neoceratodus forsteri (assembly GCA_016271365.2). Classification (NCBI taxonomy): domain Eukaryota; kingdom Metazoa; phylum Chordata; order Ceratodontiformes; family Ceratodontidae; genus Neoceratodus; species Neoceratodus forsteri. The sequence continues at coordinate 827,473,061 of CM028135.1, forward strand.
ACTTTTCTATATAGCATGTGGTCTAAAAAAGACACAAATCACTTACTTTTAAAAGTTTAAAATAGTCTGTTTCTGCCATCCGTCATATGCATTTCTGAGCCATGTGCCCGATAAGCCACCTCACATGTGACACTTTGACAGACAACAGTCCAATGAATGGCTCTGTTGGAGTCACTTGCATTGTAACGTAGATACTAAGGCAAAATGAAAAGTCATTCTGCCTTATTATCTATGTCACTACTGCCACAGAATGACATTTGTCATGTGTATGGATCTCCATACACAACGATATTCTGCCATACACTGCATCATGCTGGTGATCCACAATCTGCACTGGCTGCCGGTTTGGTGGCACAGCAGCTTTGAGATATGCTTGTTAAGTTGCAAGACCCTGTACCATTTGGGCACTGGCTATAGACCTCCTGAGCATATGTGCCTCTGTATGCCCTCTCCACTCCACTAAGGCTGATCTCCTGTGTGTTTCCTGGGATGGGGCCTTTGGAGTGGCAGCATCTCTGCTCTGGAATGCCATGCCATTTCATCTGTGGGGGGGGGAGCCCCCATGGTGGATATTTTTAAATCAGTTTTAAAACTTTATCTGTTTCAGTTAAGTTACCAGTTTGGATAATTGAATTTGTTTGTTTATTTGTACTTCTTGAAAAGTTAGATTTTGCTTATTCAATTGTGTAAGGCACCCACAGCCTTCATGATTGGGTGCCCTAGAAATATTTGCCTTGCCTTACCATTAAGAAGTTGCTAAGAGATATCAGTTGAGCGTTGGCCCTGTTCTGAAACTGGCATTTCGAGCTTCCACCCAGCAGATGTCCCCCAGTTCCGGAGCTGATCAGTAACTATAAAAATGAATATCAGGCAGGAAAAAGGGTAGCATTAGCAAGGGGCCCCAAAAGAGGAAAAAAAATATTTCAGGGGTAACAACAGTAAAAGTACAGTAATAAGATTCAGGAGGCTAAACACATGCCCGCATTTTAAATTATATTGCAAAAGGTATCAGGTTACAATAGCGCACCCTGAACAGTGCCATCTAAACTGAGCTGTCAGGACCGTGCAATACCTGAATAACAACAGGGGTGGAATAATGTATATTAACTACCGCTACCCCTGTAGCCATTCAGGCACTGGTGAGGATGCAGAAGTAGCAGAAAAGAGCTGTTGCTGGGCAAGCTGCTCCCATGGCGGAGAGGGTTAGGGCAGCAGCAGGGGCTCAGCCAGCACAGAGCAGGAGACCAGTGTTCTGTTCCTAGTCTTCCAAGACAGTGGTTTCTCATTTTCCCCTGCCCAAAGTGTTCTGTTATTTTTTTTCTGATAGCCAACAACTGAGATTCCATGGCCACTGAGTTTCTCCTTTTCCCCAAGATCAACACCCCCTCGGAGTTGGATATTTTATATACTGAGGGTGTGAGGGGCAAACAAAGGTAAACAATGTGGTTGTTGGCAATGGTAGCAGTCATTGGTGTGGTGTACAACCACTACCACTGGCACTGTTTTGGGGATGGTATTATGTCCTGGTGATGTTGTTGACAGCGCTGTTTTTACTGCACTGTTCTTGCTGGCACTTTTCTTGCCAGCGCTGTTCAAACCTAACTCCTTAAAAAAATTAAAGTCAGATTTTCAGTCCCTTAAAATTTCTTTTTGACGTGTTAGTGATAGTTGGAATGTTTTGATACTGCATCAGTCATTAAAACTACCTACCCCTAAAATGCAGTTTTAATGATTAAGACACTGGTCTATATCTTGGGCAGGGTCTAAATTATTTTTTATTTAATTCAAAAAAGATGCAATTGTTGGGCAGCCACACAGGATGTGAAAAAGTGTACAGACTGAATCTTTATTGCTCTGCGAGCCTTTTTTAATGAATAAAACCCACTTTTTGAAGTTTATTAGATCTAAAGTATGAGATTGTCATGATTTTAAATTGTATTAGACTATGGGGTCAAATATGCATCCTGTTGTGGTTATTGTCATGGTAGTGTCTTAATTTGGTAGAAATGAACAGTATTAAACGACTAAAAATGATGGATGCCAATGGTTTTAAAAATGTGAAAAAAAAAGTTTGTCTCTTTCAAAGCTGTAGCATATTGTTGCATGTTTAACACATAGTGCCTGTAGTTGGCCTCAACTTCCGAGTATAAACCCCTTGCCTAGCTTCAGAGTTGCCCCCCCTTCCCCGGAGGGACATTAAGTGATCTGGGGATTTTATAGCATACATGATCTATGAAAAGAATAAACATATTTGGTTGATTCTACCATCTCCAGGCCTAATATTTAGTAACTTCCGTGCTCCAGAGGTATCCCAAAATCCCCTGTGGCTAACATCAATGGTAGGTTACAGCTGCAGGGGATTCAGCTGTAATACTTAATGAGAGAACTGCATTTAGCTTAGGAACTATGGCGGGACCAGCAATTGACAAAGCAAAACTTAATGAAGCTCATCAATATGTGATACAACCTTGAAAAAAGATATTTATAGGCACAGCTCATCATATAATTAATGCACTGCCTATATACTATTTTTGCAACAACAAAAAAATTGCACCAAATGTTAAAGGAAAATATGCTGATGGGGACAAACCAAGCAAAAATGTATTTTAAAATTAGGCCAAAAGGAATTTTCTGTTTGTGAAAAGGGAAAAACAGGACTGCATCCAAACTACCTTGTTCCAGGTCCAGCTTTGTGAGTAACAATAACTGCATTTTCAGTCAGCAGTGCAGCCACTCTAGGGGGAAAGATAAAAGAAAAATGCTTACCCCATCATTAGTGTGCAAGCTCTTCATTTCTGAATTTTACTAATACTGAGAAAAGAATGTTTGAAGCCACGTTGGTCCTTGGAAATCTAGAGTCACAGAATAGCACATGTACATTTTACAGTGATGTTACAGTACACAAGCTTTCAGTTTAACACCTGATGAAAGGATCTGTTTGACCCCAATGTAAAATATATATGTTGGCATCCAATGACACCAATAAATGAATAACTAGTATATGCTAAAAAAGATGGCAATTGGCTTCTGTCACCCCAACTGCCAACCCATAGCATCTATAAAACAATGGTGACACATGTTGATGAAAACCTGATGACAGACCTTGTTGCAGTTGGCAAGATATGTAGTTTTAATCCAACTGTACGATGAAAAATCAAAATATGGTGGGCCAAGCAGCTGAAAGTAAGTTATCACAACAAACTAAGTACATTGTTAAATAGTTATACAAAAACACAGAATTTGTTGGCAGAAAAGGACCGCTTGGCCCACCCAGTCTGCCCAGATGTTTCCTGTCTAATCAATCTGTCTCCACAAACCCTAACTGGTCGCCGGCAATCCTACCCCCTCCCTGCCTATTTACTAATATTACCCTGTATCTGTCCCAAGCATGCTTGAAGCTTCCCTCCCCCCACCACCACTGTTTTCACATCCACCATTCTGCTGGCAGTCTGTTCCAAGTGTCTATCACACTTTCGGTGAAGTAGTGCTTCCTCAGATCCCTCTGCCCCAGATTCACTGCATGTATCCTGGTGATCTTTCCCATTTGACAATAGCAGTTTGCAAGTACCCAAGGAAAATAAATATAAAGCACCATCAGTTATGACTTACAAAAAGACAATGAAGATATTTCTCCCCCGTCTTCGCAGAAACAGAATTTGACAGCAGATACATACTGTTTGGGCCACCCATTTTGCATAACTATTCCCTGCCTACACTGTCACCTCAGACCCTACCAGACCTCAGATTATTGATTTGTAGTGATGAAAGGCTTGTTTTGGAGAGGTGGATTTTGCTAGACTGCTCTTTATTTGTATTAATCAGTAGAGGGAGGAAGTTTATAGAAATTGACTAATGTAGGATTCCTACTGCATTTGTCAAATGTTTGCTGAAAAAATGTTTAGATCATGAAACTGGGCTGCAGAATGTTCCACTGTACTTACATGTAAGTGGATCTGGTCCAGTAAGATATGAAGGTTTTTTGTTTGTTTGTCTTTTTATAACCTATTTGTTTGTTCACGAATATGGGTCTTAAAGTACGTATACTGGTTCATTGTGTGTAAAGGATTGATTGTGTTTTGTATTTGTGTATTCTAGTCTGTGCATATTTTGATGTGCTTTGAGCTTGTTTGTAAAAGTGCAATATAAATAAAAATGGGTGGGGATAATTACTTTATTCTGTTTGGCACAGTCAAATGGCACAAGGCACGTGGCTCAGAAATTATGAAGCTTATAAAAGGCAGCCATGGATTGCTGTACAACAAGTGTGTAAGCATCATTATAATGGCCAAAGAAATGAAGTTATACTGGTGAAAATACCAGTCTGTCAGGTTCTTACTCGAAACTGAGCAGTTTAATGCTTGTTGCACTTTGATTTTTAACTGCAGGGTAGAAAGAAAATAGCTCTGTTTCATCAGTGACCTGTTTGATGGTGCAGTAGTTAACTCATGGTTCTTCTGGGCTGTGTTTAGTCCCTGGTTATTTTTCTTTTAGTCTTTATGTGAGCATGCATAAGGAGGAGCAGTAATATGGGTCAGCTGCCTATCTAGAGGAGATGAAAAATTATATTGCTGTAGGTTTGGCTTGGATTCTGAGTTACAGTAACAGCCTGCAGCATGCGTGCCTTGAAAGGGGCAGAGAGGAAAATGTAGATTATTGTGTAAAGTTTTTGGATGTATTTTGTATGTGGAATAGACCAGCACTGCTAACTGCCAAAACCTCAGATACTCAATACTGCAGTTAGAGCATATTTTTTCCATTCTGCAGAAAGCTGTTTGATATGAAACTTAAAAGAGGCCTCTCTGATGGTTTCTAAAAAAGTCATTGTGCATTTATTTTCATGTGAACTTGGAACCAGTCTATCAGAACATTCCAATTATTACTTAATACTGTTGCTACTTGGTGCCCAATCAGAACTCATGTTGTATTTATACGAGATCATATGCTAATAATTTGTCAGATATCTGTGTCTATATGATTTTAGCAAGTAATTATAACCATTTCTTCCATTTCTTCCAGTATCAGGGTAATATTAAATCCCATACCAGTTTCTGTACCTCTGTAAATGTTCAACTAGTAACCTTAGTCATGTTTTGAATCACCTTGGATTTATACCCATAACCAAGTGAAACAGCTGGCTAACAACAGAATGCTACTCGACACACTGGTTGATGAAACATTTACTCTGCATCTGTGTGAGATGTCGTTATTCTGTCTTATCAGCTTCTGTCTGTTTCCTCTTTTCATAGTTTCGGGGGTGGGGAGAGGCATGGGATCTGTAATATTTTATGTATGGAAAGCCATACAGACTGAAAAGCTGTTGTACGACAATTCAAAGGTTATGAGAATGTGTTGTACCACGCTGTGGTTCAACAGCTTTTCAGTTAATTGCCAGCTTGTGCCATTTGCTTTTCTACCCTAAAATTCCTTGTGTATGTTATTCCATCTCACCACACACATATGCACACTGAGCATCCCCAGTACACATACTTCCCCTTTTTAAATGTAAAAAAAAACATAAACCCACCAAGAACCTAGCTGCTAAGAAACCACTCAGTTCCAGTAATAGTATTACCACAAAGATCTAGCAGTGAGCGATGACCCTGTCAATGCTTTTTTTTGACTCCAAGCTGATTCAAGCAGAAGTGCTGATAGGCAAAATCGGCACCCATCACCCAGCACTGGATCTTCTTAAAAAGTATTTCATTCTCTGTTAGCTACCTAAGAAACATTAATATTTCTGGCACCAGATGGGTTCTTAGCAGTTGGGTGTGGGGTGGGATTATGTTTTCTAAATTATTTTAAAAAATGGGAAGTTTCACTTATGGAGGCAACAATGTTCTTTCTAAAAAACCTTTTCAAAACCACATACTATAAGTATAGTGGATGAATAAACATACACACAAGAGACCTCCCAAGGTGCACTGTCGAGGTCAACAATGTCATTAGACCCACTCTATAGAAACAAAGCTCTGCTGTATATGATTGTCCTTCCACTATTACATACTGTATATGTGTGAGTGAGGTTTGAGAGATATACAAAAATAAAACAATTTGTATATTTCTTCTCTCCTAGTATCCTATTATGTATTCTATGTACTGCTCCCCCTCCAAACTACCACTTTGGTACGCTAACTCTGAGTTTGCCAAATGTCCAGTTTTACTGCAGTTAAAGTTAGCAGTGGGTCAACAGTTCTACAGTTAAGATCAAATACAAACTTGGAGCTTCAGGTTTTTAAGAACAGAACTATAACTATTGGCTAGACGTTATATACATACATGCATACATACATACATACATAATGTAAGCAGATAAGGATTTATATGGCCCACCAAGTCTGCCCAGTATTACCCCTCCTACTGAGCTCCCCCCCCCCCAAGCTTACCTATTCTTTATGTGAATGACAATTGCAGCTTCACTATTCTCTAAAATCCACACAGGACTGGATTTTCAGCCATGCATTGTGGACTTGCGACATGATTGTGCCATGTCCCCGATGTCTTCACTTTTCACTGATAAGTTACACTACCCAAAAAGTGGCCTAAGAATTGTGTACATCTGCCATAACTTCATACAAAGGTTCATACAAAGGTTTGTGGGAGCTAAGGAGGCCAAATGGTAAAGAATAGCGCATAGCCGCTCCCTTCCAACATCCCTTGTTTGGTCATATTACCCTCCTTCATAATATATTTATCCAACTGGGTTTTAAAATGTTTCTTTGATTTAGAATAAACGAGTGACAGTGGGAGCTCATTCCAAGAGGCCTCCACCCTTTGCGTAAAGAAGGTCCTCCTTCTATTAGTATTATACTTTATGGGCCAGATATTCAAAAGGGTTGCGCCATGCGCAATAGGGTTGCACCTGCGCAAGTCCGAACTTGCTCCATTCTGCGATATTCAGCAGGAGGCAGTTGTGCCACTGAAAACAGGCTGAGCAACAGTGCAATGCAAATGAATGCATGCTGAACTGGAGGGGGAAGAACCATGCATAAACTGTGCAGAGTTGTGCAGGCTCAACCCCCAACCTGCGTCTGCACAACTTTGAGCCAAAAAAAAAGGCTTAAGTTGAGGGTCACCCACAGGTGAGCTGCTGCATTGCAGGGCGCAACACAGCAGCTGCCACCTGTGGCTGGCCCTCAACCCACTCCCTGTGCCCCCCCTGCAGCCCAATCATGGGCAAAAGAAAGTAAAATCCCTCCACCACCCCACTGGCCCGGTCGCAGGCATAGCTTTTTAATTCCCCCCCACCAGCGGTGCGGGCAGCAGCAAAGTGTCTCCCCAACATATCCCTGGTGGTCAGTGGACCGTAAATCCCAATCGCGGGATGGTATAAAGAAACCGCCCCCTGGTGGTCAGTGGACCGAAAATCGTTAAGGTTGATAGTAACCCCCACCTCTGATTATATCCCTGGTGGTCCAGTGGACCGAAAATTCCGATTAGGGGTTGAGTATTAACCCCCACCTCCGATTATATCCCTGGTGGTCCAGTGGACGAAGATCCCGATCGTGGGATGGAGTGTGCAAACACCCCCAAAACATCCCTGGTAACTAAAGGGTCCCCCACCCCACCCACCCGGCCCCCACCCGCTCCCCGCGGCGGTAGGGCGGCATCCACCAGCCTTGGCACCCCCGACTGACTGCCGGTGCGTGCTGCGCCATTGGTGCAGAGCAAGAGCCAATGGGTGTGCAGCCCATCGCCATAAGACAGTCCAGATTTGTGGATGAGTTCATTCACAAATCTGGACTGTCTTGTATGGTGTGAGCTGCACGCCCATTGGCTCTTGCCTGCACCAGTGGGCGGCAGCCTACCGGGCAGCTGCCTCGGTGGGCGCGGGCGGCAGGTGGTGGGATGCTGCCACCCACTGGCTGCGAGGGGAGCGGTGGTGGGGCTTCGTGGGTGGGTGGGGGGGACACTAGGTCACCAGGGATGTTTGGGGGTTGTTGCACACTCCATCCCGCGATCGGGATTTTCGTCCACTGGACCAACTAGAGATATATCAGGAGGTGGAGGGTTAATTAACCTGCCGATCGGGATTTTCGGTTCACTGACCACCAGGGGGTGGGTGTTTCTTTATACCATCCGATTGGCATTTATGGTCCACTGGACCACCAAGGATCGCTTGGGGAGACACATTGCTGCCGCGATCGGGCTGGTGGGGGAATATACCATGCCCGAGTCGGCAATGGGGGTAGTGGTGGGGATTCTACACTGTTTGCCTTATGATCGGGCTGCAGGTGTCAGTCTCGATGGCTGCTGCCTGGCAGGGCTCCAGGCGCAAGTCCTCGGGGATCGGCGCACCTGCATGCTAATGGCATGCAAATGGGGCCATAATCAGATGCAAATGACCCCCCCTGAGCCTTGCATGAATTATGGCCCCATTTGCATGTCACCTTTTGAATATCGGGATTTTGGGGATGGCGCAATGGTACTTGCGGCACCACAAGTTGAATGCTCCACTCTGACAACTTGCGGTGGTGCAAGTTCCACTGTGCCATGCACAGTAGCTGTGGCTGTGGGGGGTGATATTCAAAGGAGCTGCTCAAGGGTGCAACTCCTTTGAATATCACTCTGGACACACCCCTGCACAACTATTTTGTGCGGCGCAAGGGCTTGCTCCACAAAATAGCGTAGTTTGAATATCTGGCCCTATGTGCCTAAGTTGAAGAGGGTGACCCCTTGTTCCCTTAATGCCATTTTTAAATTGAAGGTTTAATTAATTTAGCAAATAATCATCCCCCATTATATCATAACAAAGCAGTAGATCTCCTCTAACTCTTCTTGTTTGAAGGGGCATAAGCTTCAAGTACTCCAAGCGCCCTTCATAGGGCATATTTTCAATATTATGTATCAATTTAGTGGCTTGCCTTTGAACTCTTTCAATATCATTTACTGCTCCCTTGGTTATGGGTCCCCACACAGGGTCCCCATAGTCCAGGATTGGTCTGACATATGCCCTATACAGGGGCATGATCACTTCCTTGTTACGGCTCCTAAAATTTCTCTTAATATTGTGTAACACCTGTTTGGTTTTTACAATCTGTTTATTTGCATTAGAGCAGAAAGTCAGTTTGTGGTCTATAAGAATTCCCAGGTCTTTCTCTTCCATAGAGTTTCGTAGCACCTTACCATTCACATAATAGTTCTACATACCATTATGATTCCCCAAATGTATTACACAGCACTTGTCCACATTAAACGTCATACCCCTAGATGTTGCCCAGTAATAAATACTGTTAAGATCAGCCTGTAGGCCTCTAGCTCCTTCTGGGTTAGTTACTTTTGTAGCAATTTTGATGTCATCTGCATACTTACTAATCCAGCCAGAGCTATCCCTACCCATAGAGGACATAAAAATCCTGAACAGCACTGGGCCCAGGACTGACCCCTGTGGGACCCCACTGGTGACCTCACCTTTTCTGAGTAATATCCATGTAAACACACACTCTGGGTCCTTCCTCCCAGCCAGGTTGCGATCCAGTGCACCACTCTGTGGTCTATATCTATATCAGTGAGGCAGTGAAGGACCTGATGGTGGGGAACCTTATCAAAAGCCCTTGCCAGATCTAAATAAATACAATACACTTCCTGTCTCCTATCCAGTGCTTCTGAAATCTTTTCATTAAAAAAAAGCAGATTTCTCACACATGACCCCTTAACAAACCCATGCTGCTCTCTGTTCTCCTGACCAGTTCTTCTTAGGTGGGTATCGATGACGTCCTTCAGGATGGATTCCATATAATGGGTCTATAATTTGCACAGTCCACCCTATTTCCCTTCTCATGTATGGGCACCACACTTGCCTCCAACCAATCCCGAGGCACAGTCCTGCTTACAAGGGATTTATTGAACAATATGGCTAGAGGTGTTGCTACACTGTAGGACAATAGTTTAAGCATCCTATTTGAAATATTTGAAATATTATCAGGACCTGCAGAGTAAGTATTTTTTAGGGACTGGATCTTTTCCAAAATTACATTGGCAGTAATGCTTATGGGTCTCTCGTCATTTGGTTTAATATCAAGCTTACTTTGCTGCTTACTAGAGAACACTGTACCAAAGTAATCATTAAATATATTTGCTACTTTGAGTGGGTCTGTGATGATCTAATTTCCCTCTTTTATAGAGCACACATTATGATTGGATTTTCTCAGGGAGTTTACATAACTATAGAATTGTTGCATATTATCTCTATTGGTTGTGGATGCTAGGTTCCCTTCCATTCTTTTTTTCCTCACTCTTCTGAGGGTCTTACATTTGGCCTGCACTGTTATATATTTGCTCCATATTTGAGGGTCCTTGTCATGACTTTTGTATAAGTTAAACAAGTTCTGTTTTAGTTGCAAGAGTTTTTGAATATCCTTAATTAACCCTGTAGGTTTTTTCCCTAATATTATATAACTTTGTCTTTTTCAGATGTTTGTCACATACTACAAATAATTCATACTTAAAAATATTCCTCATATCTTCCAAGGATTTGTCTTTCAATGTACTATCCCAGTCAATTTGCTCAAGTTAAACATTAATTTTATCAATACCAGAGCGATGAAATTTATAAACCTCCTGACATCCCTTAGTGATGGGAATATAGTGTGCGAGAGTCAAGGATATCCCACTATGGTCACTGTTTCCTTAAGTGGGGGTGGTTACACAGGATGTAATGTTAATTTCCCTTGTGGACAATACTAAATCTAATATATTATTTCCCCTTCTGGGGATTACAACATTTTGGGTCATATCCACTTCCAGACATAATTCCAAGAATTCTAGAATGAGAGGGGATCCTGCTTTGAGATCCTGCCAGTTTATATCCCTATAAATTTGGTCTCCCACCACCAAGACCTTCCCTAATTCATATGCTGTTTTTATTTCTTGATTCATTTCCCTGGAAGTCTCTATAGAAAGTACCAGGGGCCTATAGCACACCCCTATAAGGATAGGTGTGCTCCTACCTGTTTCAAGCCTAATCCAAATGGTCTCAGGTCCTGTCCCCACATTTTCTTTTATCTTGTCAGAGATATTTGTGGATTTTAGGGTATCTGATATATATGCAGCTTACCCCCCCCCCAAATTTTTGTCCTTCCTATCCAGGTGATATAAATCATATCCAGAGATATGACGTCCCCAAGCAACATCTCCAGTCCACCAGGTCTCAGTGATAGATGCCATCTGTGTTCCCCCCACTTAGTTCTGCCTGCAGCTCCTCCATCTTATTATTCAGGCTTCTGGCATTTAAAAGCAAACAGTGTATATCATTAGTTGATTTAGGTTTATATTTAGGTAGAAGTTTAGTGGATTTGTCAACCAGGTACCCCCTTCCCCCATATCTAGTTTAAATTGTGTTGTATGGAATCTTTTATTGCAGTAGCCAATGTACGGGTTCCGAGTGCATTGGGGTGTAGCCCATCCTTCTTATACATTCGCTCGTTGTCATAAAAAGAGTCCCATAGATTAATGAAGTGTACACCTCTGTTTTTACAACCATTTATTAATCTACTGTTTACCCTCTGTATTGTGTGATTCTTTTCTGGATCACAACCATACAGGGGAAGGATACTTGAAACTTGCAGCATCTTGGGGGCCCTATAATGATGCATGCATGAAGAGTTGACATATGCTTTATTATTTTGCTGTAAAACTGCTGAAAACTGGAGTAAATGGGGCAAAACATTTTTAAAATAGCAACCAAACATCTTTTCACATTTCTCCTGCCATAGGCACACACCAAAACTGGGAAATGTGCTTGAGGGAGGAGCTCGGAAAATTCTGCCCACAGTCTCTAAAGGAAACCAAAGTGAGCCCTCTCTCATCTTCATCCAGTTACTCAAGTCATTGTCCCAGGTGCTGCTGGTCAACAAAGCTTAGCAGAAACTTTCGGTTCTTCCTCTGTCTCAATACATGTCTTCAAGACTGAAGACAACCGTAGTGTCAGGTTGTAAAAAAAAAAATCATGACTAAACCAGAAGGGCATGTAAGGCATGAAATTGTTGGCCTATACTTTTTGTTTCTATTTTAGAGGCTGATAGTTGAATGGTTCATCAGAAGATAGTCTAACTGGACATGTCTGAGCTGACATAAAAAAATTAATTACAATTAGTATTTTAATTAGAACAATTTTTGGTGATTCACTCAAGAAACAGTAGAGACGGACTTTGACAAACTCACTATATGTGCAATATATAGCATGTGTGCTTGGTAAAACACAACAAAAAAACACAAGGATAAAATTAGCTGTGAACAGGACAAAAAATACAAAAGCATGTGATTTTCATTCGGTTCATGAGAATTTTGGGGAATTGTGAAAAATGTCATGAAAAATTAACTAGGTCCAGCACAATCAAAATGTTTAAAGTGTGAACATGTAATATTGTTTAGAACATGACCCAAAAAGAAATTTGTATGCATTTTGTACTCCAATTAAAATTATACAGAAACAAATTATTAAGAAACTTTAGATTGATCTCAAAGCAAGTTAGGACTCATGTCCTGCTTGGTGCAGGGCCTATTTATTATTTATTTATTTATTTGCTTTTGGTAACCAGGTGGGTGCACTAGGCATAAGAATGCCTATTTTCAGGCATGACCCGAGAGAAAACAGCTTGAAAATACATAAGTATACATGTGACGCAGAACATGAGATAGGAAGCACAATTAAGAGGGAATTACATACAATCAAACTAGGGTATTGAGAAACATTGATTCAACATGCTAATAAACTTAGGATATAGATAAATATTATATGGTATAATGCAGTTAAGTACAGTTTGAACAGGATACAACAAGATCAATACAATGTGGGAAACAGTCATTGCAATAGCAAGCATACATAAAAACAATACAATAAGTGCCAACGATGTGTGGTTAATGAAACAGGGAGAAGAGGAAGGAGGAGTGGTAGGAAGCTGAGAAAGAGGGTAAGGGATGAGAGAGAAGACATATTTGGAGGGTATTAGGAGAGGTAGAGAAAGAGGTGTAAAAGAAGTGGATTACCTGAGGAAAACATAGTGCAGGGAGAAATGATGGTTCAAGGTGGGTGAAAGCAAGTGCAGGGGCTAGTAGCATGCAGATGCTCACGGTGAAGTTTCTTAAAGCTAGCATGGGTGGTCGCTTGACAAATAGTTTGAGGTATGGAATTCCAGTATTTTGGAGCCGTATGGGAGAAAGCACATGCACCCATATTGGTTCTGCATCTGAGAATGTGGAGAGAGGCCTGGTCAGTAGATCGTAGTCCATAGGAGAGAGGTTGTGAATGCAGCAGGGAGGCAAGGGATAGGGGAAGGCCTGATCTGACAATGCTGTCAATTAGTGAACCAAGAGACTGGAGTTGATGGGCACAGGGGCAAGGCCAATTTAGGTCAGCATAGAGCTGGTAATGGTGTTTGTAGCATGGGGATGCAGAGGCATAGCGGCAGATGCTATTATAGGTGGTGTCCCATTTATGGAGGGAGGACTTTGAGGCTGACAGGTAAATGACTGAGCCATAGGCCAGGGCTGGGAGAAGAAAGCCTTGTGCCACAGTGAGTCTAGCCGAAGGGGTAAGGGCGTAGCTAGTGCGATAGGCACTTCCTATCTTGGCGTTGACAGATTTGCAGGTGGTTGTTATGTGCAGGTCAAAATCTAGAGATTCGTCGAGAGTAACACCCAGATATTTAAAGGATCTGGTACTAACCAGTGGGGAGCCATCCACACATGAGATTTTGAGGTCATCATGAGTCACTTTAAGTCTGGCAGGCGAGCCAAAGAGCATAGAGTATGTCTTGCTTATGTTGAGAACAAGTTTGTTCTCAGCTAGCCAAGACTGAATACTAGCAAAGTCCGAGGCAAGAGGGTGGTTTAAGTCTGCGATATTTCTTGCACTATGGTAAATAACTAGATCGTCAGCGTAGAGCAGAGATGAGCAGCAGGGTGCAAGGAGCAGGATGTCGTTACTGAAGATTGAGAAAAGCAAGGGACCAAGTATAGAGCCTTAGGGCACTCCAACATGTATAGATGAAAGATCTGACATGGCTGAGTTGAAAACTACAGCCTGTTTCCTGTTGGACAGATAGCTTTTGAACCAGGCCACTGCTTCAGAGGAGAAACCTAGGAAGCATAGTTTAGCAAGAAGAAGGGAATGGTTAACCAGGTCGAATGCCTTGGTTAAATCAATGAAAATCGCACCTGTCAGGAGGCTCGAGTCCATAGCGGCATAGATGTCATTTGTGAGTTTGAGGAGAGCGGTAGAAGTGCTGTGGCCTTTGCGGAAGCCATGCTGGGAACAAGAAAGAAGGTTATACTTCTGAAGATATTCTATGTATTGAGTGGCCACAAGTTTTTCCAAGAGTTGCTAAGCACAGACAGAATTGCTATGGGATGGTAGTTCTTAATTTCTTTAGGATCACCCTGCTTAGGAATTGGTGTTACTTTGGCTGTTTTCCAGATATTAGGAACTATGCCATGACATAGAGATTGGTTGAAGATTTTGGTTAGGGGAGAGGCTATGAGAGGGGCAGAAGCTTTCCAGAGCCTAGGTTCTAGACCATCAGATCCTGAGCTAGTGCTGTCAGGAATGGACAGTAGCAGTTTTAGCACCTCTGCTCTTGTAAGGCTCCAGAACTTTTTTTTTTTGTTAGTTGTTTAACCAGGACTAGCACACTAAGCTGAAAGCTTTTTTACAGGTGCGACCTGGGAGCACAGGGAAGTTAAGTGACTTGCTCAGGGTCACACAGTCTGCAAGTGGAAGCTGTGGGATTCAAACCCAGATCTGGTCTGCTGGATGTCACCAGATTTGCAGCTCAGAGCCTTAAACCACTACGCTATACTGCCTCCCCTAAAGGGACCTAAAGGGAGGATGCGTGCGTTGAGGTATAGTATCACTAGTGGGGGAAGTGGTGTGTGCAGGTGGGAAGGAGGCCAGGTAATTGGTTAGATCTGAGAACTGGTGATTGAAAGAGTTTGCTATAGTCACTGGATTATTGCAGTTAATGATATTTATCAGCATATCACTAGCATGGGCTCTGTGATTTGCACCAAGGAGTGTTTTTATGGTGGACCAGAATTTCTTAGAGTCTCCTGCAGCTTTAGTAAGCAGATCTCTACAGAAAGCACTTTTAGCTAAGCGAATGTTTCATTTGCATGTGTTTCTTAGAGATCAGTAGTGATTATAGTCAGTCTGCAACCCAGTGGTTTTGAAACACCTCCATTATTTGTCCCTGGCCCTTATTAGAGTGAGAAGGTCTTTGTTTAGCCACTTTGTCTGAGTCCCATGAATATGACAAGTGACATGGGGTGCATAGGTGTCTTGAAGCAAACCAAAATGGGTCAGGAAGAAGTCTAGTGCCGACTGGGCATTGGTTGAGGTGTAGATGGGAGACCAGTCAATCAATGAGAGATCATGTGCAAACTGTGTTAAGTTGAAATTGGCCATGTTGCAGAAAATAATGAGTTTTGGAGGTGGGGATCATTTGCAGGTAGAGCGCCAGATGCAGTAGATTGGGGAGTACTTATTGCATCAGCAAGGGTACCTGCACATATTATACTGTCAGGTTGATTTGTAAGGACCCAGTCGATTAGAGTACTCATCCAAGGGGGAGCCATGACCCTTGTTGGGTCTGTAATTAGTTGGTGAAGGTTGTGGCCTTGTACCATAGTATGAGAAGACTGGTTAGATTTACTGGTCCAGTTTAGGTTGAGGTCCCCTAGTATAAGGACTTAATTTTGGCCAATGGTATTGTCTACTAGGGAGAGGAGTTCTTCCAGTTCCATGTTACCACCTGCAGGAGGGTTATAGGCATAAACTATGTGCAATTTCTTTGAGCCTAGCTGTAAGGTTGCATGGATAGCTTCGCAGTGAGATAGGGTAGGCAGGATATTATGGGATATCAGCAGATGAGGTTAATAGAGGATGGCAACACCACCTCCACACTTTGATGAGGGCCTGTCCTGTCTGATGAGGTTGTAATTGGGTACTGAGCAGAGACAATCAGAGGTGGAGGGTTTTAGCCATGTTTCAGATAAGCAAAGGATATCGGCATGGTGTTGAGCAGCCCACATCTTGAGTTCTGCTTTGTTATGGAGCAAGCTCCTGATATTCATGTGTATGATGCAGAGTCCCCTAGTGTCATTCCAGGTTGCAACATTGTGGGATAAATTACTTACGGGCCCCGGGTTTTGCTCAATATCCCCAGCTAGCAGTAAGGCTAAGAGTAACAGGTACCATAGTTTGCGATGGACGAACGGGGTGGGCAGGGTGAAGTTTAGCAGAGGGGATTTATGCAGCATGTAGGATAGGTGGTAGATGAACTTATAAGGGATGAGAAGTGAGGAGGTGTCACGGGGCCAGTGTGGTAGCATACGCATAATGCAGAGTTTAGTGTCATCAGGATAGGTCTAGCAATGGTTCCTGATTGGCAGGTAGTAAAAGATAGGGAGCCATATAAGGTTGAAGAAAATGGAGACTAGTAGGAATACAGCATAAGATTTTATGGCCATAATGAGTTTTATTGACAGGGTTTTTAGATGTGAGGGTGTATGAGAGAACGAAGGCTAAAACTGAGAGTAGCAAAATTATTTTCTAGCAAGGTTATGATTAAAGGTGAAACTGATAGTAACAAAACTATTTTGCTAGCAGGGGTATGATTTATGAGCCAGGGAGATGTAAACTAAACATCGGGCGCCCTCTAGCTGCCGAGAAGTATAGCCTGCTAATGATAAAGTCAGGAGATGGTTAATTTCCTTCTGGGTGTCGTCAAGAGTATTCCTCATGCTATATAAGTAATACCAAGCAAGGGTGGGAAGGGAGCAGTCGTGAAGCTACTACTTCGGGGAAGGCAGCACCCGGCAAGCTCAGAGCAGCTGCATCAGTTAAAGTCAGTTTCCCTCCCAAGCTGGAGGCATTAGGAATAGTTTTAGAGCAGCAGCTTCTAAAACTGAGGGAGCAGTTTTACAATTAAGTTACCGTCTCCTCCTGAGCTGCTAGCAATGTGGTTTCAGTTCAAAGCAGCTGCTATCACCACACCTACAGAGCAAGAGGAGAGCACTACTAATGCTTCGAATTACAGAAGGGGAAGAATAAAATTAAAGGAGCTTGGTACGAGAGCAGCAGTCTGTACTACTGAGCTGTGGGCTCAGCAATTTTACCTATCAGCTGCTTTGTGCCTTATTTTAGCTGTTTTCTAAATGATTTAGTAGCGGAAAGCAGGTTTGGGAACAAGCCTGTAATTACAGCATGGGTTCACAAAGCCGAGGTGTGCCTCTCAAAAAAAGAAATACACTTTGAAATAATCATGGTCTGTAACGCCAATCAGCAGCTACATGTATTTTACAATTAAAATGCAAGGGCACTTTAGGCAAAATCCAGCGTGTATTACAGTTTAGTCAGAGGCAGAGTTTAAACTCAGTTTTGGTGCCACTTTAGTGGGTGACCACAGCTGAAGGTGCAGAAATTAATTAATTTCACAATTCCCACCTAGAGAGCATACATATGAGTCAGATTTTACACTTTTACAACAACCGGTGGCTTCTTAAGTATGGCAGTCGTTTCGGCAGTTTGAGAAATCGGGCAGAAAGTCCAGGGGAAAAATGGCGCCAAATTCAAAGTCACACAAAGGATGGCCAAACGTGGGAGGCGCTGCTAGGCTGGTGAGAAATTACCTTTAGGGATGAGGAGCCTTGAAATCGTTCAGTGGGGAGCTCCAGGGCAGGGTGCGCCTTCCTGTAGCTGAGGCTTTAGGGATGAGGAGCCTCGAATTTGTTCGGTGGGGAGCTCCAGGGCAGGGTGCGCCCTCCTGTAGCCAAGGCCACAGGGTCCTGTGTGCAGCATGTTAGGACTCAGCTCCTGCATAAAACAAGTAATGACTCTAGCAGACAAGTGTAGGTGAGCAGCTCCAAGCCTTCAGATAGGAACAAAAACTGTAGGAAAATGACCAATAGAAATGTAGAAACAGAAATTGTCAGCAGATAAGGACCACCTAGCCCATCTAGTCTGCCTGTAAGCCCTTGTACTGGATTACTGCTTCTAACCCACCTGTTACTGTACCTCTGTGGTTCCCGTATGCCTGCCCCAAGCATGCTTGAATCCATCCACAGTGCTCTCTGCCACCACATCCTGAGGCAGACCATTTCATTCCTCACATTCCCACTTAACCTCCCACCTTCCAATTTCATGTAATGCCCCCTCATTCTTGTGCTCCTCCTGTATTGGAAAATGTCTCCCCCCTGTACCTTGTTTATACCCTTGAGGTACTTGAATGTTTCTGTCATGTCCCCTCTTTCATTCCTCTCCTCCAGTGAGTACATATTGAGGTCCCTTAATCTCTCCTCACAAGTTTTGTGTTGCAGGCCCTGTATCATCTTAGTTGCCCTTCTCTGGACTGTCTCCAGCCTGTTAATATCCTTATGAAGGTGTGGCCTCCAGAACTGCACACAGTACTCCATGTGAGTCCTGACCATGGTTTTATATAATGGCATCACTATCTCCCTCCTTCTGCTGGTGATACCCCTGCCTATGCACCCCAGCATGTTGCTGGCCTCCCATCCCATTCCAATGCCTTTGCCATTTTCAGGTCATCTGAAATAATAACCCCCAGGTCCCTTTCCTCCTTTGAGACTGTCAGCAACCCCCCTCCCATCCTGTAGCTTTTCCCAGGGTTTCTGTGTCTCATGTGCATAATTTTGCACTTTTTTGAATTAAACTTCAGTTGCCAGTCCTCGGGCTATTTTTCAAGCTTCCCCAGGCCCCTCCTCATTTTCCCACCCCCCTGGGGTATCCACTCTGTTACAGATCTTGGTGTCATCTACAAACAGACAGACCTTTCTCTCCAGCCCTTCTGCAATGTTGCTAATGAAGCAATTGAACAGGACTGGCCCCAGGATCGATCCCTGAGGCACCCCACTGGTCACCCCCCCAGACTGCACCCCATTTACCACCACCCTCTGCCTCCTGTCTGTTAGCCAGTTTCTAACCCAGTTTACCACCCTGTCCCCTTGCCCAGCCTACCTAGTTTGTTTATCAGCCTCCTATGTGGGATGGTGTCAAAGGCTTTGCTGAAATCAAGGTACACGACGTCCACTGCCCCACCCTGATTTATTTCCTTTGTCACCTAGTTGAAGAAATCAACCAATTTGTCTGACCTGACCTCCCCACTGGGAATCCATGTTACCTATGGTCCTGGGCTCTGATGGCTTCTAGATGCCCCACTATCCTTTCTTTAAGCAATGTCTCCATGATCTTCCCCACTACTGAGGTGAGGCTGACCACCCTATAGTTCCCTGCCTCCTCCCTGCTGCTGGATTTGTGTAGAGGGATCACATGTGCCCTTCTCCAATATTCTGGTACCATCTGTTTGTTGAATGACTCAGTGAACATGGCGGCCAGAGGTTCTGCTATTTGCCTTTGTAGTTCTCTTAATATCCTTGGGTGTATGCCATCTGGTCCCATTGCTTTGTCCACCTTTTCACCCTTTCCCCTGTGAATGGACTATTGTCCACCTCTTCACCCTTTGGCAACTGCTGTACTGCTGTGGCCCCTGCCCCTCCCCCTCTGCTGTAAATACTGAACAGAAATAATTATTTAGTATTTCTGCCTTTTCCATGTCACCCTCCTTGCATTCCCCTCCCTCTTCCTTGAGCCTTGCATTCTCCCCTTTTTTTTCCTCCATTCGCTGACATACCTGAAGAATATCTTGTCCCCTTTCTTAACTGACTGTGCTAAACCTTCCTCAGTCCATGCCTTTGCATTCCTTACTGCCTTTCCTGCTTGCCTTAGACACTCTAGGTACTTCTCCCTGTCCTTCTCCCTTTAGGTCTCCTTATATTTCCTGAACCCTTTCATCTTTGCCCTGACCTTTACCACCACCTCTCAAGAACCACAGTGGCTTTCTCCTTCTCTTACGTTTGGAAACCAATCTGATGCACTGGTGTGTTACTTCCAGTAAGACTTCCTTTAGACACTTCCACTGTACTTCCACTACTCCTCCTGCCCCCATTCTCTCCAGGGCTCTTTTGATACCCCTCCCCATTTCAGCAAAGTCAGCATTTTTTTTTTGAAGTTGAAAAGTTTATTATTTTCCAAAACAAACCAAACACAGGTTACAGCAATGCTAAACACATTAATGTAGGAGGATGCGAAGTACCAGTACAGAGTTTCAATGGGATATCATAAAAATAAGACACAATACTATACGGGGAAATACACAGTCTGAGGAATCAATGTATAGACATTTATATCAGGCAGATGAAAAATGAACACCCTCATAGCATTGACTGGGCCCCCCAATGTGGTAGGAAGATTATCTCCAAGAGGGAGACTGCTTTCTTTGGTAAAGGGGCCCTGGGTAGGGCTAGAGGTCTGGGTGTGTGAGGGCACTTGGAGTCTTTATGGGACCCCAGCCACAGGCTCTGCAGGGCCTGGGATGGGGGTATTGTGGCAGTATTTGGAGGCTAGGAATGGCCCTCAGATATGTATATAGCTGTCCATAGTTCGGTTAGCAAAGTTGGACAATCTTTCATATGTAGCCACCTGGGCCAGGTTGCCCAATAGCTCAGTGAGGGTAGGGCATTCTGTGGTGTGCCAACATTTCAGTAGTAGTCTTTTGGCCTCTGCCCACACTGTTGTTGCCCATAGTGCACCTGGTCCTTTCTGGGGGTTGAATCAGGGGTACAGCCCAATAGGAAAAGTGGGGCGTCAGGCTGAAGTGTTGGAAATACTTGTTGGGTCATGACCATGATTTCTTTCCAATATGATAGGATATCCAGACAGTTCCATAGAACATGTTGGAGGTGGGCTCCTGGGAGCCCACATCGCCAGCAGTCATCAGCTGGGGCCAGGCCCTGTCTGTGGAGTTTGGCTGGTGTGTAATACGATCTTAGCAGGGTTTTGTTCATAATAAGGTGACATCTACCATCCCTTCAGGCCTGATGGATCCTGGTCCAACATCAGGACCATTGTCTGTCTGAGATCTGAGTCCCCAGCTCAAGTTCCCACTGTGCCTTGGCTGTTAATGTGGGGTCCACTTGGATATCCCTCATATAGTCCATTACAGATTGCTCACCTTACCAATATCATACTGATTCTGGGCAGTGAGTATCAGGGAGAGTCTCCCTTGGGCAGCAGGGTTGGTAATCACAGCCAACTTTAGGATGGCATCCCTCAGCTGTAGGTAGCGCCAGATGTGATTGGCTGGCAGGAGGAATCTATTCTTAATAACTTGGAAAATGTCTATGATCTCCGATCCAGGAATCAAGAGGTCCTGGATTTTCCCAATCCCTTGAGCCTCCCAGAGTTTCCAATGGATGGGGTTGCCTCCCCGCCTTCACAACCTGGTTGTTCCAGAGTGGCATCTGAGACCATGATGATGGGGAGATTTGTAATATTTTATGAACTTTGCACCAGTACGCTATAGAGACCTAGACAGTTGGAGCAATCATATCCAGTGCTTTCTTGGGGATGTAAATTGCTGTAGATGGGGAGGAAGAGCCCAGCAGACTTGCCTCCACACCAACCCATATTGGAGTGCCTGCTCCCATTTTGGTGAATCAATAGACCGTTTGGGCAGTGACAAATACCATATGATAACCTTGGAACCAGTGGAGACCCCAACCCCCCCCCCGCTGTAGTGTTGCCTCAGCTTCTGTCTGCTAAAGTGAGGGGGGCCACCTTCCCATAGATAACCACCCAGCACCCGATCAATTCTGTGGAACCACTTTTGAGGGCTGACCATAGGGATGTGGGTGAGGAGGTATAAAGGTCTGGGAGTTAACATTAGTTTAATGGAGTCTATCTTCCCAGCCAAGGAGAGATGTAATGATCTCCATTACTGCAGGTCCTCCCTGATATTGGCCAGCATCTCCTTGAAATTAACATTGATCTGTTTTGTCAGGTCTGGATGGATTACGACTCCCAGATATTTAAACCCATCAGGGGTTCAGTGCAGTCCCAGATCTGAGGCTGCCTGGGCAGTGCAGTCCGATTCAAAGGCAGGACTTCCATCTTGGATTGGTTAACTCTGAGGCTGGAAGCCTGTGAGAACCTGTACAGGATATTCAAGGTCCCTCGAAGTGACTGGGGGGAATATTCTGCCGTGATGAGGAGGTCATCAGCATATAGGAAAGTTTTATAGGAGTCATCACCTATCCAGATGCCTCAGATCTCATCAGCTTCCCTTATGGCTATGGTCAAGGGTTCAATCACCATAACAAACAGTAGCGGCGAGAGAGGGCAATCCTGTCTCGTTTCCTTCGGTAGCTGAAATGGAGGGGAGATCAACCAATTGGTAAGGATAGATGCCATGGGTGCCTGGTAGAGCAACTGAATCTACCCTCTAAAATTACCCCCCACTCCCATAATCTCCTGGGTGTACATCAGATAGTTCCATTCGACACTGTCAAAGACTTTCTCGAAGTCTATGGCAAGTGCAGCTATTGGAGTAGTGAGTTTGTTGGCCATATGCATCAGGCAAGACAAAGTTCTGTGATGGTCCGACCCCAATCTGCCTTTAATGAAACCTGCCTGGGCAGGATGTATTAGGCCAGGTAGGAGGGATTCCAATCAGGTAGCCATTACCTTGGCCAGGATTTTGGCATCTGCATTGATGAGTGATATCAAGCTATAACTCACTGGGTTCAGGGGGTTCTTCCCCTTCTTGGGTATGATAGTAATCACTGCTTCCCTCAATGAGGGTGGAAGCTGTCCTCTCCTCTTCTCTCTCTCTCTCTCTCTCTCTGGAGTCTGTAAACACCTGGATCAGGTATCCAGCCACCTCCAGCCTGGGTAGTTGGTAAAAGTATACTGGTAAACCATCTTTACCTGGCGACTATCTGATGTACACCCAGGCATTCATATGTCGAATGGCTGCGGCTATTTCTTCCATGGATAAAGGCTCCTCCAGTTTGGCTGCCAAAGTACTGGCTAGTCTAGGGATTGGGAGACCATCCAGGAACTACCTTACAGCCTTTGTAGATAGAGGGGTGGGAGGGCGCATACAGATCTGCTTAGAAGCGAGCCATGACTTGGTTAATGTCTGCCTGGATTATAACCTGCTCACCTTTTTTGTTAATTAAGCTTTGGATTGTTCTGGCTGCCTGTCTGTTCTTGAGGCAGAATGCCAGATGTTTGCCCTATTTCTTCCCCCCTTCCCAGAAGGGGTGCTTAATCCTCCTCAGGTTGAATTCAGCCTGCCTGGTTAAGTGATTGTTGAGTTGTAGCCTAGCGCTGGTAAGTTTCGCTACCAATATGGGGAACGAGTTCTTATGTGACACTGCCTTATATTTAGTCTCCAGGTCAGCGAATCAGATTTCAAGCTCCACTTGGTCTTCCCTTCTTTTTTTTTTCCTTGCAGAGGCATAAGCGATGATGCGGCCTCTAATGGTGGCTTTGTATGCTTCCAATAGTGTGGAGCCTGTGACCTCACCATTATCATTGGAGGCCCAGTACTCCTTAGACTCCCTGATGGCCAACTCTTTGAACTGAGAGTCTTCGAGCAGCAGAATATCAAGTCTCCAAGAGGAAGTGATAGGTTCCTCTGGGCCCCATTCCAGTTTGATCTCTAATGGGACATGATCAGAGATACTGTTTGGTGGGCATGAACCATGGAGACTTTCTGATATAATGTACTAGATATCAGTCATATATCAATTCTACTTGCAGTCTCATGCGGGCTTGAAAATCAGGTGTATTCCTGAGCCCCTGGGTTCTTAGTGTGCCAGACATCTAGGAGATTATGTTCTTTCATTAGGCCCTGTACTACTTTAGCCACCTGTCTGTGGGGTTCTGAGCCTCCCTTGCTCCTATCCAGTGCTGGGTCAAGAGTAAGGTCTCCCCCAGTTATAACCTGGCAGTTGTTAGTATTGAATTCTGAGATGAACTGACCGATCTAGTGGAAGAACTCTGGGGCATCATGATTTGGGGTGTACACATTAAGAAGGATCAGAAATCCCTTCAGAGTGACCACCACCAGCATCAGCCACCTCCTTTCTTTATCCTTTTGGGTCCTGTTTATCCTTCGTGCAAAGTTCTTGTGTCACAGAATGGAGACCCCATGCTTGTGTGTAGGTGTGCAACTATGCACCTCACCCCCCACCCATCCTTGTTTTAACTTCTGAGCATCACCTGTGAAGAGCTCAGTCTCCTGGAGAAAGACTATCTAGGGGCACATTTTCTTTAGATGTGTTAACACTTTTTTCCACTTGATTGGTGAGTTAAGCCCCAGATGTTCCAGGAGAGCACAACCACCTCCATCCAGATGCTCAGGGTTCATACCGCTGGGGGAGGGGGGAGCTTTCTTGGATTAGGTGAAAAGTGAGGGCTCCCCTGTAGTCACCAATCTATATGTGAAGGACAATATATGGTTGCCCCAGCTCATGAACCTCCCCTGTCAGAGCAGTATCCCTCCTACTAAATTGGATTATAATCCAACACACACAAAAAATTAGAAATTAAACAATGAACAAGAGACAAGCTCACTGTGTCTATATAAAATCATAAGAACAATACAGTATATGAATGAACATAAATAATGCCCCGGAGAAATGTGATGTATAGAACACCTAGTACCCTTTGTTTGACCGACAGGCACCTGTAGCATTGGCTAACTCGTAGCCCAGATTTAGGTGCTGGTCGCCAGGGGTGGGTGGTGTCTAACTATTGAAAAGAAACCAAACCTGTTTCTCTCCACCTAAATAGCATTATTCACTTGCAGAGTACATTAACTTGGTGAGGGACACCAAGAACCATCCCTCTAGGAAACCCAACTACAACAGTTTAAACCTTCATAAGTAAATTAACCCTTATCCACTCTGGGGTAAGGAAGACAATGTTGGCTGACCATAAGGTGTGATCCCCTTCCCAACTGGGGGGGGTCAGGACAGCATGATAAGTGTGCCTTCAGTGGAAGTCATCAGGGGTACTGGCTGGGAGCCTGGCCGGTCCCATACGATAACTAATAGGGGCCTTTATTTGACCCGGGTCAGGGGCCGCCACTGTACACAGCAGGTCCCTTGGATGACTGACACTGGTAGCCCTTCCTCCCTCCATCAGGCATTTTGCTAAGCCTCCCTTGGCTGACTTTGGTAGGCTGCACAGCTGGGGTGCAAGGGGGGAGTCCCCCCTCCTTTAAGTTCTACCCCCCTTCATATATCCATAAGGCCAATACAGCAGTAAAAAGGCCGCTGCCCTTGCATGAGCTACGGGGTAAAGGATCCATATGGATGTGTGTAAGGGGGTACTGCCCCTTTGAGAGAAACTGCCTAATCATGCTTTCTTGCTGTGCAGCAAGATGGCAGCTCCCAGTCCTGGCTGATCACAGCAAATCCATTCGAGGAGGGAGGAGGGGTGTTGAAACCAACTGAGCAGCTATTAAAACCTATATGCTGCTAACAACAGTGACCCCCACCCCCAGGTACCTTTAGGGGAGTTCTAAGGAAAAACCCAGATCCAAAATCCTCCAGAAACTCTTCCCCTCAGCAAATGCATATGGCTTTGATATCAGGCCTTACTGTTCAGAGAGAGAGTGACAGGGAAAGTTTGTTCATCAGGCTAGATTCAGAGCCACCTGGCAGTCCAGAGGTCATGGCCGTGGCTCCTACCACCTTATCCACCCATTGAGGAATCTTCTTCCTTTCTGCAGACAAGACCAGCAGGATGTGTGCCGGAGGAGTGCCGATGCCTTCGGGCCATCCACTGGTAAGTGCGACAGGAGGTGGAAACGGTTGGATCCTGAGGATATGTCCTGAACCCCTTCTGTGTTGGTTGACTCTTGGTTCCTGCTGTGGCTTCGGGAGCAGAGTCATGTTGATTTATCAAGGTGGGCACCCTCTGGTGCCTGGATCTTGCAGTTGTGGCAGCTCTGCCTGGCCTTGGGGGGACTTTGGGACCAGAGTGTCGGGGCTGGAGAGGTCTGGCAGACTGGCCTGGGAGAGGCCACAGCCGTGGGTGGTGGGGCTGAACAGTCCATGTGGGCGGCCCTCCAGTCATGAGTGGGCAGCCTCTGGAACTCCGCTAGCTTGCCCCAGTTGAGCCTGGGGGCATGAGATCTAAGAAAGGCCTCAGCTGCCTCCGGAGTGTTGAAAAACATGTGGGAGACATTTATGGTAACCCGGAGGGTGGTGGGGTATCTCAGGGAGTACTCCATCCCCAGCATTGCGCAGGCTCTCTGGGAAGCCATGAAGGCCCTATGTTAGGCAGAAAGCTCCTGAGAGAAGTCTCCAAATATTTGTATTCTGTCCTCTCTCCATTTTAGGACACCGAGGGACCTGGCACTTGAAATAATGGCCTCTCTGTCCCTGAATCGAAGGGATCTGGCCAGAATCAGTCTTGGTCTGCCTCTGGGAGGGGGCAGGGAGCCAACAATCTGTGGGCACGATCCATTTCCAAGTATCCATCTCCCTGCCACCCCAGCAACTCAGGTAGTTCTTTTTGGAGAAACATTATCATATCTGAGCCTTCTGCTCCTTCAGGGAATCCAACTAGCCATAGATTGTTTCTGCAACTACAATTTTCCAAATCATCCACTCTTTTCCAAAGTTGGTGCAGGGCCCTGTCTTTGTCCTGGAGCCTGGCATCCATGCAGTGAATAGTTTCTTCTTGATTAGCCAAACGCTGCTCTGAGAAACACTGGCCCTTTGGGATAAGTCTACAATGTCAGTGGTGTTATTGTGGGCTGCCAATTCCAATTTATCCATCTTAGAAATTATGGCCTCAAACATGTCTCTTATTTCTTTCAGAACCGGCTCCCCCAGCTGGGATGGTGCCACTGCCACACTGGGGATTCTGCACTGTCAATAGGCTGTCCTTGCTGCAGATTTTCTACTGCTGATATCTGTGATTTCCCACCAGCTAGAGAGGTAAGGACATGATATATATGTTCTCTGATTGTTTAGCTAATTAATCCATAGGTTTCCTCCACATGTTTGCTGCTGAGTCATGTAGTTATTGTTGGATGTGTAGCAGGGTGTAGGGAACTCACAGATTTAAGCTGCCATCTTCCTCAGGCTCAGGCCACGCCCCCCCCAAGTGAAGGCAGCATTTCTGAAATCCAAAATCTTTGCTCTAATATGACTTGAGTGAGGCTCTCTCCTTATGCTGAACCAATCCAATGTCTTTTTATTGCTCGACACAAGGTCATTACAATCACTTACATACATAAAAACATACATCAGATAAAAATCACAATAGAGTATACAAATCGATTATTCCATTAATGTGTAAAATATAGTATATAATATTACAAATTCAATGACAATAAAAAAATGACTAAGTCTGTGCAAAATAGTTTTATCTTGAGTGTTCAATAAATAAATTAAAATTTGGTCCAGGGGGAGACTGAGGTTTGATAGTATGGGCTCTAACCAAAACCTCCTGTGTTTTTCATACAAGGGACATATTAGGAGAATATGCTTCAAGTCATCCGGGGTCCTTAATTTACATTTACATAATCCATCATCAGTATTTTTCTGTTTCTGCCGATAGTAGACATATCTACAATCGTATTATTTCTAGTCCAAATCTGGTAATTATCCTTCTTACATCTGGATTCTCAGGTGACACCAGATATGTTTCTAAACTATGAATTGTTTTAATTTTTTTATACCAATTAAAGTTTTTATATGTTTGTAATAATTCCATATCTCCGGAAATGGATATGACTTTGGCCCTGCTTTTGACTTGAAGCACAATCTCCTCAAAAGGTCTATAGTATATTTGGGATAATAAATTTCCCAACCCCATGGGATATAAATAGGAGGCAGTACATGACATCATTGAAAACATGGCCCCTCTTGTGTAATCAATTTCTTCCTCCAAACACATTCTAGGTATTCTGTATTCCTGTAGTAAAAATAGTTTTAGTAAAAATATTATTCTTCTTTCAATAACATATGTTATAAGTGGAAGCTGACCTAATTTGGCTCTAAGAATCGAAGCAGGGACTCCCTGTGGGACCTTCAGTATATATCTAAACAATTTATTTAGCTGTAGTTGCAGGATTTTCAGTTTCTCTGGGGCCCATATTTCTGCCGCATATAATAGACTCACTCTTATTTTTGCTTCCGTAACTTTTAACAATCCTTTTACTGACCCATTCCCCATCTGTGCTGAGAAAAGTTTGAACACATTGAATGCAGTTATTGCTTTGTGACATGTTAATTTTAGGTGTTCTGTCCATTTAGTATCTTGTGCATAACAGACTTCTAAATAAAGATAGCTTTTAACGGTATCTATCATTTTGTTATCTATATACAAACTTTGCATTTTCTTCTTTTTATAGCCAAACACTAATAAATGTGTTTTATTTTTGTTTGCTGTTAATTTATTTTCTTTACTTAGGCTAGAGAAGTAGTCTGTTTTCCTCTGTAGTCCCCAAAGTGAGTTAAATATTAATACAAGGTCATCTGCAAATGCTAGAACTGGTATTTCCCTGTTGTTGATACTTGGGGAGTGGAATTCAGGTTTATCTAAATGTTCAGTTATGGAATTTACGTGCAAGTTAAATAAGAGCAGGGTCCAAAAGGCATCCCTGACTTACTCCTTATTTCTAAATTTGTTTTTATTTATTTAGTTAGATCTCTTTTTCTAGTTGTATTTTACTTTTAACCATGTATCCTGATGGAGCTTTACTATAACATCAAAAAGAGTATGTTCTATGTTATAGGATCTCAGTTTACTCTGACTGATGGAACCAAATGCCATTTTAAGATCAACAAAACAACAATAAAGTTTCCCTTTTTTTACCTTTACATATTTCTATATCAAATGCAGTAGGGAATAACAGTATTGGATCATAGATCTCCCTTTTCCAAATCCATTTTGGAATTCACTGAGTATGTTTGACTCTATTCATTTTTGAAGCCTATCTAAAATTATACAGCAAAAAATATTTTGAGATGTGTCCAAGAGACGTATTGGTCTATACCTTAATGGATCAGAATGGTCCCCTTTCTTCTTCCAAATAGAGCATACCAGACTGCCTTTCCAACTACTTGGGATCTCTTTGCCTTGTATTATTTTATTAAATATTATATGAAAAATAGGAATCCACCAGTCTTGAAAATATTTATAGACTTCTGCCATTATTAAGTCTGGACATGGAGCTTTGTTGTGTTTTAACCCTTCTAGGGCTATTTGTATTTCTTCTTGTTTTATATAGAGTGGATGGGGATTGTATTGCATATTTCCTTGTGTAGCTATAGAGATATTTTCATCAGGGGAATAACATAAATTATGAAAAAAAATCTTCCCATTCATTAGGGGTAATATTGGCCTCAGTTCCCTTTCTGTACTGGCGATAACCTTTACTAACCATGGTCCAGAACTTTTTTTTTTTCCTGTACCGCTTGCCTTAACTTATTCTAGCTCATTAACTGATATTTCTTCTTTTCTTTCTGTAGCAATTCTCAGCATATTTTCCTCTCTCTGTTTAATTGCCTCATCATTTCCTTAGTTCTGGTTTTCCTTACTATTTTTACCTATTTATTTAGTTATTTTTTAGCTTTCTTACAAGTCTCATTAAACCAGTTATTTAGCCTTGGTTTCTTTATGCTCAATGGATATAGGAAGGGTCTAATATAAAGTACTATTTTCAACCAGTTTTCATTGATGTTTTCCGTATTTTTAGTGTGTGTTATTATTTCCTGTCTGTAATCATATGGACAACCTGCATACAGTATCTCCTTTATTGTATTTATAGAATGGACTTCCAATCTTATTTTCTTACAGTTTATTACTTCACTGTTTTGAGCTATATATTGGTTTTCCACATTTACAATATATCCAAGATCGGAGTTAATCATCAATTTGAGAGGCAAGTGACTAGATTCAGGTCTCTCAATAATTGTTAGGGATTCTACTATTTTAGCTGCATCCAAATTAGTCCAAATCTGGTCTACTGTGGATGAGCCCAGTGGACCCATAAATGTTAATTCC
This sequence comes from Neoceratodus forsteri, assembly GCA_016271365.2. Classification (NCBI taxonomy): domain Eukaryota; kingdom Metazoa; phylum Chordata; order Ceratodontiformes; family Ceratodontidae; genus Neoceratodus; species Neoceratodus forsteri. Next base: position 827,502,948 of record CM028135.1, read on the forward strand.
CCTTGTAGGTCACCATTAGTTCTTCCATTTAGTAAACAACAGTTTACGTCCTCTGTGGCTTGTAATAAACTCCTCCCTTGTTTGTTTAATTTAGTGTCTTTCACTTTCCTGATTTGTTTGAGATTTAGGTTTAGATCTGGTATATTTTATAAAATATCCCTATGGAGGGTGGCAAGTGTGGTTTCATTAGCCACTCCATCAATGAAATCCCCTATGATTATCAGAGGGGGGTAGAATATTTGTCATTTAGCCCTTCTATAATTTCTATGAATGTATTCCAATTATGGACTAAGTCCAACATTTCTCTTGCAGGTGATATATATATATATATATATATATATATATATATATATATATATATATATATATATATATTTAAATATTAGTAATGCTAAGCTCTCTGACTCCAACAAAAGGGGTACTACAGACTTTATTTTACAGGACAGTTGTTTTATCTTAAAATTCAGTGAGGTTTTTATATAGGTTGTTATTCCCGCTTGTGATCTGCCACTTTTATTTACCTTGGTAGCTGGTAAAGAGTATCCCTCATAACCAGCTATTGAGGGGGTACATTCCTCGTTGAACCAAGTCTCTTGAAGGCAGAAGATATCATGCTGGACTAAGAAGTTTCTATACTCTACATCTGCTAGTTTCATTACGAGGCTCTTAATATTTCATGATAGGATAGAAATTTTTGTTATTTGCTGGTTCATTTTTCTTGTTACCAGTCAGTTCTCTTCCTCCTCTACTTCTAATTGGTCATATCTATTGACTGCTTGTCCTAATTCCTGATTTCTTCTCCTGTCATATTTAGTCCACAATGATTGAACTTCTACTATATTATAGCTCATTCTATCAAGTGCAAATGACTGTCCATAGATTAATTCAACAAATTTTGGGTTTAGAAAAATAATATCTATTTGGGTACTACCATTAGTCTGGGCGTATATAATACTATGATCCATTCTATAATTTTCTTTGATAATGGAACACCTAAGACTTTTGAGAAAAAGGTGTCTATTTCTAATTTAGGTCTGCCTACTGGGTTCCTCTTCAAAACTTTCCAGCCAAACACAGTGAGTGTTTTGGTTTCCCGTGTCGCTTCTTTTAAATTAACATAGTCTGAAATGACCTCTAAAGAGGTCTTATACCAGTTACTTGAATTTCCAGTTTTTCTGTTCCTTTCTTTTGTAGTCAAGGTTTGACTTCTCAAACCCACAGGAACCAGTTGTAAGGGTAACATTTGGATCCCTTTTAGGCTTAAATCTTTTTCCTTTTGCCAATTTTTTTCTGCTGTGTCCAAGGTATTACAGTAAATAAGTACACAATTTTGAAAATCTGTATTTGGTGGTCTTTATAAAAATTTTATTCTGTGCATCAGTAATGTATAATAGTTTGGTTATCCAATCTTTCAATGTTTGCTGGGTTTCCTGATACAATTGATTAACACCATAAAGCTCTATCAGATATTTTATATTTTCCTCTTTCTCAAAGTTCCTGTCTTTTTTGCAGTTATGAAACTATGCTGAACCACAAAGTATTGTGATCATTGGATCCCAGTTGCCCTTCTACCTGGTCATCTGTGATTCAATCTCCATTGGTCATTACTAGATCTAGAATTGCCCTGTCTCTCTGGTGGGGTCAAGCACTAGCTGCCTGAGTCCAGCCTCCTGGAGTGAATCAAGGATGCCTCTGCTTCTGGCTGAAGCAGCTACACTGATGTTGCAGTCTATGTCTGGCATATTGAAATCCCCCATCAGTAGAATCTGACCTTTCATTGCCATCTCGTGTATTTCCTCCACTAGCTCCCTGTCCAGTTCCTCTCACTGTCCTGGAGGCCTGTATATCACCCCTGTGTGTATTGTTGTGCCATTTCCAGGTTAAAAGGTGACCCACAGTGCCTTGGCCTCCCCCTGCTTACCCTGTACCTGTGTTGCCATTATACCCTCTCTGTCTTACAGAGCTACTACCCCTCCCTTTTTGCCTCCCTATCCCTCCTGAATTGAACATATCCTAGTACATTTGTTTCCCACTCATTATTAGCTGTGTACCAGGTTTCAGTTATTGCTACTATGCCCAGGCCTCCTTCAGTTATTAAGGCCTCCAAGTCTGGGACTTTATTTCCCAGGCTGTGTGCATTTGTCAACATGACCTTCCAAGTTTTACTGCCTGATCTCTCTCTCTCTCTTCCTGTTTTTAGTCCCCTGCATCTCCTCCCCCCTTTCCTAATATTTTTCTCTTGTTTTCCCAATTCCTTTCCAACTCCATTTCTGCCCGACTCTGATGACCTTGATATCAACTCCTCTTCCTGCTCCATTGTTCTGCTTTCTCTACCACGTGGGGGTGGGCTGCCTGAGTATCCCTGCTCATGTTTCCCTCCACCTGGCTAGTTTAAATTCTCATCATTGAAGCATTTAAACCATCCATTGAGGGCTGCCTTCCCCTTGTTGGACAGATGCAGTTCATCCCCACTGTACAGGGTTGCATCACTCCAGTGGTCACCAGTCACCAATGAAGCCAAACCCCTTCTTGTTGCACTAGCCTTTCAACCACATGTTGAAGTTACTAATGTAGAGATTCCCCCCCCCCGCCATGGACTGGTAGCACCTCCAAAAATGTCACAGAGCTTGCTACCTTCCCCAGGTACCCTCCCAACACTGCAAAGTCCTCCTTCACCTGCTCCAAGCTTGCCTTATCCTTGGATAACTCATTTGTCCCCAAGTGGATACTGACCTCCAGCCCTCCTCTCTTTGCACTAGCCTCAGCGATCTTCTGGATTGCCCTCCCCTCCTTCCAAGATGTGCCTCCTAGAAGGCACTTTACCTCCCTTTCCTCTCTACTATCTGTGCCCAAATCCATTCCCTGGACAACTGAGTACCCCAACAGGAGAAACTTCTTCTTCCTAATGGGTTCTCTTCTTCTTACCACTGGGTCTCCCTGCTGGAGGACACTCGCCTTCTCCCTGGTCTCAGCCTTGGGTCCCTTGCAGGACTGTCCCATTCCTCCAACGCTGTGTAGAGAGGGGTTCATGAGCTGGACTGGATGAAGGATGTGTCTCTGCCCCTACCCTGAATCTTCCTGAGCCCACAGTAGTCCATCCTGCCACCTGCCTGGGTAGACATTGTGGCATTGGCTGGGGACCTTGTGGCCTCTGGGCGGAGGAGAAGGTCCCCAGTATTCCTGGCAGCTCAGCCTGGAGACTGGCAGTCTCCACCTTAAGCCCAGAGAGGTGCCTGCAAATGGGGCAGTACCGCAGTAACCAGAATGTTTTTCTGTAGACTGCTGCACCACAGCCAGAGCACTGCACCACTCCCTGCATCATCCTGTGCTTGCGGATATTCCTCCCCTCTTAACCTTTTATTTCCTTCTTCTTCTCTCCCTGTCTTTCTCTCCTTCTGTATTGACTTACAGCTTCTCTCTCCTCCTCTTGTATGTGCCCTTGTGGACCTAGTTGCTAACTACACCCTTTGTAATTCTGCTTATATATCAGCAAGGCTATTGCTTGTGCTGTGCTGCCTAACAGTTCCTATATCTTTAACTAGGTGTGGCCTAACCTTCAACTATAAAGGCAGAGCACCTGGGAGTAGTTGGAGAATGGGGGTGCATGGAGGGTTGTTCCTTTGGTACACTGTGTCTATAAAAAAACAATCAGTTAAAAAAAATACTTTCTTCTGTAAACTACAGGAGAAAAACACAGCTCTAGTTTAAGGTAGCTGGTAGCTACTCTGCCTCTCAGCTTTTGCAGCAAACAGAATCCACAGTCAACTCCTGTTTGTAATCCACCGTCCCTCAAGCCTTCTTCAGCTCCTCCCTTTATCAGACACCTTTTTCACACAGTTTCAGTAACAGCTCTAGTCACAAATGACTGCAAATATTCTCCCAGCTAGATTACATACATAGATACATTGACAGTGTCGGCAGATAAGGGCCTACGACCCATCCAGTACACCCATTTGAGCTTGTAAGTTCACTTTATATTTTCCTAGAAGTTTGTTGCCTCTCACCCCTGACCTCCAGAATTCCTTTATGTCTGTCCCATGCGATCTTAGATCCTGTGATTGTTTCAGACCCCACCACTTCCTCTGGAAGGGTGCTCCACTTGTCCACCACCCGTTCTGTGAAGAAATTCTTCCTCACATTTCCTCTGAATCGTCCTCCCTCCAACTTCATCCCATGCCCTATAGTCCTGGAACATCTTTTTCACTTAAAAAGAGTGTATTCCTGCACCCTGTTCCTCCCTGTAAGATACTTGTATGTCTCTATCATATCCCCTCTCTCCCTCCTCTCCTCCAGGGAGTATATATATTTAGGTCCTTCAACCTGTCCTCATAAGACTTGTGATGCAATCCATGTACCATCTTTGTTGCCCTCCTCTGAACCTTCTCTACCCTGTCTATGTCCTTATGTAGGTAAGGTCTCCAGAACTGTACACTGTACTCCAGGTGGGGCCTCACTAGTGTCATTTATAGTGGAATTATGACCTCACTTTTCCTGCTGGTGATGCCCCTGCTTATGCATCCCAGCATCCTATTTGCTTTACCTGCTGCCTTGTTGCATTGTTTCCCTACCTTGAGGTCATCAGAGATGATAACCCCAAGATCCCTTTCCTGCTTGGTGCATACTATATCCTCACCCCCCATCTGATACATTGTGCCAAGGTTTTTGTGCCCCATATGCATTATCTTGCACTTCTTTGCATTGAATTTCAACTGCCAAACCCCTGACCATTCTTCAAGTTTCTGCAGATCCCTTCTCATTCTGTCTACACCCTCTGGTGTGTCCACTCTGTTACAGAGCTTTGTGTCTTCAGCAAAAAGGAAAATTCTGCCTTCTACATCCTGCGCAATGTCGCTGATGAGGACCAGTCCCAGCACTGATCTCTGTGGTACCCCACTGGTCACTTTTTCCTCTGCGGAATGACAGCCATTTACCACCACCCTCTGTGTCCTGCCACCCAGCCAGTTACCTACTCACCATACTACTGTCTTGCCCACACCCATATTCCCCAGTTTGTATAATAGCCTTCTATGTGGCACAGTGTCAAAGGCCTTGCTGAAGTCCAGATAGACCATGTCCACTGCTCTCCCCTGATCCACCTCCCTAGTCAACCAGTCAAAAAATTCAATGAGGTTGGTCTGACATGACCTCTCCCTGATGAAACCATGCTGCCTTGGGTCCTGTACTCCACCAATCTCTCCTTTAGTAGTGCTTCCATGATCTTCCCCACTACTGAGGTGAGGCTGACTGGTCTGTAGTTCCCCACTTCCTCTTTGTTCCCACTTTTGTATAAGGGAACTACATCTGCTGTCCTCCAGTCTTTGGGTACTGCCCCTGTTTTCAGTGATCAGCTAAACAGGATTGCCAGAGGTTCAGCCACCACCTCTCTTAGTTCTTTAAGGACCCTGGGGTGCACTCCATCTGGCCCCATTGCTTTATCAACTCGTATTCCTTCCAGTTCCTTCAGGATCCTTTCTCATGTAAAGCTACTTGTGTCCAATTCTGCATCATTCCCACCCCTTGTACGCCCTTCAGGCCCATTACCCTCCTCTTCCTCAGTAAAGACTGAGCAGAAATACCTGTTCAATATGTCAGCCTTACTGTTGTCATCCTCCATGGCCCCATCCTCCCCTTCAGTCACTATCCCTCTTTGCCTTTCTTTTCACTTATGTACCTGTAAAAGGTTTTGTTCCCTCTACCCACTGATTCTGCAATGTGCTCCTTCTGTCTGAGTTTGGCTTCTCTTACTGACCTCCCTGCCTTCCTTTGCTTCTCCTGGTACTTCTCCCTATCCCCTTCAGCCTGTGTCTTTTTGTATTGCCTGAATGCAATCTTTTTGGCTTTCACTTTCTCCGCTACCTCCTTGGAAAACAATAATGGTCTCCTCTTCCTTTTCCCCCTTGTTAACCTGCTTAATGCATAATTCTGTTGCTCTTGTAATCCCCATTTTAAATACTGCCCAGTGTTCCTCAACCTCCAATTCCCACCCCATTCCCCTTAATGCCTTTTTCAAGCATCTCCCCATTTTTCCAAAGTTTGTCCCCCTAAAATCTAGGATATGTGTTTTTGTGTGGTTTGGTTCTGCTCCTTTTGTGATTTCAAACCAAAATGACTGGTGGTCACTGTTCCCCAGGTGCTCCCCCACTGTTGCCCCATCACACTTTCCCTGTTTGTGAGCACAAGGTCCTGTACTGCCTTCTACTGAGTTGGTTCCATGACCAGTTGCTTGAGGAAGGCACCTTGAAGGGAGTCCAGGACAAATCTGCTCCTGGTTGATGCTGCTGCTGGGATGTTCTAGTCCATGTCTGGAATATTGAGGTCTCCAACCAGCACTACCTCACCCTTGTCTGCATTCATTTGGATGGCTAGCATCAGCTTCCTATCTGTTTCTTCATCCTGGGCTGGTGGTCTATAAACCACACCTGTGCAGATGGCTGGCCCCATTTTCCTTTCCAGCTTAACCCACAGTATCTCTCCTCTATTTTGTTCCTTCAGGATCTCTGTGGCCTTTATGTCATCTTTCACATGAAGTGCCACTCCTCCTCCCTTCCTACCTGCCCTGTCTCTTCTGAATATGTTGTAGCCAGGTATGGCCATCTCCCAGTTGTAGTTATCATTACACCAGGTTTCTGTGATGGCCACAATGTCCAGGTCCGACTGCACCATGACAGCCTCCAGATCCTCCATCTTGTTGCTAAGGCTCCTGGCATTGGCACACATGGCTTTCCATGATTTGAACCCCTAGACTGTTTAGCTGTTCTACTCCAGCCACTTCCTTGGTTGTCCTTTATCCCTGGTTCTCCCTGCTGTCTGCCCTTCTGTTGAATTTTGCCCCTTTTCTGCCTATCCACCTCTTGGGCACTTATCTCCATCTTTCGCACAATGCTTTATAGCGATATCCACTCCTCCTGTTCACTGGTTCCGCTGATAGCTGTGGGGGGTGGGCAATTGGATACTCTTCTTGCTGGCCCCATGGCTAGTTTAAATGCTTGTCCATGTAGCATTTAAACATTTCATTGAGGGCTTGGAACCCCCCTCCAGCACGGATACAGGCCGTCAGGCTTGAACAAGCCTCCATCCCTCCAGATGGGTCCCCAGTCATCAATGAATCCAAACCCTTCCTCACAGCACCAGTTCTTCAATGATGAGTTAAAGTTCCTGGTGCATGTGCCCCTAAGCTCTCCCATGCCTCTCGCAGGTAGTACTTCTGAGAAGGTGACAGAAGTAGCTACTTGCTTGAGACCCCTTCCCAATTTCCTAAACTCTTCCTGAACTTCCTTTGGCTCCCCATTTGCCAGGTCATTAGTACCTAGGTGGATAATGACATCCAGCTCACCCTCCTGTCTTGCCTTCCTGGCAATCCCCAGGATCTTCCTCCCATCTCTCCATGCCATGGCACCTGGTAGGCACCTCACCTCCCTGTCCTCACCCTCCTGTGTTCCTAGCTGGATCCCTCTTATGATAGCATCCCCCACCAGGATTCACTTCCTCCTTCTCTGGGGTTCACTGCTCTCCCCACTGAGGTCACCTACTTGGCTGACCTCCACATTCATCCCTTCCACTTCTCTGGGTACCTCCCTGGCAAATTAAAGTTACACTAAGTAAAGACAACCCCCAAGAACAGAGAACTAAAACACTGACTTCTACTTACTATTTCAGGTCCCTGAATTAAGAATTCAATTCAATGTACTCAGTAAATCACCTCCTTGCTCTAGGGTAGCTGGTAGCTGCTCTCCCTCTCAGGTTCTGTAGCACACCTATCTGCCGGTGCCACCAGCAGATGAGCTTCAATTGATTCTACTTTCCCAAAAAAGTAAGGAAATTCATTGAAAAAAAAATAAATATGTTAATGCATCGTTAAGATTCCAAAGCAACAGAAGGAAGAAAATGTAGCATTAGGGTTTTTTCAACCTTATTATCCACCACCCTCCCCATCCCCTACCTCATGATCCATGGCCAACTACAGGTCCAAGGCTGTGCCCTACAGGTCTGTTTCTCCAAGCTACAGGATTGAGACCCTGTAAAAAAGAAAGTTAAAACTCATCTCCTGCTTTTGCAGGGCCCTCTGCAAACACATGTATGTCTGATCTTCTGCTACAGTACCCTGTGTGAAGAACATTATGACTGATCTCTTGCTTTGTGCAAAGCTGTGCACAAGAAATAACAACTAATCTCGTGCTTTATGCGGGGTCACAGGGTCCTGTGCAAAGAAAGTAATGACCAATCCTGCGTTAAGCAACAGACATGTGGGGCTCAGTTCTGGACCTGTAACTTGAAGCAGCAGACTGGTGGGGCATGACTCTACACCTGCAGCCTGAGCAGCTGTCTTTTTTTTTAAAATTTACCAGTCATGACTACCTTACCTTTCCCCATATATATTTATAGGATATGCTAGGATAATGCTAGGCATGATTCTACAGTGAGATAATTTTGACCCATATGATTCAAGGTTTGTTATAACTGTACAACTGAACTCACTTTACTTACCACCTTTTTCACAAAGGAAAACCACAATAAGACTGTGAGGGACCATAGAAAGGAGGACAGATAAAATATGAACAGCCTGCAAGTTATGTATGCCAAATGACAATGCTTTCTGCATGGCAAACAGACCCTTTGCCCACAAAATCAGAGAGAGTCAAAATTAATTCACACTATATAGATATAAATATATAGAATGCAGGATCACAGTTTTAAAAACGAAATCCTGCACTCACCACCCAAAGATTCAAAGAACTGCTGTCAAGATATATAGGTGCTTCATTTTATTTAGAAAGTGCCGTGTGCAAAAACTCCAGATGTGTTTCAGAATGCTCCTGATTCCTTTTTCAGTGGATCTAATAACATTCAAAGAAGCACCTAATTTAAACATACATACATATGACATCATAGTGACATCATCAGAAAGCTTCAAAACACAGTGCAAACAGTAAAGTGCAGTGATTAAGCCAAAAAGGATAAAAACACTGCTATATAGAAAAGCATAACACATTAAAGCTCATATTCTTCTCAAACTAAATAAAAATATTGAAATATATGAAAAACAATAAAATCAAAAGAAGGCCCAGAGACAAATGGTCCTTTTGGCTTCCTTCGATTCCATTATGTGGGTATATCTATAACAGACATACAACTAGAAGGCAGCTAGTATCATTTAAGCAATAAGGCATGACTAAGGGTTATGTTATGGTCTGTTAATCACCTTTTAGGGTTGTACTGTGACACGAGGTATAGCCGAGTGCCACATGCCCCTAGAGGGTGATTAACTGACAATTAACATCATCCCTGGGAGTGTCTTATTGCTATTATAATAAAAACATTTTTCAAACAGTGTTAAACCTTGTTCAGCATATGGCTAAGTTCTACATGTATGTTAATAAAAGATTAACATAAGGCTGTTAGAATGTTTGCAGCCAATCAGGAAGCTCTATTTCTCAGACCCTTTTTATAATTCATTTTAGAATTACACCACTCCAAATCTCATGTTATAATACAGTAAATAAAATATACAATAATGGATGGGGAGGTGGTTATAACGAGAATGTTCGACTCCCCCAAGGTGTGGGATGCCATATAAACCCCGAGAGTGAAGCTCAAGGGGTTTGTACAGGCATCCTACACCGAGGGGGTGTCTAGCATTTGAGTTTCACACACCTCCCCAGCTTTTATTTTATATAATTGCTGGGGAACGCTTTTTCACTTCAGCAGTTATTTAAAATACATTTAAATTAACTTACCACTGATTCCAACTGGCAGCGAACTGAGGCATGCTGTGTACTAAAGAGGACTGGAAGAGCACTTTTTGCACATGCTCACACATGTTATAACCTGCGGGTTATAATGTGAAACTTATAGCCCTCTTCCCCTATGGGAAAAAGTTATTATTATATAATAATATGAATATACAGAGACAGTTTATTATTCAAACTGATGAACTCTTAAAAAACTAGTTTGTTTTTTCTTTCTTAAAAAAGGGGTGAGATCAAACCTATCATTCAAACCTGGACTCTTGTAAGCACCCAGATTAAAGATCTGATATCCTTCTCTTTCCAAAATGTGGTTATTGTAGTCACCACCCCTTGGGTTCTGAAACACATTTTCAGTTCCCTTAAAAGAGAAAACATGTTCTGCCTTAATGAGACTCTGTGCAACATGTTGGGCAGTTACATAGGTTAAATCAACATTCTTGATAGCCCTACAGTGTTCGCCAGCTCTAGATTTAAAATTTATTTTTGTTTTCCGTAATAGAAAGCACTGCAAGTGCATTCAGCTATATGTATAACTCTACTTGTATTGCATGTGATGAGCTGCTTTATCTGGTAGGTCTTACTGGAGTGTGGACTGGTGAATTCCTTGCAGGTAGTTATGCTAGGGCAGTATGTACATTTCTGGCACCTGAAACAGCCAATGCCTGGTTTAAACCATGTCTGCATACTGGAGAGTGTCTGCCTACTGTGTACCAAAAGGTCCTTCAGGGTCTCAGCTCATCTATATGACATCCTGGGGTGGGGGGGTCATGATATGCTCACAAATATGGATCTCCCCTCAGAATGTTCCAATTTTGTTTTAGAATGTCAGCCACTTTTGGAGCATGAGCAGAAAAGGTGGTCACAAAGTTAAGGGGCAGACTGTTTTCCTCTCTAAGATGGTTAGGTCTCAGTGTGTCAGGTCTGGGTATATCCCTTATTTCCTGAGAGGCAGATTCTATATGTGTTGTTCAGTAACCTCTCTCAATAAATCTACCTGCTAAATCTGCTAAAACTGCTGCTTCAAAACTTTCCCTCTCGCTACAGTTCCTCTTAAGCTTAAGGAACTGACCCTTGGGGATGTTATGTGTCACATGTCTTGGATGGCAGCTGGAGGACAGTAAAAGGGTATTTCTATGACAGGGTTTCTTGTAGATGTTTGTCCTTCTCCACTATAGCTAATGCACAAAAAAACCCACCTTTTTTTGCTCTTTTGCTCATTTTTGTATGTGAAGTGCAATTTGGGGTTTGGTGCATGTAAATAATCAACAGATGCTTCAAATTCAGCAACACTTCCATTCCAGAACATGGTCTTTAGGGGGTAGGGGGGTCCAAATTCTTGTCCAACACAGCCTTTTATAAACAACTGGAGAGTGGCCCAACAGTGTTTTTATATACACCATATTGATGAATTTTTACAGGATGCTCTCCTTAAAGGATGGATTGATAATGATGTTAAAGATTTTCTGACTGTTGAATATCTGATCTGGGCCATTATTTATGCGTTACCTAAGGTACATAAGGAATTTGGAGCCCCCCTCCCCCCAGAAGACTAATAGTGAGTGGAATAGGGTCCCTCACTGAGCCCCTTTCACAATATGTGGATCACATTCTAAGACCCTTTGTGACAGACTTGGGCTCCTGTATCAAATATACAACTGACATTCTGAATATTTTGGGTGAGACTGAAATTGGGGATGATTCCTTTTTGATTACTATGGATGTGGCGGCACTGTACTCCAACACTCCACAAGAAGAGGCCCTTGACAGTCTTGCTCATTTTTTGAATTCCAGGGGTAATGATGCACAGCCTTGCACAGAACTGCTGTTAAAACATGCAGGATTTGTGTTAAAGTTCAAAGCTTTTTCATTATTGGGCAACTTCTACCTACAGACCAAGAGCACTGCAATGGGTGTGACTTTGCCACTAGCCTTGCAAGCCTCTGTATGGGAAGATGGGAAAATACATTTGTGTGGGATCCACATAGAAATCGATATTTTTGGAGTATAGGACTGAACAAGCATTTTAGTGATGATATTTTTATTATCTGGAATGGAAAAGTTGCTGAATTTGAAGCATTTGTTGATTATTTACGTGCACCAACCCCCAATTTGCACTTCACATACAAAATGAGCAAATAAAGTGTGTTTTTTCTAGATTTCTACATTAGCAACAGTGGGGAAGGGAGTATCACTACAAACATCTACAGGAAACCCTGTGATAGAAATACCCTTTTACTGTCCTCCAGCTGCTATCCAAGACATGTGACACATAACCCCCAAGGGTCAGTTTCTTAGGCTTAAGAGGAACTGTAGCGAGAGGGAGAGTTTTGAGGCAGCAGCTACAGATTTAGCAGGTAGCTTTATTGAGAGAGGTTACTTAACAACACCTATAGAATCTACCTCTCAGGAAGTAAGGGATATACCCAGATCTGACACAATGAGACCTAATCATTCTAGAGAGGAAAACAGTTCAACCCTTCACTTTGTGACCACCTGCTCTGTTCATGCTCCAAAAGTTGCTGACATTCTAACATGAAATTGGAATATTCTGAGGGGGAGATCCATATTTTCAAGCATACCGTGACCCCCCCACCCCAGAATGTCATATAGATTAAATAACAGTGGAAATTAGGAAGAACATGGAGAAAATGATGTTGAAGTTAGACAGGATGATATTAGTATAGAAAATAGTAATATAAGTATGCAATTGAGGAAAGAACATCATAATAAAAGGAAACAAAATACTGAGACTGATAAAGGAAATAATCAAATCGATTATGCAGAAGTAGAAAAGAACATTTACATCTTGGGGGACTCAATATTGAAATACATGGATAGATATACATTCAAAGACAATAAGGAGATTGTAACAACAAGTTATTTTTCAGGGGCAAAGATAGGAGATGTTAAAGGAATGTTAAAGAGCATTGTTAGAGAAAGGGATGGAACTGCGGTGTTGATTTTGCACTTGGGGTGAATAATATAAAAACTCAGAAAATCGAGGAGATACAAACTGAATTTGAAGAGATAAAATTGGAGGCAGAGGATTTAAAGTGTAAAATAATTTTTTGGGAAGTATTGCCAGTACAAAGAGGAATGGGTAGAGAAAATATTAAACTAATGAAATTAAATAACTGGTTGAGACAATGGACTTTGTATAATAATTTGGAGTGTATCAAACATTGGGAGGAATATATTTGTGAACCTTCTTACTACTGCAGAGATGGGTTACATCTGAGTAAGAAAGTATTAAAAAATTGGGGATGTCTATTCAAAAGATAGTGGACAGTAATTTAAACTAAATGAGAAGAGAAGAAATAATGAAAGTGTATTAGAAATAAAGAAAAGAAATGATGGGAGGAAACAACAACTTAAAAGAAGAAAAGACAACATATCAATATGGCTGTTAAACGCAAGAAGCTTAAATAGTGATAAGAAAGCTGAATTGGAAGTTTTGTTAAAACAAGAAAATATAGGTATGTGTATGATAACAGAAACTTGATGGGATCCTGATATACATTGGTATAAAGATATTGAGGGATACAAATTGTATTCCAATTCTAGGAGAAATAGGAGGGGTGGAGGAGTAGCGGCTTATATAAAAGAGGAAATAAATAGCAGTATTTATAAAGAAAATTAAAATGAAAAAATTGAATCATTACAGATTCAAGTAATAAGAGAGGTGGATAAAAAAAATTATTTTGGATTTTATTACAGGCCGCCAAATTGTAATAAGGAAATAGACAAAATATTAAATGATGAAATTGGAGAGGTAGCAACAGAGGGGGATGTTTTTGTAGTGGGAGACTTCAACTATCCAGATAGCTGTTGGGAAAATGGTAGTAGTAAGAATGGGAGCAGTAGGAAATTTGTTCAAGTAATGGAAACAGTTGGTTTGGAACAACTAGTTAATAAACCAACTAGAGGAGGAAACATTCTGGATTTGTTATTGATGAATAGATTTGATATTGTTAAAGGAATTAAGGTAAGAAAACATCTAGGAAATAGCGATCATGCTATAGTGGAATTTAAAATTTAAAATAAAATTACATGTATTAAAGAGAAAACGGTGGTGAAAAATTATAATAAAGCAGACTTTAAAAAAATTAGGAAGAATCTTGAGAAATGGAATTGGAAGTGGAATATAGAAACAAAAACAGTAAAACAAATATGGGACGAACTGAAAAATAAGCTATTAAATCTAGAAAAAAGTATGTACCATGATTAAAAGTTATATAATAAAAGAGGTAGAAAACCCTTGTGGTGTACTGGTAGAGTAATAAAAGTTTGCTTAAAAAAGAAAAAGGCATTTAGAAAAATGAAAATATTACAAACAATAGATTCTGTAAAATATTATAGAGATTGTGTAAAGGAAGTTAAACAGATTATAAATTTTGAGAGAATGAAATTAGAAGCAAATTTGTCTTATAGAAAAGACAATGGGAAAAGCTTCTATGCATATATAAATCAACAGAGGAAAGGTAAACAGGGAGTAAGACCATTAGAGGTGAATGGTAAGGAAACTAATGATCCTAGTGAAATGACAAATGAACTAAATGATTATTTTGGATCAGTTTGTGAGGAAGGAAATGATGTAAGAAATGTAGTAGTGGATAAGAACCAACAAAATCTGGATATGGCTACTACTAAAGAGGAAGTAGAAAGGATAATGAATAAGACAAAAATATACAAATCTACAGGACCAGATATATTACATCCAAGGTATATTAAGGAAGTACTACCATTAATATTATAAATTTTGGTGTGGATAATTAATAAATCCTTAAGTACTGGTGAGGTGCCAGAAGACTGGAGATGAGCAATTGTGGTGCCTTTATTTAAAAAGGGAAAAAGATCAATAGTGTTGGGTATGTTCATGAAAATGTTGTACCAAACTGTGACATGAAGGGTCATTTTTCAAATGCAGAGCAGATAATTTTTTTTAGCATTTCAACATACTATCACCCCACTATGAACTATACACTGTGTTGTGAGATAACAGACTTTCAAATGACCAAGAAAAACAAGTGTCAGTGTTCAGAATGTACCAGCAGACACCAAGCATGCATTCTGAATGTAATGGCGGACACCAAGCATGCGTTCTGAGTGTACCGGTGGACACCAAACAGGGACAAAGAGAACAAACAACAGTGTAAGTTCATAAATGTTTGCTAATTGTGTTCAGTATTGTGGACAGGGAATTACATATTCATGCGTTAAGAGAAACAGCGAGAAACAGTCAAAAGAAAAAGAAATAAACATCAAAAAGTATGCATATCAACAAGTGATATTGTCCAACAGTTTACAATGTCTCAATCCCAGCACTTCTGGAGCTTTTCATATTTGGTTGCCATCTTTTGCAGTTCATCCGGTGCAATTTGAAACATTCCATCTCCTGACAGATGTACAGGTCCATGAAAAAGTCTGATCTGTCTGACCATGTCAGTGTCCTGGTATCGTAGCCATGTGAAGCACCCATTTGCATGCTGATGAAGGAATTGCACAGCGAAGGTATGTTGCAGCTCATTGAACGATAGAACTCATCCAAGAAAAAATGATTTTGAGTAGTATACTGCGTACAGTTTGTCCAGCTGTACATTGGCAGGGTTTAATTTATTTTTTACCGGTGGACAGCCAGTGTGGACAACAGGGGCAGAAGTGGTGGAGGCCATTACTGAAGTGCAGGGAGCAGAAGAAGGCTGCACAGTGTTTGGAGCAGAAATGGGGTCCATTACTGAAGTGCAGGGAGCAGAACAAGGCTGCTCAGTGTCTGGAGCAGAAATGGGGTCCATTGCTGAAGTGCAGGGAGCAGAAGAAGGCTGCACAGTTTCTGGAGCAGAAACAGGGTCCGCTGCTGAAGTGCAGGAAGCAGAAGAAGGCTGTACAGTGTCTAGAGCAGAAATGGGGTCTGTTGCTGAAGTGCAGGGAGCAGAAGAGGGGTCTATCACTATAGTACCTAGAACAGATGAGGGATCAGTAGTGCTGCAAACAGTGGGGGTGTCCATCTCTGTGGTGTAGTGATCAGCAGAGTGGTCAGTCTTTTTTGTGCATGGAGCATCAGAGGGTTCAGTCACTGGTGTTGCAGGAACATTGTTCACATGGGCAGGTATCTGCTCAGTCTGATCAGTGTAGCGGTATGAGAATTTGAGCCTCCGTGTTGTCCACGGGCCCACATGCTCAAAGTTCTCACATGGGCCATCATTATTTTGGCAATGTTCACAGAAACATGATAAGTCTCTGCTGGCAACAACACCTTCAGCCACAGATCTGACACTCTGGATCCATCTTGTTCCAGGAACCGCTTGGACATCTGGTCCTTTTGGCCTTCTTATGCTTCTTGCAGGTACCCAGAAGAAAGTCCTTTTTTTGTGTAGGCACATGTCACTTGTATTTTCCATTGTAAGATTATCATGGCAGAATATGAAAAGCTCATATGCTGTCTAAATTACTGCTAGTCGTGCTTGCACTGCTCTGGCTGCCTTTGATTTGACAACGGCACTCTCACCATCAGAGGGGCCTTTCCCATGATGTGAGCCAAAGTAGGCATGCAAAATGTTGAAGCCAAACTCTGATGGAGCCATTGAAATGCCATAAAATGACCATTTGGATTTATATTGGCTAGCACAGCCATCTGAAAAATGTACCTCCTTTGTAATGTTTAGGTGCCGAGTGTTCATGAGGTGTGCATTGGCCATCTTCACAAAGTGATGAATAGCATGGTTATCATGTGTAAGGTCCTCGGAGATTAATACAATTGTTGCTTTGATGCTGTTGGTGCAATGAGAACATTTGTAATAGGTTACTATTGGGTGCACTGTAGCCTGCTCATGGTGCCAGTGGCAGGACTGGATTTCATCTTGGTATGTACTTGCAGGTGTAGTTTTCCACAAAGTCTAGCACCATGATGACCCAGCCTTGTGGTATGTCAGACTTAATTAACCTGAATTGTTGTTGTTGCCATGCTGCTACATGTAGGTGATGACCCAGAATCTGTATGTCTTCCTTGAGGCTCTCAACTAGCTCTCGTAAGCTTGTCTTTTTGCTAATCAGCACTTTCCTGGTAGTTTTGATTTCAGTGCCATCAGCTGTTTTTTTCAGAGTGATACTTTCCCACTGGTACCATTGCACCAGGTCTGCCCTATGTATTCTCAACAGTTCCTCTACCTTCTTTTCTATTCCATGTACTGAGCAGTTGTCACACACCTTTGCCACACAGTCTCTCCTGAAGAACATTTGACCTCCTTCTCCTTCCTTCGGATACATTGTCAGCTCCACAGCATCATATATATTTGGTATTTTGCACTCAGTAATTCTGTAATGATCAGCCATGTGGCTTATTGTGTGTATCTTTAATATGGCATTTTCACAATACTCGCAAAGGCACTGGACAAGGTTTTGTTCGCAGGCCAGTTTAATATGGGCTGGTCTCAGAGTATTAAATTTAGTTACCCCTATGTTACAGTCTGGATTTTCTTTATGAAATTGAGCATGCAGTACATTGAGTGATTTTGCTAGGAAGGCTTTGGCACACTGTATTCGTTTTAAAAATGCCTTCTTGTGAGGCATAGGGGTAGCAAAGTCTTCATAAAAGTTTTTTACTTTGGTGACTGTTTCCAAAGGCAGTGCTGCTTTGTGTGTAGGTTTCATACTTTTCTTCTCCGTGCATGCTAAATTCATGAGTGTTGTCCAGCTGATCCCAAAAGCTGTGCTGGCCTTGCATAGCATTCTATATTTTTTCAACACAAGAACTGCTCTAACCCATTCACGTTTTTCTTTGGACCACTCTTGGTCTTATCCTTAAGGACTTCCACCAGCTTCAACTCCAAATTTCCATGGCATGTTAAGTTTTCTCATTTTTTTACCAGTGCATCCTGCTTTGCTGGTAAGCATGAGGATATCAGGGTATTGACAGTACATGCAAAATGGGTGGGTGATCTTGGTAGGGCATATCGTGCCCTCTGAAGTGCCTTCCAGGGCACTGTCTGAGTGTGGGTCCAGAACAGTGGCTGTATCAGTAGTAGCACTTACATTTGCTTGCACTTCTGAAGTGGCGCTTACTGTGGTTGTCTGTAATTTTTCTTGTTGCTTCTTGTATTTTTGTCATCTGCTTTCATTAATCCTCCATTTCTTCTGTGCTGACAGTGATTGACGTTGCTGTCTTTTTTGTTCCCGCCACTTCTCTCTTTTCTGCTGCTTTTTTTGTTCATCTCCTCTGGTGGTTGGTTTATTGGGTGCTGTACGCTTATTGTTTTGCTCCTCCAATTTCTTCAGTTTTTGACATTCCCTGTACAGCTGCATTCTCGCTCTGGACTTTGCATTGTAGTCTTGGCACTTCTTTTCATCCAGGTTATCCCGGTAGGCCTGTGATCGAGCTGTGTAGGCTTCCAGATATGCTGCATAACATTCAGGATCTTTTTTAATCCTATCGCTGAATTGTTGGCTTCTCTCCATTCCAGAAATGGGATTGGACATGCTTCTCTGTCCAGCATTGATCAAAGATTCTGCAGACCCACATGGTTTTCATCTGGTACGATTTTCCATTATTCAAACCTTAAGAAATAGAAATAGAATGTTTTAGGCATTGGTCAGACAATGACATCCCCTTTTTAGCTGATATGGGCTGTTTTACAGTGGGCACCATTTCCTCAATACAGAGAAGAGAGAAAAAGGAAAGCATGCATCAGTTGCTTCACAACACTTGAAACAACTGAACGAAGGAACTACATCCACTGTCTACAAGGTGAAGTGACAGAATGAGAGAACACATCAGTTTAGAAGATGATGAGATGAAACCAGAAAATACAGTAGAACTGTACAAGATGAAGTGACGGAACTAGAGTGAACACATGTGTACAAGATGGAAAGACGGAAGAGAACACATCAGGAGTGTACAAGATGAAGTGATGAAACAAGAGAACACATCAGGAGTGTACAAGATCTATACAGTGATGGAATGAGAGCGAACACATGTGTACAAGATGGCAAGATGGAACAAGAGAACACATCAGGAGTGAAGTGTAGAAGATGAAATGATGAATGAAAGATGCAACACATCAGGTGTTTACAAGATGAAGAGATGAAGAGATGGAACGAAGGAGAGAACACATTAGCTGCTTTGCTTTACTTAAGTAGTATCTACCAAGATGAGGAAGAGCGCAGTACTTAAACAATGACCAATACTGAGCTAATGTTATTATGTCAAGCACTATTATAAAATGGGTCAAAAAATGCCTTAAATTGATTGGATGAAAGGACCTAAAGTCATGTCCTTATCATCCGATATCTATGCAAGTCAGCAAACAATTTGGCCACCCCTGACTACACATTGCTTGGTCACAAAATGGCTGAAGGTGAGCCAGTAGCCAAAGGCCTGCTCAGCATCCAGTCATGTTGAGACCATGCGGTCAGTGATTTCAAAATTGTACTGATGTCAGCACCCACCTAAAATCACAGAAATCACCGAAATATACACAGCAAGCCACGGATTTAGCAAACAAAACATTTTTGTAGGAAGCAGGCTGAGTAATACTTCTCCACACAACCCCCCCCAACACACTCCGCATGGTTTTAACATAGCCAGAGGTGAAGCAGCAAACAAGGCCTACTCAGCATCCAGCCATGTTAACCTCATGCGGTGGGTGGTTTTAGCAAACAACATTTCTGTAGCAGGCAGACCGAGCTATACTTCTCCAATCCCCTCCCCAACCACACCCTGCATGGTCACAAAATGGCTGAAGGTGAGCCAGCAGACAAAGGCCTGCTCAGCATCCAGCCATGTTGAGACCATGTAGTCGGTGATTTCAAAATTGTACTGATGTCAGCACCCACCTAAAATCACAGAAATCACAGAAATATACACTGCAAGCCACGGATTTAGCAAACAAAACATTTTTGTAGAAAGCAGGCTGAGCAATACTTCTCCACACACACACACACACCCAACCACACACTGCATGGTCACAAAATGGCTGAAGGTGAGCCAGCAGACAAAGGCCTGCTCAGCATCCAGCCATGTTGAGACCATAAGATGGGTGGCTGCACAAAATTGGTCTGACGACAGCACCAAAACTATAGAAATTAATAATGAAGCAAACCATGTTTAAAATTTAAAACATTTCTTGCTGATGTCAGCACCTAAAATCAGATATACACAGCAAGCAATACATTTTTGTAGCAGGCAGACCGAGCAATACTTCTCTATCTCCCTCCACCCCCAAACACACACTACATGATCACAAAATGGCCGAAGGTGAGCCAGCACATAGAGGCCTGCTCAGCATCCAGCCATGTTGAGACTATGTGGTCAGTAATTTAAAAATTGTACTGATGTCAGCATCCAGCCATGCAGTGGTACAAAAATGTACATCCGCACATAAAAGCACTGAAAGCAAACCAGCTCCCAAACATTGCTTTGTCTAACTACTAACGTCGGCACATAAACCACACAAACCACAAAAACTCCAAACAATACAAAATGTAGCTAACAAAATGGATGCCACCAACACACACACACACACACACACCATTCCTACAGGAAATGAAGGTGTTACCATGGGACCCCACAAAAACAAGGGAAGCACATATTTCTCCCCACATCCCACACCTGCAAACACCCACAGAAAGCTTACCTTGTGCAGTCAGTTTCCCTTTCCTTGCCCAGGTCTCCATTTAACCAGCAACCAAAGTCAGGGCGTATTTCCAGAAAAAAAAAAAGTAAAGTGGCATTCTGGGGACGTTCTTGACAGAGTGAAGTAAACTGCCAAACAGAAATGCAGAATAACCAATGTTTTGCCCAGTACTCTGCTCAGTCAGGGCTTCAAAATACTAAATAAGCACAGTACTGTACCTCACTCTGGAAAGCAGGTGCCCCATTAATTCAAAACTGCACCACAGGTTTAATATAGGGGGCATAATTTAAAACTGCACCTTGGGCTGCAAGTACAGTAGGAGCCCAATTAATTGAAAACTGCACCTCAGGCTGGAAATAGGGGCTCCATTAATGTTAGACAGCACTTTGGGGAATTAGGGGTCACAGAACAACTCTGCCATTAGGAGCGTACATGGATCCCAGATCCAAACCATGAGAAGGCTCCTCTCTCATTCTAAATGTACTCAGACACCACAAGTAGTGTTAAAAATGTACCGCAGATGCCACACACGTCCGAATCTGAACGTACCAAGACGGGGCATGAGGTGGTGTCCGCGGAGCACTAAATCGCACTTTAAGCTGCCAGAAATTTAAATGGGCACTATTTCTCTCTTTATCCATGCTGCTTCAATATATACTTACACAGCAGGCTGATCCCCTGGCCAGAAAACACATGGAGAAGAATACCCCTTACCTTAAAAGCACTCTGAGCGCACTTTGGTCAGTCTTGTTCTGAGCGCACTGAGGCTGCTGAAGCACGGACACGAACACTTTCTTTAGAAAGTAAAAATTACAGAGAAAGGGCCAGAAACCTTGAAGCAGCAGATTTTATACCCCCCACAAGCCACGTTTCTACAGGGAAAAATGAGACTACCGAGGGGATCAGGCGACCAATGTGGTGGTAGGGGGCTGTTCTGAATATACTTAGCTAGAGCATGGACGTGATTGATTGGGGGCTTAAGACAGATGACCTCACAGAAATGGACAAACAGCAGGCAAGATGTTATATCTGGCATTACAGTAAGGGCAGCAATGGTAGCACACAGGGACAAAAAGAACAAGGATACAACATACATAATATATGATTATTGGGTCATGTTCTGAATGTACCACCTGAGGACACCAGGTGGTACATTCAGAACGCATTTTGGAGGTGCTTCAAACTATAAAATAATGGTGAAAACAACACAGGGAGATAAAAAAAAGACAGGACAACATCTAAACTGTATAAAACAGACTTTATTTAAAGTGAACCATGGCAGAAATGTCAGAAAACCAACAACCCAAACCTATAGGGTTTCCATGTCACAATTTAGTACAGGACAAATAGCAAGAATATGTATACTTTTTGAGCAGCTGCGGACCACGCATTTATTATATGTATCTCTACATACATCAAGGCATAAAACAGCATTGTATACATTATTTCTTCTTTTTTTCCTCACTTTATATCATACTGTCAACATTTCAGTGACACTGGTACAAGGTTTTCATGAACACACAATGTCAAACTACAGACCAGTGAGCCTGATGGCAATTCTTGGGAAAGTGGTTGAAAGTATACTAAAAGTGAGAATAGAGGAAAGTATGAAGATGATAGGATTTACAGACAAAAAACAACATGGATTTAAAAGAAATAGAGCATGTGGTACAAATCACTTGTGCTTTTATGAAAAGATTAAGGAGGATTTAAATAATAATATACCAGTGGATATAATATTTTTGTACTTTCAAAAGACCTTTGACAAGGTGCCTCAAGATAATTTGATAAACAAATTAAATAAAATAGGAATAGATAGTCAAATTGTTATATGGGTGAAAAATTGGCTGAGTGATAGAAGTCAGAGGGTGAGAGTATTGGGAGAGCTGTCTGAATCAGTGAGGGTGAGGAGTGGTGTGCCTTAGTGCTTTGTGTTGGGCCTCATATTATTCTCATTGTATGTTAGTGACTTACACAAAGGAATTGTTAATCAACTAGCAAAGTTTGCAGATGACATCAAGCTGGGGGCACCAGTAAAAACAATAAGACAACAAAAAAGTATGAAAAAAGATTTGGAAAAAGTGGAAAACTGGGCAAGTCAAAATAAGATGAAATTTAGCTAAGAGAAATCAGGGGTAATGTATTTAAGAAGAGAGAGTAGAGAAAAAAGAGGTATATACTAAATGGTAAAGAATTAAAAAAAGTTATAGAGGAAAGGGATTGTGGTATAATGATTGATAGAGAACTAAAATTTGACAAACAAAGAATGATAGCCATACAAAAAGCAAACAACATGGTGAGAAACATAAAATGTACCTTTAGAGATAAATCATTGTGATGCATGGTGCCAATATATAGGTCTTACGTAAGGCCATATTTGGATTATGGTTCCCAGTTGTGGAATCCATATTTAAAGAAGGAAATAGGGAGAGTGGAGAGAGTACAGAGGAGATATACTAAGATGATAGGGAATTTGCATAAATATGAATATAGTGAAAGATTACAGAGGACAGGATTATATATGTTAGAACAAAGAAGAATAAGAGGAGACTTAATGATGATGTTTCGAATAGTGAACGACCATGAGTTGGTAGAAGAAATGGGTATAAAAATAAAAGAAGGGTTGAGGGGGTTGAGAAGTCATAATAAACAAATCAGACTTAAGACAGTAAAGAAAAATGGTATATACTATTCCTTTGTTAATAGGACAGGGAGAGTATGGAATACATTGCCAAGAGACATGGTGGAAAGTAAAACATTAGAACAATTTAAAAAAGGAATTGATCATTTCTTTTCTTGGGGAGCAATGAAAGTGGACCCACTATGGTGGGGGAGAGTTTATATGGACCTATTGGTCTTCTACTGTTCTATGCCAAGTATAAATACCAAGTATAAATAAATAGATGAGCTGAGACCCTGAAGGACCTTTTGGTACATGGTAGGCAGACACTCCCCAGTATGCAGACATGGCTTTAACCAGGCATTGGCAGTTTCAGGTGCCAGAAATGTACATACTGCCCTTGGGTGACTACATGCAAGGAATTCACCAGTCCACACTCCAGTAAGACCTACCAGATAAAGGCACTCATCACATGCAATACAAGTGGAGTTATATATACAGCTGAATGCACCTGTGTGCTTTCTATCTAGGAACAAAACAGAAATTTTAAATCTAGAGTTGGAAACACTGTAGGGCTATCAAGAATGGTTATTTAACCTATGCAACTGCCCAGCATGTTGCACAGAGTCTCAATAAGGCAGAACACATTTTCTCTTTTAAGGGAATTGAAAAGGTGTTTCAGAACCCAAGGGTGGTAACTACAAATAACCAAATTTTGCAAAGAGAAGGATATCGGATCTTTAATCTGGGCGCTTACAAGACTCCAGGTTTGAATGATAGGTTTGACCTCACCCCTTTTTTAAGAAAGAAAAAATAAACTAGTTTTTCAGGATTTCATTAGTTTGAATAATAAACTGTCTCTGTATATTTATATTATTAGATATTTATTTACTGTATTATAACTTGAGATTTGGAGTGGTATCATTCAAAAATGAATTGATACTAACTGCCTTCATTTTATATGTCTCTTATAGATATACCCACATAATGAAATCGAAGGAAGCCAAAAGAATCATTTGTCTCTGGGCCGTCATTTGATTTTATTGTTTTACATATTGTTCAATAGTTTTATTTAGTTTGAGAAAAATATGAGCTTTAATATGTTATGCTTTTGTATATAGTAATGTTTTTATCCTTTTTAACTTAATCACTACACTTTACTGCTTGCACTGTGTTTTGATGCTTTCTGATTATGTTACTATGATGTCATATGTATGTATGTATAAATTAGGCTATCCTTTGAATGTTATTAGATCCATTGAAAAAGGAATCAGGAGCATTCCAAAACACATCTGGAGTTTTTGCACATGGCACTTTCTAAATACTGTATAATGAAGCGCCTATATATATTGTGAGCAGTTCTTTGAATCTTTGGGTGGTGAGTGCAGGATTTTGTTTTTAAACTGTGTTTCTATTTTTATCCTGGCACCCAAACCCAGTGCAACCTCTCCTGCTGCTTTTTTATATAGAATGCAGGGTGCATGCTACCATTGTCCACCTTGCATGACGATGTCCATATGTATACATACCTACTAACTTATTGAATCTCTTCTTATACAACCTAAGAATTGAACATCTTGAGGTAAAGTTACACCAACTGGTTGAAAAACCACCTAGATATGAATCGCTCAAGGTCCTCCCTCTCCAAAAGTAAACTGCATCTTCATGCAATATGCTAGTTAACCAGCTTTTATTACTCATGTTTTTGTCTCATATGTATTCATTGTTCCAAGGACCATTGTTGTAACAACATTACATTTTTCATGTCATAAACCATAGCATACATATAACTGTACTTGTAATTGTGACTGTACCTGCCATTGTAATGTAATATATCAATCTGAACAACTTTTAATAAAACCGCATTAAAAAATACATAGGAAAAATGCAAAAAGGAAGTTTGGATATATTTTTTATCCATATGTGTTGTGATGACATCAGACAACCTCATGAAAAGAAAAATGAAACATAGTGATGAAGGAAGTGTTTCTGAATTCACCATAATGTGTATAGATGAAAAATTTATCCAGACACTACTCTTGTTGCATGTTCAATTTATGCAGTTTTTTTGTTGTTGTTGTTTAAGCATCATTCATCGATTTTAATGATATGTACTAGCGATGATTTTTAATGAGATGTGTGAAAGTATTCTGTTAATCTGGCAGTGTTGCACTGCTGTGTATACCATTTATTGAATGGAAAGAATAAAGAGCTTTTCAGCTGATCCATGAAATGTTGGAATCTAACTGTGATCAGGCAGCTGCTTTAGAGAAGGGATGGTAGTGATGTGTGGAGTTTTTTTACAAATATACACTGGGATCATAAAATGTGTATTCTCATTTAGAATGTATAACCTAGCTGGATAAATTATTTATCCAGAATGTTTTCTGTCTCATACATTGCATCAGCAGGAGGCAGTGGTACCTCAAACAGCTGCAGAAGAGAGGGGAACAAGGGGGAGACCTAGTCAGAAGAGCAGGGTTGAGAGAAGTGAGAGCAGCAACTGGTTGAGTGAGTGGAGGGAGGTGGAGTTAAGTTGGGAGACAGAGGGTGTTTTAGAGAATAAAGAGGTGAACAGAAAAGGCAGAATGACTCACAAAGGATTTGCAATAAGGGATGTGAAAAGAGCAAATATTAGAAAAGCAAACAGAATAGGAGGAAGGAATGGAATGTGCACTTCATCAAGGGTCTGAAACATATTGCGAACCTCTGGTTAGATGTAGAGGAACCACTTTTGTGCTATATTTTTGGCACTTTGTAAACTTCATTATGTAAGTAATAAATAAATCGTACTATAGTTCTGCTGCCAATGTGCTAAACTGAGTATACATGTGTATGTAGCCTTTCTTGACTGCAACCCTGTATTGCCCAGTTTTCTAACTAGTCTCCTGTATGGTACTGAGTTGAATGCTTTGCCGGAGTCCAGGTGTAGTATATGTACCACCTTACATTTATCAGTAGACTTTAGGGAAGAAGTAGATGCCAGCAATGAAAATGTGGAGGGCAGCAAGGAAGGATAGCCTACTCAGGATAAACTGATGGGAGGAGGGGACAACAGACTGAAATATGTAAAACTTGAGGCTCAGATGTGCAGAAATCAATATGCTGTCTCCATGTTTCCCATGGTTCTGTTGGTGAACCTCATAGAATGAGATGGAGATGTTAACTTTCACATCAGCAACCTAGATAAAGAGCCAGGTCACCGATGATTAGAATGTCAGGTCAGAAATGCTGGTCCCACAACCTAAGTTGGCCAAGCTTAGGGAACTAGGCAACTGATATTTAAGTGAAATACACTTAAGCCATTAGGCATGGGGGGAGGAAGGTGTAGAGGCAAGGTGGATCTTCACATCACCTGGCAGCAAGAGCAGAAGGCCAATGAGGAGCAGGAGGGAATGAGATTTATGTAAGTGGTGGGGCTTACAAGGGGAGAGCTATCCAGAAGAGGCCCAGACAGTGGTAAATGAGTCACATATAATACTTTTGATTTGTAATATATACATGGAGGCCAAATATAAATTCATCCACAGACTCTATATGGAGGTTAAAAAGGTCAGTAAATTCAATGTGGGGGTCTTTCTGGTCTGTAGGAGATGTAATCAGGCCAAAGAAACATATTGTACCTAAATTATTTCTAGGCTTGTCCAACATTAAGACCATTTTGGGAACAGGTGGATCAGAAAGTGGTGCCAGTTATGGAAGAGGCAACTGGAGACTCAGCAGTCTCACTGCTGTTTGTAATACTATAGAGTTGTCTCAGACAAGGACTGAGCCCGATATCCAAGAATCATCTGAATCATGCTTCTTATGGCTCAGAGGTGTATTAAACATGCCTGGTTATTACATCAACACCTTATACTGGCCATGTGGTAGAATCGATTAACAAAAGTCTTCCTGCTGGAATGTTTGACATACAAATTTAGGGGATGGCGCACAAATTTGAGAACCAATGGGGCCCATACCTTTCATCCTTGCCACCCCTAGAAGCAGCTTTAATAAGGTCCGGATGTCACCATGTGTAAGTAGGATGCAGAAGCACTGAAGAACTCTAACAAAGAATTGCCATGTGGAATAGAATAGATATAAGTTGGCATGTGTAAAATGCTGCTGTTGTTTTTTTTTTTAAACTGTATGTATGTTTAATAATAGTGTGACTGTTCTTAGTCATGCAACCAGTGTTGTACTTTATTATGGTGGGGATAGTATTAATCTAAATAATAATATAATGTACTGTATAGTTTGGCTATTCTATGTATGAAGCCATTTTTAATCAACAGAAGTTAAAACAAGGGGGCTGCAGGGGTGATGAGGAATAATGCAGATAAAGGTTCAAATAATATTAAAACAGAAAAGCTCAGACAGTATGGGGTGGGTGGAGTTGGAACCGAAGGTAATGCATAGTATAATTTTTTCATCTCCTGTTACTGAAAACAGGATGTCGCATCCTGGGCTATACTGAGTTAATAAACTATAAATTCTAATCTGGCTTCTGATGTATAATTGTCTCAGGAACCACAAGGGAAACTTCAAAAAATCATGCTCTGCCCAGTTCTGTTTACATTTGATATGTTTTCCATATACTGCTCCCCTTTTTCTTGATAAGTATGTGTAACCTGGGTGCCATGTAACAACAGGCTACTACCCCTGCCTTTAGGGATCCAACCAGGTTGAGGAGCATGGGCTCTGTTCTGATTGTGAAATGCAGGTTCTTTCCCAAATAGAAGTAAATAGCTCTGTGCCTCCACCCACCCAGGGTAAGTTATAGTGGGCTATTTGTTCGTAGGGTACAATCCCATGGTATGCTGCACCTACCCACCTCCCCTTCCAGTCACCACACACACAGAATACCATATACCAAAGTAATACTTTATGTTGCATGCAATTAATAGCTATCACTAATAATATGCTCACAGACAGTTTAACAACAAAGTAAACTTTATTAACAGGATAAGGGAATGTGGAGTGCATAAACTCTAACCTTTAGGTTATCTGACGAACTGTAAATTCCAAACTCAACAAGGGCAATAGATCCCTCCCCCAACAGCAACACCTTTTTGCAAGCCCTCGTCCCCACTAGCACCAGTGTCCCTAAAGTCTACCTGAGTATCCAGACTGAGGTGCAGGCCTGTTCTTTGCCACAGGTTGGCTGGCATTGTTGCACTTAACTCTGAAGATGAAGCTTTAAGTAACTAATATGATTCTCCAGCACAAAGGCAAACCCTGTATTTAATCATGGTTTGAAGTTCAACACATGTGGTCTGAACAGGGTCAGAAGCTGCAGCTTGGGTCGATTGAACTGGGACTTGACTGGCAACATTGGTGGTCATCAGGGCTGACACTGAAGTCTCACAGCTTGTCACCTTCAGGCTGTTCCTCTGCAGATGCTGGATTAGGCCAGTCTTGGGGACCAGGGTCACACTTATGCCACACATCAAGGATTCTGTTTCTCAGGGGCAAATGTTTGGTACTGCCTGGCAGTGACAATATTGGGCTGACTCCCCAGGCCATCCTGACTGGCATGAAGCTTCTTCTCCAACTGGAGTTCAAACAGTGTCTCACTTTCTATGGGCAGCAGACACAACTTTGTGGCAGATTTCATGCCTCACAAGCAGACAAGGCAAACAGTCTCTCAGCAGGATTCCACACTTTTAGGCAGCAGTCCATAACATTTTCTGGCTCTCCAGGCAATCAGAAACCCAGCAGGCTTCTCCCAAAGTTGGTCTCTGTTTCTGGAACCCACTTCACACTCTGGATACACAGTCCCAGCTCCCGTACAACTAGGGGCTATTTTCTGGGGGTTCTATGTGATACCAGTGACCGCCAAAGGGCAATTGCTGTTACAACAAAGTCAGGGCAGCGAAAATCAATTTTGGTGCTCTGACTACCCGGAGCACAACAAAACAGCCCTGGGGACTTGTATTTTTTTATTTTTATGGGGGCTTTGCCCCACCCCCATAAGGATTCTCAGCTCCACGGGTGCATGTTAGGGGGCAAAATAAAAATTAAATTCGAACCTGCGCCATTACCCGAACCCAGCACTCTACACAGCAAAACTGTGAGCCAACCCACTACACCATGTGGCCAGCTCAGCAGTCTAACTCAGCGCCACCCCTCAAATCCCCTCCCACCCCTCATCAACCGTGCTCGCTCCCACCCCCCCGCATGCGTACCTGTAGCGGCGTGCTTGCTCCCACCCCCCAATGCATGTACTTGTAGGGGCTTCCTTTCACTCAGGTCACCAACTCACCCCATCTGGTCACTGTAGCTCCTGGGTTGCCACTCTGACATGCGCCACAATTGAGTTGCCCTTTCGCGGGTCGCTCAATAGCGGTCACCAATGTCATGGTATACCTTCTTAGGGTGCCAAATTAACTTCTTTCAGCTAGAAACTAGAAATCTGACTCTCCCAGTCAGTGGAGACCTCAGCAAGTCTCACTGCGGTAGCAATGGAAGACGTAGCCTGACTTCCCAAAACATCTCTCTCACTCACTCTCGACTACCCTCTTTCTTCACAGAGCAGCAGCCACAATCTGTTTCAAGCAGCTTTCTCCCCAACTGCTTAGGGGAAGACACTACTCCATATTGGGCAATTCAGCTGTCCATCACAGAAATTAATATGCATTAGGATTCTTTGGTAACTCATTGGCTGTCACTAAAGGCATCAAGAACAACATTCACACCCCCTACCCAGGAGCCATAGCTGCAGTCCTTGATGCTTCTTGACCACTGATTGGGTCACACATATGGAAGGGTCACACATATGGAATCCATGTAAACAGTTCATACTAAGTTGCAAATTTAATACTTGGAAACAGACAAACTATGCAATTTCAACAAATACTGTTCTTTTAGTCTGTAAACTGCTCCTGTGTACTGTATTCCAGTTATGGAGTGGGTGCTGATAGAGTCCTGGTCTGCCTGTTGCTAGTGCTGAAGCACTACATCCCATGCAGCAAGCAGAAACACATTCACTGAGCAGTTTAACAATTAAAGAGACAGTACACATACATTATATACAGTTTGAACATTTATTTATGTAGCACACTTCTCTTTTATTTCCCACTAGGTGTGTCTGAGCCCC
This sequence comes from Neoceratodus forsteri, assembly GCA_016271365.2. NCBI lineage: Eukaryota > Metazoa > Chordata > Ceratodontiformes > Ceratodontidae > Neoceratodus > Neoceratodus forsteri. The sequence continues at coordinate 827,533,023 of CM028135.1, forward strand.
TGCACATGTTTTAGGATCCCAGGAGTCAGAACACACTAAAGACCTGCCCTTCAGCCAATTATAGACAGAAATAGCGGGAGCTCTGCAGCTTCCCTAGCACAAACTGCGCTGTACCTCTATATGGCAGGACATGAACTATGTACAATGCTCCTCCATATCTCAGAGCAAGCAGGCTCAAAAGGCTAGCAGAAACATCTCTGGGCACCAAGGACCCAGGGCTGGCAAGACCTGATACCAGGAGGTGTATTTAGTAAGCCCTACCCGTGAGGGGAGGGGAGGGGAAGGGTTGCATATGCATATTATCCTACTTTAAAACAAGCATTACAAATTGTTAAATTAAATGAGTGGTTTAAAAGTCAGGCAGAGATCCCACCATGTGCACCAGCATCTGGGTCCAACTTTTTTTTTTAATTAAAGTTTATTGTATTATCTTATACAGAACAGACACAGACATGCAGAACAAAGCAAGAAGGAAATAACAGGCAACATTATACATATGACGTAGTCTTCCCAAGCATAGGTTTTGGGGTAGAGTAGAAAAACCCAAGGGTACGGCAAGTCAGTAAAGGTGATGTAAATTACAATAGCAATACCAACATGGTAAAAGCAAAACTGGAGTGCAATAAAGATATTTAAGTTACAAACATTTCATCATTGTCTAATTTATGTAACATCCATCTGTGCTAGATTTCATCAAATACAGACATGACTGAGACATCTGTAAGTTTGCTTCATCTGTCAATGTATACAGTTCATTCCAAATGTAGGCATTTTCAGTGAGAGCCATTGTCTGATTATCCCCCTTTTGTCCCTGCCAAAGAAATCAGCAGAAGTCTGAGCTGCTTCCTTTTCATTTTAATAGTCGTTGCTGGGACAGACAGTAGTATGAAAGTAGGGTTTACCACGCTAGATGCATCAAATTATTTTTCCAAGGCCTATACCTATTTGCAGTCAGTAGGAGTAAAGAAAAGAGCAGCCCCAGAATGCATGAAGATGATCTGCCATCTTTTCTGCACAAACCCCTAACAAGTTCCGACCCCTAAGCCCATATATTGCAACTGAAGCCCCGGGGTCTTAAGAAAGCACTCCGTGCACTTCCATGAGAACTCCCTGAGGAAGGCAGTCATGAATAGTTTGTATGATGGACACGCATATTTCAACCAAATGGTGCTCCCAGGAGGTCTGGAGTTCTTTAATTCATCTAGTACTGTATCGGTAGCATCTGGATAAAATTCAAGCAAGCCCCTATTGAGTATCCCCACCAAGTGCCCCCCCCCCCCCACTGGTGATGGATTAGTTGTACCAAAATAATTGTAAGCTTTTCTGGGAGCAACCACACTGCATAACCTAGATGCCAGATATACAATCTGGTCTGTAAGTAGGGAAATAATTGGACTGAGGTAGTTGAAATTTGTTCAGAAGGATCTGAAAGGTCAGGATACCCATAGAGTCTATAAATTGGTTGAAAAAAGGGTCAGATTTATTCAGTGGGCAACTCTGATCTCACTGCAGAGCCCTGGTCCAAATACCACACTCTGCTAGAGAAGCTTCTTTCCAGACTGCGTGCCAGACTTTCAAAGTGGTGGCTATATAAGTATAGAACCTGGGGAATGTGAGATACCCAGTGATGTAGGCACAGAGAATTTTATCAATGGCATGAAGTTCTTCCAGGGCAAATCTGATTTCGTTCCAGTGAGACCAATATTTTTGGGATGTCGAGAGGTAGACAAGTCTTAAATGGGCTTCTCAAGCATATAGTTTCATGGGAAAAGTAACATCGCCACCTCCTCCCTTCCCCGGCAACTGTTGTAGAGAAAATATGATTCCAGGTTGACTCCCACCCCATAAGAATCTAGAAATACATTAATTCCAGTATTGAAAATAGATATGAACAGGCAAGGTGGATAAAGCAATGGGGCCTGATGGGATTTACCCCAGAATTCTAAAAGAACTAAGGGAAGAACTAGTAACACCACTGACTACCCTTTTTAATAAATCATGAGACGATGGTGTGGTACCTGAGGACTGGAGAAGGGTGAATGTGATTTCCCTTCACAAAAGTGGGAGCAAGACATAGGCAGGAAACTACAGACCTGTCAGTTTGACTTCAGTGATAGGAAAAATGATGGAATCACTTCTGAAGGAAAGAATTGCTGAGTACCTAGAAAAAGTGGGGCACAGGACCCAAGGCAGCATAGATTCAAAGCAGGAAGGTCATGTCAAACAAATCTAATTGATTTCTTTGACTGGGTGACCAAAGTAGTAGACCAGGGAAGGGCTGTGGACATGGCCTACCTAGACTTTAGCAAGGCATTTGACACAGTCCTGCACAAAAGATTAATAAACAAATTAGTCAGCCTGGGAGTGGGTCCCAGGGTGGTAGCCTGGGTAAAACACTGGCTGGACAACAGGACACAGAGGGTAATAGTAAATGGAATCCACAGTGAAGAAAGGAGGGTTACTAGTGGGGTACTGCAGGGTTCAGTACTGGGGCCGGTCCTTTTTAATGTCTTTATAAGTGACATTGTGGAGGAACTGGAGGGGAAGGTATGTCTCTTTGCAGATGACACAAAGATCTGCAACAGGGTTGATACACAAGGTGGGGTGGAAAGGATGAAAAGTTGCTTGGCAAGGTTGGAGGAATGGTCAAATGTATGAAGGCTTAGATTCAGTGCAAGGAAGTGCAAAGTAATGCACCTGGGAAACAAAAACCCAGGGCAAGAGTACACAATGGGGGGGGTTAGAGATTGACAACAACAAAAAAGGAAAGGGACCTGGGGGTAGTCATATCAGATGACCTAAAGGTAGGCCAGCAATGTGAGAAGGCAGTAAGGAGGGCTGGGGGGATACTGGTATGCATAGGGAGAGGCATCACCAGTAGAAAACAGAAAGTTGTTGGCCCTCTGTACAGACAGTTGGTAAAACCACATCTGGAGTACTGTGTACAGTTCTGGAGACCCCATCTCTTCAAAGACATAGACAGGGTGGAGGCTGTCCAGAGGAGGGCAACCAAAATGGTGCAGGGTCTGCACCAGAAGACATATGAAGAAAGACTAAAGGAGCTTAAGATGTATAGCCTTGAGGAAAGGAGGGAGAGGGGGGACATGACAGAAGCTTTCAATACCTCAAGGGAATCAACAAAGTCCAAGAGGGTAGCATCTTTCAAAAAAAACGATGTGCAAGAACAAGGGGGCACAATTTGAAGATAGAGGGGAGATGGCTCAGCAGTAATGTGAGAAAGTATTTATTCACAGACAGGGTTGTAGATGCGTGGAACAGCCTTTCTGAGGAGGTCATAGAGTCAAAAACAGTGGGGGAATTCAAGAATGCATGGGACAGACATAAGGCAATTCTAGTGGGGGGTAGGAGGAAGTAGGCTGTTGGTTAACTAGGAACTGCAGCTTATCCATTAGGTAGGGAAGTGGGCAGACTAGGTGGGCCAAGCGGTCCTTATCTGCCTTCAAACTCTATGTTTCTATGTTTCTATTAGTGGGAGGGTTTACAGGAAAAACAAAATTCTGGGTAGGACATTCTGACGGATTACTTTTATTTTATTGAAGAAATTTACATTAAGGTGCATTCACTTAAGAAGATTTTCTGTAAGGGCTGTTGTCAGGGGTTCATAGTTTAGAAGTTCAAAATGGTCAAGGTTCTCAGTAATATTGATTCCTAAATATTTAAGGGCTTCCCCATTCTATTCAAATTTCAAGTGGCATTTGTGTGTACTGTCATAGGAGTAATGGTATGTCAGTACCTCTCTTGTGCCCCAGATTACCTGAAACCCACCAGCTATTCATATTGCTCAAACAAATCCCAAACCATTGGTGGGGAGGTTTTGGGAGATACAACTGTAAGGAGACTATCATTGGCAAACAGGGCTGTATTGTAATCCCTGCCCTCCAGTCGAACCCCCTGAATGTCCTTATCTATGCATATGCTGGTGGCCAGGGGTTCAACAGAAAGGACGAAAAATAATGGAGAGAGGGGGCAAGTCCAGATGAATAGGTGGAGTAAGGGAGCCATTAACTTGAAGAAATGCCTGGGGAGAACTATATAGTCCCTGGAGTAAACTAATGAATGTGTTGTGGAAACAAAAATGGTGCAGAGTGTGCCAGAGTAAGGGCCAGGAGATCCCATCAAATGCCTTCTCAATGTTGGGACTGGCCAGTACACCAGGACCGGGGCATTGAATGCCTAGTAATATGGCTGAGTAACATCAATGTTTAGTGCACATTGTCATTTACTTGGCATCTCTGAACAAACCCTGCCTAGTCCATGTCCAGCAGTGATGGGAGAAGGCTTGAATCCCTGTGGCCAAGACAGACAAAAACAATTTATAGTCATAACTGTGTATCGAGGTGGGTTTGTGGAACTGGGGTTGAGAAGGTCCTTTGGTGGATGCAATATGGCTAACAGCATGACAAATTGCCAGGAAGGGGGGAGGAGTCTCCTTTTGGGAGGGACCTATATACTTGCAGTAGCAGGGGAAGCACATGCTCATTGAGTCTGCGGTGCTTGAAAAATGCTACAGGGAAGCTATCAGGCCCTGGGCATTTCCCAGTATTCAAGCTGGAAATGGCAAGGAAGACTTCCTAATGCATAATGGGTGAGAGCAGATCCTCCTTCTGATCCTTCTGCAATGCCAACAGTGGGAGTGAACACAGGTAGGCAGTGACCCACCCCTCTTCAGCAGCAAGATTAACTGCAAATAGCTGAGAATTATAGTCCATCAAAATTCTTTGTATACCACTATCATGATGCATTAAGCGGTCAGTCTGGGAGTCTCGTATCTGAAGATACAGGAAGGTGGAAGCTAGTGCCCTACCTTCCCATACCCCCTCGCCATAATAATGGTGTCTCAAGTAGAATAAAGCCTGTTTGACCCATCTTTCTACTAACTCCTGGATCTGAACATTCAAGTGTAGTATCTGCAGGTAGAGAGGCATATCCACCTGCTTGTGGAACAACTGAAGGGTGTGGGAGGTGTCCTGCAACTTCTGCAGCTGCCTCTTCCTCTTTTGCTTTTGTTAAGAGGCATACACAAAGAGCTCTCCATGTAATACAGACTTCAAGATATCCCACAGGATGCTAGAAGAAACATCTGATGTGTAATTCTCCTTTAGGATTTGGGGGATATGGTCCTCTGGGAGATCCAACAGGGCATCATCCCTAAGTAGGCCAAGATGCAGCCTCCAATGTGTAGTTGTCTTCAGTTTTCCGAGCTGGAACTCAGTCCAGTGTTTCAGAATACTCAAACTGACACTTACAATGCTTATTTTACTGTTAGACAAAGATCCCCAAGCTCAGAAGAGAAGCTATTTTTATATCTTACCTTATTTATGATTGCACAGGAAATGTAAAACTCAGGCATGCATGAGTTTACCAGAAATACAGGGGCAACATATTAGAGGAATGGTCACATTTGAGCATGCACGAGGAGAGGCATCTGGTGGTGGACATTTCGGCCAAGTACAAAGGTAATGTACTTGATCCGATCTAAATTATATATTGTAATACTTTCCCTTCCATCACACTGCTGATCCCCCCTATCCCGCTTAGCTATATCACTAACTAAGCTCTGACAAAGCCTTCCTCTGGTGGCACAAGGTTTCTATTTCCATCTGCATAACCCTCTCTGTTCTTTTCCATTCTCCTTTAATTAAGATCACATAGTAGTCTAAGCTCTATACGTATCATGTCTCTGGTCTTTACACTAGAATGTACAGTATAAGCAACTCTAAAGTCTGTAACTGAGTGACATTATTGTTTAGAACCTTGCCAAGTGACCTTGTAGTTGATTCTTGTGACATTGCTATTTTTCCGCATTGTATGTCCTGTCTAGCCATGGAACCTTTGTAAATGAGCTTCCAGCTCAAAGGTTGTTTGTGAATCAATAAACTTGAAACTTGAAGGTCAGTCGAAATGCCTATTATGAGGCACATTGGGGCACAAAAATTGGTAATTTGGCCATAGATTTTGTTACGGCACGCTGGTCATACAAGATGAGACATAGCTACTAAGAGTTGAAAGTTCCCCTTCAACTAAGCCTTTTCTACTCTATTTTTTAAGTATTGTCTTTTACTAATCAATTAAAGTCTTCTCTGACATTATAAATAGCTTTGCAAGAGGAGTGATGTACTCATCAATCATACAAAGGGGTGGGGCTAGTGTGCAGAGTATCATATATATGGTTTATTATACAGTTTTAGCCTCATCCAAAGGTGGCAACCCTAGTAAAAAGAGTGATGTCCTCTGTAATGAGGGGCAGTTGGGAGGTATGGTTTTCTTGTGTACTTCACTGTGATTCTGGCAGATAATCACTGGTGTCAGGCTCCAAATCTTCTGACTTGAGGTGCCTTCCAAGCCAAATCTGATGGTCATTCATTTTGATATGAGCTCAAGGCGCTCAAATTTGGTCTTGGACGCTGATAAATATGTAATGCCATACTTATGTATATGCTGTATGCCATACTAATGTAAATGCTGTAATTACTGTATATTGTCTTTATCTCTTTTATCTTGAATTTTGTACCCTGCCCGCTGCCCCAGGTCACACCTGGAATCGAGCCTAGGCTCGGTGTGCCTTTCCCGGTTATCAACTTTTAAATAAATAGATAACACAACAGAAGAGGCCATTGGGGAATTCCAGGTCTCCCATTCTTATGACTTGCCATCCTTTATGCATTGCTGGGCATATGTCAAATCACCTGAATAAATTCTATCTCTCTGTCAGTTTCAAAGGGTACTGGCCCAGAGTTTATGGATGCTATGTTGAAGATGGGTTCTACTTCTTGGTCATTCTGCATAAGGAGTCTATTATGGACCCAGTGCAGGAAATCTAGTCCCACTGCTTTACTTTGGGTCCTTCCCTTAAGCAGACTGAAGCACATTATATGGATCCCAAAGAAGGATATAAACTCTTCTTGGAGTATCTTTTCCTGGCATGGGTATGGCTTCTGCAGTTCTTAAGAGATCTAAGGTCCAAGCGGTGGTATCCTCTCATTCTTAAAACAATAAGCCAAAAAGGCTGGACTAGTGGGCTAAGAAGGGTTATGCTTCAGGTACACTGAACATCTGACAGTCAACTGTTCAACTTGCATGGCCCAGTATTACCACTTTCTACAGCATGTAGCATCACAGATCCCGGACATTATCTATGAGGATCGTAAGGAGAGTATCTAATTTGATGAAGTGTGAGATGGCCATATGCAGGCCCAGTTTTTAGATGGCCACAGATCAATAAAGTGCCATCTCATGGAGTGTAGAATGTGGGGATATTTTTGAGACCAAATGCCTAGCTGTAGTATCCACCACCCCACCCCCATTCCCATGAGGACCCCCACGAGGTGGCTGATCTCTCTATTTATGGTTTGGAATTAAGCATAAGATGGCTTGGTTCCTGAAAGTGTAGAGTTGGAATCTCTAAATTTCTCAGATAAGGTTCTCAAGGAGTTGGGAAGCTTTGTAGAAGTCCATCTCCAACAAGAAATATGCTATCAAGTGGAGGAGGTTCTCTTCTTGCTGTTGGGCATTTTGCCTGTCACCCTTTTCTTGTGAGTTACCTAAAATAGTAGACAATCTGTACTCCCTCATCTGGACTTAAACCCAACAATCTGAACATTGATATCCCTGGTGTTTTGGCTTAAATACAGAAAATGGGATTTAAAATACTGCCTTTTGAGGAAGTGGTTAACCATTTTTTTTTTTATTTATAGTTTCTTCGCCTGATCTGCTCTAACCTGCCCCATTCTGATGCCGACCCAACCCGATCATCTACCTTCTCTGGGACTTACCCCATTATTTGCCCAGGACCACCGTGCTGTGGGTGGGTGCCATGGTCAACAGTGTGGGGTCTGCAAGGGTGAATAGTCACCAGGCTGTTTGAGATTTTTCTCACAATTTTCTCCCTAAGGTCTGCTCACATGCAATGACACATGTACATACACTGATGTGTGATACGGCTATCTGTGTCTGTGTTTTGGCTCTCTCCAGTGTTTGCTATCCACTGCTCCACCACCCAGACTATGCTAGGTGTTGAGCATGCAGCAGTACATGCTGTCATCCTCACTGAAGGAGGACAACTGTCCTTGTGATGTTTGACCCTCCCCCATCCCAGCTGACCCCAAATGACCCAGGACTTACTCATGAACTCAGGTTGCCATCATTGCAATGGTAGCTCTACTGCTACACCAACATGCCAGTGGTTAACCTTTTCTTTAAGTATCTCCACCATATCCTTTCCTTATCAGTGAACCACCTCTTCTGCTGGATGGCAGTCTGGTCCTCTCCAAGTGCTTGGAGAAGCTGTATGAGCCTCTGGCTCAGTATGACCTCAGTTACTTGTCTTGTAAAGTACCCTCTGTGGCAGACCCTGGAACAGCATTGGTGTCAGCTGTGAAGGCAGATCGACTGCCCTCCCATAACGACCTCAGTTGTTGGGATAGGGAATGGGGAAAATTAAAAATGCACATGATGTGCAAATGTTTTAATTTGCAAGAAGACTTCTTTTTTAAATAGCATCATAGACAGTTGGTAGTTGTGTGTCTTGCAAGGGACCAAAGAATACTATTGTCCCCATAGGGACTCTAATGAATGAAAAGGATTTAATCATATCTCCAAATATAGTAGAAATCTCAGAGCATCCAAATGAATAAATATTACATTGAAATACTTTTTTGATCTTTTTTTGTGTGATATACATTTGTGGAGCAACACCACTTGAACCTAAGATTCTACAGCTAATATCCATATGATTTTGAATAGCTTGAATGGAATCAAGCAGAAACATAGAAACATAGACTTTGATGGCAGATAAGGACTGCTTGGCCCACCCAGTCTGCCCATTTCCTTACCTATTGGATAAGCTGCAGATCCTAGTTAACCAACAGCCTACTTCCTCCTACCCTCCACTAGGCAGCGTAGTCTAGTGACTAGAGCACATGCTTGGGAACCAGGAGATTGTAGGTACAAACCTCGCTAGAACCCAAAATGCACTATGTAATCTTGGACAAGTTATTTAACCTCTTTGTACTCCAGTCCAACCAGCTGTGGAAATGTGTAATAGCAGGGCCCCGCTGGGAGTGAGATGTTAAATCTCAGCTGGGCTATCTTGGATAAATAAACTACAAAAAGAAATCAGATGGAGCAGATAGAATCTTGTTTTTTTTCCTTTGTTAAAGTCAGCCTTCTGATCACTTTTATTGCATTGGATAACAAGTATCTGATCTACTTAGCACACTAGAATTCCCCCCAAATTATCCTCCCTGTTAAATGAAACTTCTCCCACACCCCAAAAAAAGACCCTTACACAATGATGGCCCCAACCCAATTGGGGGGTCTCAAAACATGCCCTTAAATCAGTAGTGGCCAGAGTAGAATGGTAGTACCCCCACCCCCAACTCTACACTCACTCACCTGCCCAGATAAGTTACTTATTTTTGTTCTATCTTGTGATCCTGCCAAATCCCACACAGCAATCACATTCTTTTTTCCAGCTTTCCAGGGCAAGTTTGGGACCCCTGTTCCTCCCTCCCCATGTGTCCTATCCATTGACTGGGAACAATAATGTGGCAATTACAGAACGCTCTTTTTCATCTCCCAACAGCCTAAACCTGCGCATACAATCATAGCTTCACATTATGTCTGACTTACGTATAGTTCAGGGTTAGGCTGTGGTTGTGTAATGCAGACAAACATTATGTATGCACCATTAGGAGGAGAAAGGTAGCCTGCTATCATTACTGACCCCCCCCCCACACTCAATGCTGTGGACCATAGGGTTGATGAAAAGTGGTGTGGTACTGGCTATGAGGTAAATTAGGTGGGTGGGACTAGGTAGCTGGTGAGGGTTGGCAGCATGGCCCAATATAACAGCATAACAAGTCACTTATCTGAGTAGATATTTGGATGATTGGGAAGATTTATCTTTTTACTGTGGCTCTGTATAGAATATGTGCCTCCCCTGAACCCTTTAGGGTATGTTTAAGCTCCCTACTTCAGTTTAGAAGGCTACTGTATAATGTTATCGGGGGCTTTTTTGGTGTGGGGTGGAGGTTGCACAGATACTAATCTCCTTACATAGGTAAATGTTATTTTTTAGTAAACAGAACTCCCCTAATTTCTTAGTTATCACAGTCCCTCCAAAAATAATAATACTAACTTGCCTACTCATCCAAGGCTCTATCCATGAAGTGCAATATGATATGTGGTGTGTAGGGCCAGGATACACACATCTGAGGTGTCCAACGAATACTTACAAATGCACAAATGCTGGGGACCTGCTGTGTAACCCTCCTACCCGGAGCCATCCACGCTGGAGCCAGCACAACTGCACAGTCAGTACAGGCAGGGGGCAGGGAGTGGATGTGCCCACATTGGGCCAGCAGAATGTGGCATGCACAATGCTGGATATGCTCTGCTGGGCCAGTGTCAGGTGGGTTCCATTACGCCAGCCAGAGAGCTGCCATAATGGGTGCATAACCCCCCTCCCCATCTGGCATCCAGATGCCTACATGGCACCCCACAGCCATGGACCCCAGCCCTCTTCCATACCACAGAAGGCTGGGGGGGGGTGGATGATGACTATGGGGCATAGGTAGTGGAACTGGGGAAAAGGTCAGTGGGTTTTAGGGGGCATGGCATTCCTTATGCAGGCCACCATTTCCCATGATCACCTGCTCCTGCAGAGCAGGAGATCCACTGTGGGGCCCTTTTGGGGATTCTGATTGGAAGCCTAAGGTCGGGCCCGTGTCTGGTCCCCCAGCTGGCCTCACCCCATGTACAGACCTATGTGGCTGCCCATTGGGCTAGCTGGGGGAGTCCCATGCATCCAGCAGGGCCATATATGCAGCACATAGTTGTGCAGCCCGGTACAGACTTTACCAGTGTTTATTGTGCCCCTTAGAGCACAGGGCCCCCAGTGAGTATACAAACCTGCTTATGTCATCACCAATGTGATTATACTAACTTGTAGTGCAAGGTCAGTTATGGTAGGAGAAACATCAGCAGCATGTGCGGCTCAAACTCAATGAAAAGCAACTGTCACTCACTATTTTTAATCATCCTCAGTTCCTGAACTTTATATTAAAAAAAATCATATTTATGCCTGCCTAGTGGTGTGGGGGGCTGAGGCAGTGATGTCTTACCTCCTGCCATGCCAGCAACCCATGCAAGCTGGTCATCGGGGGCTGGCTGGGGTGGGAGAGGATTGTGTGTCTAGAGGACAGCTCTCCCAGGGAGGGAGGGAGGGGAACACAGGCCAGCACGTGCCTGACACCTAGAGGAGGCTAGGTGTTGGCACAGCCTGGCCCAAGTACAGTGGGGCATAGAGATGGGGCAGCTGACAGGCTTGCAGCATGTGGCACACCCACTGCTGGCACTGCACACTCCGCCTCATCAGAAAAACGTGGAAATGGGCAGGGTCGAGTGACTTGATGGCTGTCCAGCATATTGTGCTTTCTCTCCTGAGGGGGCATCACTTGTACTAGATCCAGTCCTGATCGGTGAGTAGGGGGCTCTCCACCACTCTGCCATGGAGGTAAGCCATGGGAGTAGCAAGGTAACACCCTGTAGTGGAGGATGGATGAGGGCGGCCGGCAGTAGAATGGCGAGGTTGCCAGGATAAAAGAAATGCTGACCTGGGGCCCAGGAGAAAAAGGTAGGTAAAAAAAAAATTACTAATATTTCCTTATATATTATAAAGAACAATGTATAGGGAAGTATGTATTACTGGGATATTTGGCATCTCAGGGTGCTGCAGATGTCAGCAAACTGGGAGAGAACTGATGTCAGAACTCATCAATACTGAATATAGCCCCAAAATGTAAACTCCCTATAGATTATTCTTTATATTATCCATACTGAGTTAGTAATAGACTAATGATTACATGTTTTACAGCACAGTCTGATGATACAGTGGAGCTTAAAAGCAGCAGTGCTATAAAAATTTTTTCTAAGAAAGCTAGTTTCAGTTACAATTTAAAAAAAATATTAGCATACTTATCAGATCTTGTCCTCTGCAGGAAAAGGGTTTCTGCTGTTTTCTGTTGTTCCCCCATCTCAGTTGTTCACTAACAAAAAATGTTTGCTTCTGGAAAAAAGGCAATGAGGGTGTAACTGTAGCCTATAAAGGGGAAGATCAAAAACATATAATGGGAGTGGTGCAATGCAGTGGATGTGGGGTGGCAGTCTTCAGGGAGACATTCTGGGGCTGCAGTGCTGCCCCATCTGCAGGCACCTCTCTGGGCTGAGGGAGGAGGTTGCTCGTCTCTGGGCCGAGTTGGCTAGGGTTTGGGTGGCCTCCTCCTCCACACAGGGTCCACTGAATCCACACCCATTGTTTCAGAGGATGCAAGAAAAGAGAAGCGATTGGACAAAGGTGGGCTCAGGGAGGGTGAGGGAGGCACGGCAGAAGTGCATCCAACCTGAGGTTCCTCTCCACAACTTCTACACTATTCTGGCAGGGTGGGACTGTCTCTGTGGGGCACCTGAAGTAGGGGACAAGGTGGATGTGAGGATCCTCCACAGTGGAGACCCCAGGGGGTGGCAAGGGACCCCAGAGGAGAAGGAAACAACTCTTAGTGGTGGACTCTTTTATTAGGGTGGTAGACCTGGGGGTTGGAGAGAGGGAGGTCAGGTACCTACCCAGGGCCATGGCTTGGAGGGATTGGAAGTGAATCCATAGAACTGCTACGGCAGTAGGATGGGAGGGTGAGCTAGATGTCATTGTCCACCTGGGGACAAATGACCTGGCTGGGGACGAGGTGAGGACAGTGCAGAGGGAGTTCATGGAGTTGGGGAGGGCTCTTAGACAGGTGGCCCACACAGTAACTTTCTTGGAAATGTTACCTGTCTACAGCAGGGGAGAGGCCAGGGTACGCCACACCAGGGGATTCAATGAATGGCTGAACAGCTGGTGCAGAGCTGAGGGATTTGGCTTCACTGAGGACTTGGGAACCACCCGGAGGGATGCAAGCTTGTGTGGGAGGGGGATGGTCTGCATCCATCTGAGGGAAAACCAGGATCCTTAGTGAGAAGTTTAAATGTTTCATTGGCAAGCATTTAAACTAGCCAAGGGTGGTGGCAGAATGAAGCAGGAAAAAAGCAACTGTCCACCCCCACAGGTTAAGGTAGACAAATAAAAGGATACCAGGGCTGAGGAGTCAAAATAAGGAACCACAAATGGGGATAATGACAAGGGAGAAATAGAGGGAAGGCATAGGGATAAGGGGAAGGAGCTGGTACAGGTGGAGGCATCAAATCATGGAAAGACATGTGTACAAATGCCTGCAGCCTGGGAAACAAGATCCCAGACCTAGAGTCCTTGATGGTGAAGGAAGACCTGGACATTGTCGCAGTCACTGAACCATAGTACACAAGTAACCATGACTGGGATGTTACCATACCATTTCCAATTTGTGACTTTTGTAAATGCTTCTTTCCAACATCCGAGAAGCGTCCTGATATACATCTCTTCAATATACTGCCTTGCTTATATTGTACATGTTGTATATATTTCGAGTTGCTTATATTGTTTGAGCGTATACTTCCTGTCTCAGGACCTCCTTGTAAATGAGACTGCTCAATGGAGTTATTTTCCTGCCAATAAACTTTGACTTCACTTGATGCCAGGATGCACAATCTTTAGGAGAGACAGGGAGGGCAAAAAGGGGGGAGGGGTGACTATTTACATAAGGGAAGGGATCAAAGCAACTGAGATAAGAGGAAGACAGGAAGGGGAAGAGGCACAAAATGGGACACCTTGGAGATGGGAAATGGCACCACCATCCGCACTGGGGTTGTCTACAGACCTCCAGCACAGGGGTAGGAAATAGACAGGGTATTAGTGGAAATCATCCACAAAATGGCAGAGAAAGGGGAAGTGTTGCTGGTGGGGGACCTAAACATGCTGGATGTTAACTGGAACACCTATGCAGCAGCCACTACCAGGAGCAGAGACATCCTGGATGCCCTGCAGGGGGCGTGCCTCAGACAGCTAGTGGAGGAGCCCACACAGGAGGCAGCAATATTAGACCTGGTTCTCACCAATGGTTACAGAATAGAGATCTTTTTTATTTATTTATTATTTATTGACATCTTGGATTATGACCTTTGCGCTACAAGCTCATTTACAAAGGTTCCACATCATTAGTAAACAAATGCAGATGTACAATGTTACAAGAAATACAAACAGAAAAAAAAAACCTGATCCAAATTTGTTTTTTTAAACAGACAGGTAGATCTAGGTGAGATTACCAAACAAATTACTTAGGAAGGGGAGGAAGGGAGGAGTGGAGAAAGGCAGGAGGGTAGGAAAGGGGGAAGGAGATTATATGGATGACAGTACAGTATATAGGACAGCTGAGGGGACAGGGACAAGGGGGAGGAGGCTAGAGAGGAGGCAGAAATGTAAGAGGCGTGGGTGGAGGGACAGGAGATGGGGGAGCAGCCTAAGTGGGCCTTGTCAGTTAAATGGAGAACAGTAGGCAGTATACAAAAGAGGTAGGTAGGGAAGGGGTATAAAGGGAAGGATTTAAAGTTTTGCACACATGGGGGTTGGTAGGCTGTTATCAGAGTGGGGGGTGAGGAAGGAGGGGTAGGTGGGAGAGGGAGACATTGAGTAAATATTGCAACAAGTTCTGCCCAAAGTTGAGATTTGAAGGGGCCCAGTTTAGGTATAGATTGCAGGTCATCATTAAGGGAGTTCAGCCATATTGGGGCCTTATATGCAAACAATCGTTGACTAGTGAGGTTCGGCAGAAAGGGACCTGTAGCATGCTATTGCAAGTACCCTTGGTTTGCCTTTGGTGAGAGGATAAGCTAAATGAAGTTCTGTATCCCTGCTGGAGTTAGGCCCAGAAGACAGAACTGGTATTGGATCCAGTTTTCCAGATTAAGCGATTCTGAGCGGGCAGAGATCTCACAGGTGTGAGTTAATCGATGCCCCCTAGAACTAGCCTGCAAGCTTTATTTAGGGTCATCTTGATCCTCTTTGGGGCTGTGATTGTACCTGCCCTGTAAACTACAAGCCTGTAATCAATGACTGACAGAACAGAGCTGGTGATGGCAAGTTTTAGGGCTTCATCATTGAGACAATGCCTGTTCCTGTACAATTGGCCTAACCAAGAGTTAGCAGACTTGGCTATCTGATCGATGTGGTGGGTAAATGAGAGTTAGCTGTTGAGCATTACACCAATATATTTAAAGCTGTTAACCATCTCAAATGCTTCATTCTGGTCGTTAAATATTTTACGGGAGTAAGACCCGCACTTGTTTTGAGTGGATGCAAACAGCATCGTTTTAGTCTTTTTGTAATTTAGGAGGAGTTTGGAGTGGATGAACCAGTTTTCAATTTCAGAGAAGCTGTCTTGCATTTGTTTTTCTAACACTATCTGGTTAGAATAACTAGAAAAGAGCACAGCGTCATCTGTGTACAAAAGGACACTGCCACTGCAGGCATGTGGGAGATTATTTAGAAACAGACTAAACAATACAGGGCCCACGACTGCACCTTGGGGGACCCCAATAGTAACATTACGTTGTTCAGACAGGACATCGACTATCTTTACTTGTTGTTGTACTCACCCAGTCAGGTAGCCCTGAAACCAATGCATTGATTCTTGAGAAGGGCCAGTGGATGACAACTGATTTAACAAAAGCTCGTGGTTGACCGTATCGAAGGCCTTGGTGAGGTCAATGTATATGGCCCCCACCAAGAGCCCCCAGTCAAGAGCCTCGTGGATGCAGCTAATGAATTAGATCTATCATTAGGCAGCCATCTAGGGTCCAGCGATCACCATACAGTATGGTTTAAGGTGAAGACAGTAGTAAAGTCAAGCTACACAAAAGTAAGGGTCCTGGATTTCACGAGGGTCAACTTTGCAAAACTGGGGGAACACCTCAAGAAAATCTTGGCAAAGGTAGAGGGAAGAGGGGTAGTAGAGGAACAGTGGGAGAAATTTAAAGGCATCATAACAGACACAAGTCTCTATGTAAAGGAAGTAAACAAAGCAAAAAGAAAGAATGAAACACTATGGTTTTCAAAAGAAGTGGCAGGGAAGGTTAGGGAAAAAAAATAAGCATTCAGAAAGTACAAGGAAACACAGAGGGAAGGGGACAGGGAACTGTATCAAGCAAAACAAAAGAAGGTGGAGAAAGCAGTCAGGTTCACAAAGGCGCAAACTGAAGGAAGACTAGGAAGATCACCAAAAGGAGACAAAATCTTCTTCAGGTATAACAGGGAAAGGAAAAAGACCAATGGAGGGATTGTGAGGTTAAATAAAGGGAGGTATGTGTGTGTGTGTATGTGTGCAGAGGGGGACCTAGAAAAAGAGGAAATTCTAAATGAATACTTCTGCTCAGTATTTACAAAAGAAGGAGAAGAGGAGGGACCAAAATTAGGTGGAAGAAATACACATGGAGGAGAGGTAGACACCAGTCAATTCATGGAGGACAGAGTCCTAAAAGAACTCTCAAAACTAAAAGTGGACAAGGCAATGGGGCCGGATGGGATGCATCCCAGAATACTGAAAGAGCTCAAGAAAGTTCTAGGGGCAGTACTGACAGCCCTATTCAACAAATCACTAGAGAAGGGAGTGTTACCAAAGGACTGGAGGAGGGCGAATGTGGTACCACTACACAAACGTGGGACAAGGTGGAGGCTGAGAATTACAGGCTGGTTAGTTTGACCTCAGTGGTGGGGAAAATAATGGAATCCATGCTAAAGGAAAGTATTGTGGCATATCCTGAGGCCAGCAGGGCACAAGACCCGAGGCAACATGGATTCACAGCAGGTAGATCCTGTCAAACAAATCTGATAGATTTCTTTGACTGGGTAACCAAGGTGGTAGATCAGAGAGGGGCAGTGGACATGGTCTACCTAGATTTTAGCAAGGCATTTGACACCGTCCCACACAGGAGGCTAGTAAACAAGTTAGGCAGTCTGGGAGTGGGGGTCCCAAAGTGGTAAACTGGGTAAGAAATTGGCTGAGCAACAGGACACAGAGGGTGGTGGTTAACAGAGTTCAATCCTGGGAGAGGGGGGGTGACCAGCAGCATACCACAGGGCTCAGTACTGGGGCCGGTCCTCTTCAATGTCTTCATTAGTGACATTGCAGAGGGGCTGGAGGGGAAGGGTAAGCCTTTTTGGGGACAACGCCAAGATCTGCAATAGGGTGGACACTCAAGACAGAGTGAAAAGAATGAGAAGAGACGTAAGCAAGTTGGAGGAGTGGTCAAGCATGTGGCAGCTACAAATTCAATGGAAAGAAGTGCAAAGTTATGCACTTAGGGCACAGGAATCCTGGAGAGGAATACATGATTGGGGGGGGGATGCTAACAATAACAAAAATGGAAAGAGACCTGGGGGTAATCATAACAGACAACCTGAAAGTAACCAACCAATGTGAGAAGGCAGTGGGGAGGGCTGGAGGGATGATGTAGTGCACAGGGAGAGGCATCACCAGTTGAAAATAGGAGGTGTTGATGCCACTGTACAGGCAATTGGTCAGGCTGCGTCTGGAATACCATGTTCAGTTCTGGAGATCACATCTCTGGAAGGACATTGAGAGAACGGAGGCAGTCCAGAGAAAGACAACAAACATGGTGAAAGGAATGCACCAGAAAACATATGAGAAAGACTGAAAGACCTCAACATGTATAACGAGGGGATATGATACAGACATTCAAGTACCTCAAGGGTATCAACAAGGTTCAGGAGGGCAGCATCTTTCAGAAAAAGAGATATGCAAGAACAAGAGGTCACAATATGAGGCTGGGGGGGGAGACTCAGGGGTAACATGAGGAAGTATTTTTTAGAGTAAGGGTGGTGGATGCATGGAAGAGCCTCCTTGCAGAGCTCATTGAGGCTAAAATGACCGGTGAATACAAGAATGCATGGGATAGACAGAAGGCAACCCTAGTGCTGGGAAACAGAGAAAGCTGCAGATCATTTAGGATCTGGAGTTTAAATAGGTAGGCAAATGGGCAGACTAGGTAGTAGTAGTAGCTGTAGTAGTAGTTTATTCACGAGACATGAACAGGGAAATCACTCAGTTGAGCAAAAGCTCTTTTCAGTGAGGTCCCGTGGCATTTACATAAAATAACACATACAATTTCATTAGCATACAATATTTAGACAATACAATGCATACAGATCACAATTAACTTTAGGTTAAAATGATCCAAAAGGACCGAAGGATTCATAGAAAAGGATAAACAAATAAGCAAAAATATGAAACAGCAACACAATAGATATCAAATTAAGCAGAATGTCCACTACAGCAAGTTATCTGGGCAACACTCTCTTTTAGGAACCAGTTCCTGATGGTAGACAGTCTAATTGGTAAGTTACATGGTCTCAGACTTGAGGGGACTAGGTGGGCCAGGCGGTCCTTATCTGCCATCAAATTCTATGTTTCTGTGTATCTACTTTTCTGAGTACCTTCTTGTGACCGGGTAATGTGGGTAGGGTAGGGTAAATGAGAGATACAACACAATCCAATATGGTTTAAAACACACTGTTCTCATGTGAATTTTATTGTCCAAAGGGCTATTTTTTTGAAATAAAATTCAAAATAAATCAAACCATAAAATGAACAGGTCTTAACTTCAGACTGTTAGAAAAATAACAAAAATAAATAGCTCTCCTCGAGCTCCAGAACTACGCTATCTTAGTAGTTCTGCCACAGAGTAGTTAACTTTAAGAAACAGTGCAACTACAATCTTCTGTGCTCTACCAGACAACCATACAGGACACTCTCCTGGGCTGATCTGCCTAATCTGAGCACCAGGTCAGGTTTTATACTGATCCCTGCAGCATCACCAAGTCAGCTGATCCACCCCTTTTCTAAAAAACAGTCATTCCTCCTCTAATACGTACATTTTGGTGGATCAGCATGTCTACATATAAACTCTCCAGAATTCCAAACAATAATAAATTACTTCTGTATTCTTTCACATACTTTAGCCCTAGATATGCAGCAATACAGGTTAATTGTTTATCCGACATGAAACATAGAAACATAGAATTTGATGGCAGATAAGGACCGCAAGGCCCATCCAGTCTGCCCATCTCTTTTTCTGCCTTATGAATGTGCCATCGGCCCTTGCTCTGTCAATGGCCTATCTATTCATACTCATCTGTATTGCTCCCTTATGCCTATCCCATGCCTGTTTGAAGCCCTGCACCATATTCATATCCACCACTTCCTGAGGTAGCCGTTCCATGCATCCACCACCTTTCTGTGAAAAAGAACTTCCTCACATTACCCCTTAATCATCATTCCTCTAATCTCATGCTGTGTCCTCTTGTCCTGCTATTTTTCTTATATTGAAACATGTTAGACTCTTTCACCTTGTTAATGCCCTTGAGGTGTTTGAATGTTTTGATCATATCACCTCTCTTCCTCCTTTGCTCTAGGGTATACATATTGAGCTCCGTTAATCTGTCCTCATATGTTTTCTGATGCAGTTCCTGCACCATTTTGGTTGCCTTTCTCTGGACTGCCTCAATTTGGTTAATGTCCTTGTGAAGGTGTGGCCTCCAGTACTGCACGCAGTACTCCAGATGGGGCCTAACCAGTGTCTTGTAAAGAGGGATTATTACCTCCATCTTACGACTTGTGATACCCCTACTAATACACCTCAACATCCCCCTAGCCTTACCTACTGCTTTAGTGATCTGCTTGGATGATTTCAGGTAATCGGTGGTGATGGTGATGCCCAAGTCTTTTTCTTCCCTTGTGACTGCTAGCAACTCCCCTCCCAGTCTATAGGTGGCTTCAGGGTTTCTCTTCCCTATGTGCATGATCCTACACTTCATTGCATTAAACCCCAGTTGCCACTCTTCTAACCATTTTACTAGTTTATCCAGATCTCTTCTCATTCTGCCCAGCCCGTCTGGATCATCTACTCTATTACAGATCTTGGTGTCATCTGCAAACAGACAAACCTTACCCTCCAGTCCTGCAATGTCACTGATGAAGATATTGAAGAGGACTGGCCCTAGGACTGATCCCTGAGGTACCCCACTTGTGACTTGCATCTCTTCTGACTGTATCCCGTTAACCACCTCTCTCTGTTTTCTGCCCATCAACCAGTTTGCCACCCAGTTGACCAACTTCTGACCCACCCCGAGCCTATCTAGCTTATCAATCAATCTTCTATGTGGAACAGTATTGAAAGCTTTGCTGAAGTCAAGGTAGGTGACATCAACTGCTCCTCCTTGGTCCACCACTCTGGTTACCCAGTCAAAGAAATCTATGAGATTAATTTGACAGGACCTTCCTTTTGTAAGCCCATGCTGTCTTGGATCCTGTGCTTTTATGGATTCCAGGTGTTGCACTATCCTTTTCTTAAGGCGTGCCTCCATAATCTTGCCTACTACTGAGGTAAGACTGACTGGTCTGTAGTTCCCTGCCTCCTCCATGCTACCACTCTTGTGGAGCAGGATCACGTGAGCCCTTCTCCAGCTTCTGGGACCTCTCCTATACTCAGAGACTCACTAAACAGTTCTGATAATGGCTCTGCTAGTTCTACCCTTAGCTCCTTTAGTACCCTGGGATGTATGCCATCAGGTCCCATTGCCTTGTCCATCCTGAGCTTATTGAGTTCTTGTAGGACCCCTTCTTTAGTGAAGGGACTAGTGCACACCTCCCTCCCCCCTGTGTCCATGGGGCTGAGCTGTGGGCCCTGCCCTACTTTCTCTTCAGTAAATACTGAGCAGAAGTATCTATTTAGGATAGATGCTTTTACATGGTCCTCCTCCTCACATGTCCCCTTATCCCTTTTGATCTTAGCAATACCCTTTCTGGACTTTCTCCTTTCACTAATGTATCTATAGAAAGTCTTGTCACCTTCTTTTACTGTTTGTGCTAGTGTTTTCTTGGTTTGGGCCTTTGCCTGCCTTACTGCTTTCCCTGCTTCCCTTAGGGAAGTTTGGTATGCCTCTCTATCTTCATCCTGTTGCGTTCCCTTATATTTCCTGAAGGCCAGCCTTTTGGCTTTGACCTTTTCTGCTACTGTTTTTGAGAACCAAAGTGGTTTCCTTCTTCTTTTCCACTTCCTTTTCTCTCTAACACAATGGGATCTTGCTTCAAGTATTGCATCCTTAATGCTTGCCCACTTTGCCTGTACCCCCTCACCTGTATTTCTTTTTGCCAGGGCAAGCTTAATTCTGTTGGCCATCTTATCAAAGTCAGCTGCTCTGAAGTCCCATATTTTTGCCTTGGAATTGGATGATTTAGTTCTAGTGGCCAAATTGAACCATACCATGTGATGGTCACTGGCCCCCAGGTGACCTTCTACCTGGAGATCTGTGATCCTTTCCCTGTTAGTCAGTACTAGATCAAGGATAGCCATGTTTCTTGTGTGTTGTTGTACCAGTTGTTTGAGGCATTCCCCTGCAGGGAATCCACCATGTGTCTAGTTCTGGCTGATGTTCCTGCTGGTATTGACCAATCTGTATCTGGCATGTTGAAGTCTCCCATTATCAGAACCTCTCCTTTAGCTGTCATGTTTTGTGTATCTTCTAACAGTAATGTGTCTATGTCCTCCCCCTCATCTGGAGGCTTGTACAAAACCCCAGTTCATATGGCTGTCCCATTTCCTGTTTCCAGGATGACCCACAGTTCTTTTGGCTCCTTATCTGTATTCTGAATTTCTGTAGCTTTGATATTTTCATTGACATAAAGGGCCACTCCACCCCCCTCTTTGTACCTCGGTCTCTTCTGAACAGTACATAGCCAGGTACTGAAGTCTCCCAAGTGTGGTTACTGGTAAACCATGTCTCACTAATGGCTACTATGTCCAGTTTAGCCTCTGTCATAATTGCCTGCAGGTCTGGGATCTTGTTTCCCAGACTGCAAGCATTTGTGTACATGACTTTCCATTGGCCAGATTTCGGTGTGTTAGTTGATGGGAAAGGTCTGGCATTTCCCCTGTGTGACATATGGGGAGCCAGACCTTTTTCCTTACCTGGTAATGCAGATGAACTATAAACATGGTGAACTCCTGTTTGACCACTAGCTGAGGGGTGTTCTTCCCATTTGATGTGTCGAGTGCTGCACCCCTCTCCCCATTTGCTAGCTTAAATGTTCTGCAAAGACGTCAAACTTCTGCCCCAATGCACTGACTCCCTCCTTAGTCAGATGCAGTCCATCAAATTTAAAGAACTTTCACTCCCAAAACTATGGCCCGTTCCCTACAAATTTGTGTCCTTTTTCCTGGCACCAGCCCTTAAGCCACATGTTTAGCTCCCCTATCTCCCCTTCTCTGACCTTCCATCCATCTGCCCCCCTCTCCCAGACTGGCAGGATCTCAGAGAAAAAAATCATCCTTCATGAGGTTCAATCCCACAACCTGATGCATTGCAGGCAAGCAGCCAGGCCACTACACTACAGGCTCTTCCTATAATCAACTCCACCCCATTTTGTTTGATGAACAGCTGGGGAGTTTCTGTAAAACAGCCTCTTCATTGGGCTGATGGCTCCTAAGAGCCCAATTTAAATGATCTCTGCGCTCAGGTAAGAGATATTTTCATTTAAGATGCAATAGAAAAGAAGACAATTCTGTTTATTCTTATTCTGCAAAGTATTCTTTCTTGAAACATATTCCATGTTTAAAAAACGCTAAACAATTCAATAGCATGCAGCTGATACACCCAATGGCTGAAATTTCAAGCCGTCGGGAAAGATTTAACTTCTCTGCATTTATTTTCATTTAGCTGTGTCTTTCAATATTTATAATTCAGCTTTCTTAACATATGGTGGGAGTCCCATTCTTAACATGGGAGAGTTCCTCCCCTTCTGTCTGTTTATTACTGGAGGCACGAGTCAGAAAAAGTGACGTCAGAAAAAGTGACAACTTTCACTTTCCTGACTCAGCCGCGTCGCGTGGTTCACCCAACTGTAAAACAGTTGCTTTTCCTCTAAAATATCCAGCTTGTCATACAAAGCAAGCAGCTGCAGGTGAAGTATTTTCTTTAACTTTAATCAATTTCTCTGCAGTAGGCAATCACTTTGCACCACTTGGTACTTTTCATGTACTACAGCACTACATACGGGGCACATTTAAGTGATAACTAGCACAGCAGTGCAACAATGCATCGTCCTGTCTTTGCTGGGGCTATATTTCTTTAAGCACTATCCAGGGAAAAGAGATACAGGACCAATATGCTAGTTTACTGATGTTTTTTCTGAGGCATATTTACAGGCATAATATCTCATCTCTATCGATCTCATTTACAGGCATAAGGCAGGGGATAGAAAAGAATTTAAAGTGGGCACAGCACAAGGGAGTAAAGATACTATCATGGGCGGCCTGACCATGATAATAGAAAAATGTTATAAAAAGTAATATAGAAAAGAGAGAGTGTTACTGCAGTAGACTTTTAGAAGGGTAAGAATAAAGATGCCTTCCATAGCCTGATATGGGGGAGGGTTGTCAATCTACCACACTCTCATGCTGTGCACTATGATTTTTTTATGTCCTTGATCCTATCCCTTGTGGGGTCTACAGTGTTTTTTTTCTAAGCAAAATGTGATTGCCATCTTTTTTCTTGAGAGAAAAAAAACTCAATTAAAGCATTTATATGATACTCATATTTCAGTGAAACTACAAAATTTTATTTATTTATTTATTTAGATTTTGATAACCGGGTAAGCTCACTGAGACCAAGGGTCCCTTTTTCAGGAGCAACCCGGATTAGTTACAGACAATGATTACATACAATTAGCACACCTGAGGTACCCCGGAGATCACCGGTTTAGTACTAGACTGGGTTCCTCTCCATAGGACTTTCTGGGTTCAGTTTAGCAGCTAGCTCTCGAACCATGTAACAGAGAGCCAATCCAGTCCAAGTAGGTGAAGTTTGGCGAGGAGAAGTTCATGGCTGACCAAGTCAAATGCCTTGGATAAATCAATGAATAGACCCCCGTTGGGGAACCGTGGTCCATTCCATCAAGGATGACCGATGTGAGCCGGATAAGGGCCGTATCAGTGGCATGGCCTTTCCTAAAGCCGTGTTTGATGCCAGCTAGGAGTAGCTGCCTTTCAAGGTAGTCCTGTATTTGATTGTAGACCAGTCTCTCCTGGACCTTTGCTAGGGGGCAGAGAATAGAGATTGGCCTGTAGTTCCCCACATTGTCCGTGGCCCTTTTTTGTGAATGGAGACAATAGTTGCCACCTTCCATTTATCTGGAACCTTTCCTTCAAGGAGGGACCTGTTTATAAGTAGGGCAACTGGGCGGGAGATAGCTGGAGCAGCAGCCTGCAGGAGTCTAGGTTCTAGCAGGTCATGTCCCAGAGGGGAGTCCGGGTTTATTCATTGCAGAAGGGGAAGTACTTCAGTGGGCTTGACCAACTTCAGGTGAAACTGTGGTCTGGAGTGTTCCCAGGTGGTGTCTCTGATTCTGGGGGCACCAGAGGGCAGGTGGGGTATGGTTCCTCCAAGGTTGGAGAAAGCGGCACTAAATGCCTCAGCAGCTAAGGTGGGGTCATTGGT
Organism: Neoceratodus forsteri; assembly: GCA_016271365.2. NCBI lineage: Eukaryota > Metazoa > Chordata > Ceratodontiformes > Ceratodontidae > Neoceratodus > Neoceratodus forsteri. The sequence goes on from CM028135.1 coordinate 827,557,522, forward strand.
TAGGGTATCACCGACCAGGAGCGCACCTTCTTAGGCATTAGGGGCACCTATTAACAGCATGGTAATTTGGCCCCAGAATCTCTTGGGATCCCGTAGGTGCCTGGACTGGAGATCTTGTAGGTATTTAGATTTAGCCAACTTGGAGGCTTTCTTGCACCAATTTTGCAGTTCTGTATACCTCTCCCAGTCAGTTTTCTGGCCTGTGGATTTGTACTGACCCCAGGCCTGATCCCGAAGCAGCATGCTCCGTTTTAGGCTAGGGTTAAGCCATTTGTGGCATTTTCCCTGCACCCTTAGATTTTTTCGGGGAGGGGGTGTATATTAGCCACTGACATAAAAGTGTTGGTAAAAAAGTTGAGCACCTCATCTAGGGTAGAGAGGGAGATAAGAGGATCCCAGTTAATGGCACATAGGTCAGAGCAGAGAACCTCCAAAGAGAAACTGCTGTAGTTTCTGGCTTCAATTAGTTTGGGAGGCCTGTTGGACCAGATACAGAAAATTGGGGAATGATCGCTCAAGGAGTCAGCCATGACTCCAGCAGTCTGTATATGGTCCGGGCTGGATACTAGGGCCCAGTCAACCAGTGAGTGGTTTCCCGACCTGTGGTTGTGCCTAGTGGGCTGGTGGATAACTTGGGTCAGATTGGTATCATGTATAGGTTTCCTGCTGGCAGAGGCCTCCAGGGAGAGCCAATTTTGGTTAAAGTTCCCCAGGAGAATCAGCTCCCTCAGGGAGTGTTCTGCCAAGGCAAGAGTTAGCGATTCAAGGGATGATGTAGCCGTTTGGGGCGGTAGGTATGCACACCCTATGTGTAGGGGTTTGGTGTCTCCAAGGAGGACCTTCACAAAAATAATCTCATCCACAGAGTCGCATGGGGAGAATGGTCAATCTGAATAGCACTGAGACCACTCTGGGTATAAATGAGGACCCCCCTTTCTTTCCAACATGGTCATTCCTAAAAGCATTAAAGCCGACTAGGTCCATTTCATGAGGGAGGATGCAGGATTTGAGCCAGGTTTCAGTCACTGCAAGTATATCAGGTTTGTAGAGCATTGTCCAGGCTTCGAGGGTATGAATTTTGTGCCTTAGGCTACCTATGCATGTATACTACTTTGAGCCCCCTAGCACAAGTCCAGAGAGGGCAAGTGGGGTCACTGAGTATGGTGTTAGGGGGGTAGGGGCCAGGGTTTGATTCCACATCCCCCCCTAAGGCAAGCTTTAGCCAAGCCAGGTAGTTGATAATTCTGGAGGGAGTAGGGAAGAGCTTCTTTAAGTCTCTTCGAGAGAGGGGGTTAAATAGGTTATAACAGTTACCATGTCTGGTGAAGCCGTACATGGATAGCATTAGGGCATTGTTCTCTTCCACCAGAGTATCCGGGGCTACTGGGGAGTGGTGACCAGGATTAGCATCTGGATCAATGAGACTGTAGCCCTGGGAGTAGAGCAGGTCAGCCCCTAGTATTAACACCATGTAGGTAGAAGCAGACATAAGGCCAACACACCGCATGATAGAGTTTGGGCAGTAGGTGGAAAGAGGAGGAGAAAGGCTACCTTACACAGTGGTATGGGAGTACCCTAGACTTGGGGTAGCTGGGGGGCAGATACAGTAGGTTAGATCAGATCAAGCAGCTCTGGGTTAGGGAATACACCGGGTCAAAAATGTAAGAGGAGCAGGGGGAATACAGTAGCAGTTTGGTTGGCGAGTGTAGGTCAGACAGTTCGTCCCAAGCCCACAAAAAACAGGAGTAAAAATAAGGTAGATACTTCGGTCTGTGCAACGAATGACTAGGCAGACACAGCTAAGTTAGGGTAAGAAATTATGCAGTTGTTAAAACAGACATCAGCAGTAAGAACACTAAAGGATTTTATATCACTTATTGCAGTTATCAGACAACATCAGAGCAACACTTTAGAAAACATCTTAAGTTATAATCCATACAGCAGGCGGCTGCAGGATAGGTCTATATGAGTTGGTAGGTAGGGTTAGGTGCATTTAATGGGAGGAGGGAATGGGGTGGGTGGGTGGGACTGATGACTGGAATTAGTAGAAGAGCAGGCTATGGAGAGGTCTGCCTGGCCAGCTGCCAGCGCCTCGATCCCATGAAGAAAAATCCTCCGGTCAGTGTCCTTGAACAGAGCGAGGGAAACCCACAGCGGCAGGAGGATTCCCCTCTAAAACCCTCAATGCTCAGAAGCAAGTCCTGGGCAAGTAGCTGTGGCTGGTGGGGCTCAAACAGCTTTTCAGTTCTCACCGTCCGAGCGTCACTGGCTACAGGGCCAATTGGAAATGGGCATCTTTTTTTGAAATTCGGCGCTTCCCCCTGGCAAGTGGCTGGAGTTAGTAGAAGTCCCCAATGAGCACTCCTTCCGACAACTGAAAAGAGCAGGCTATGGGAGAGGTTCGCCTGGCCAGCTGCCAGCATCTCGATCCTGTGAAGAAAAGTCCTCCGGTCAGTGTCCTCGAACAGAGGGAGGGAAACCCACAGCGGCAGGGGATTCCCCTGTAAACCCCCCGATCCTCAGAAGCAAGTCCTGGGCTAGTAGCTGTGGCTGAGGTGGGGCAGACAGCTTTTCAGTCCTTGCCGTCTGGTGTCACTGATTGCAGACGCCAATTGGAAGTGGGAGCCTTTTTGATAGGCACTTCTCACTGTGAAGTGGATGGAGTTAGTAGAAGTCCCCAGTGAGCCCCAGCGAGCGCTCCTTCTGACGACTGAAAAGAGCAGGCTACGGGAGAGCTCTGCCTGGCCAGCTGCCAGCGCCTCAATCCTGTGAAGAAAAGTCCTACAGTCGGTGTCCTCGAACAGGGGGAAGGAAACCCACGGTGGCAGGGAGATTCCCCTCTAAACCCCCCGATCCTCAGAAGCAAGTCCTGGGCAAGTAGCTGACCAAATAAAACTGAAAGATGCCTGGAAACTTTTATAGTGAAAAAAAGGGTATCATTTTTATGTTGGCTTGTGCTCACACTCAAGCAACATAGTGGCACCTTATGACTTTTACAGGTGTGCCATCCGCTCTGCCAATGCCCCACTCCATTTTGCAGGCAGGACCACACCGCACCAATGAATGGCTGAGCTCTCTATGACAGCACTTCAGATGCAGTGGTGTACAGTTGAAAGGAAACCACCGCTGTATTCAGCAGTGGTAATGTGTAGCAATTTACATATGCGTCAGCAAGTAGTGGCTGCCATTGGCAATTTACATATTGCCCATGTCAGCAAGCAGCGGCTGTCATCAGTCACCTCTCTGTCCCTATGAAATTTATATATGCAAAAGCCAATGGGGGTGCCCAATCCCCCTATCAGCATGTCCCTTCCCCAGTTCATTAGCAGACAGGGTAGCCCAGTCCCCATCGGAATGGGCCCCCCATGTGTTGTGTGCCAAGGGGGTGCAAAATTCCCCTTGGCTCATGCAATCCCCAGCACACAGTATGGCCGAGGGGGTGCCCAATCCCCGTCAGCTCCACACCCTCTCCAACAAACATCCAGGTGGCATGCTGGGAGCCCACCCCAGCATGCCAAATGTTCTGCATTGTCTATTTTTTTTAAACCCTGTAACAAAAGAAAACGGTCCCTTGTTGAGTTTCTTGCCACCTCCCCCAACCCGCACTCACCCTCTGCACACCCCACCTCACCGCACCCCCCCTCACCCCATACTTACCTCCGGGGCCCAGCAGGATGATGTTCAGTGGACCAGAAACACATCTGCACTCTTCAAAGCTGACCACAAACTGAAGAAATGCAGGTAAGCTGTATAATGGCATAAATGGTGTTTTTTCAACTTAGGTAGATATCTCAGCCATTTTTGGACTTTTGGCACCAAATTTTCACCATGGGGTTCTTGGGACCCCTCCTCATGAATTCAGTCACTGTCATGGCATTATTTGGTCCCAAAAGATGGTTTCACAGTCACTGCGCAGAATCACCTTTGGGGTCTGATTAACAAAATGACAGTGTAACTGTTCGTGAGGTGGACTCTCAAAAAGCCTATGTTGCAAATTTGATGAAAAAATTCCAAAAAATTACTGTGTTACAAGCGTGCATTGCGCAGTTTCCATGCACACTTGTAACTTTGCGAATTTGTAATATTTAAACTCCAAATTTTCAACATTGGCATTTTTCACACCTCCTTTTGAACACTACAGCTGTCATTTTTCACATGCTGACCGAAATGTGTTTTTGCACTTCCGGTGCAGAATAGCGAGGTCGCTGTGGAAAATCACTGTTCAGGACAGATTAAGAAAATCACAGTGCCACTGTTCATGAGAAGAGATTCCAAAATACCTATGTTGAAAATTTGGTGGAAAAAATCCAAAACATTATTGTGTTACAGCCGTGCGTTGCGCAGTTTCTATGCACGGTCATAACTTTGTCAATTTTTCACATTTTCACTCTAGATTTTCAAGATTGCCATTTTTTCACACCGCCTCATGAACAGTACAGCTGTCATTTTTCATACCCTGCCAGAAACGTGTTTTTACCTTGTGGCACAAATAGGCACTCGCTGTGTAAAACCACCTTTCCGGATTGAGTAACGAAATGATAGTGCCACTGTTCATGACGTGGGGTCACAAAAATCCCATTTTGCAAATCTGGAGCAAAAACACCAACAAACACCAGGGGTGTTAGGGTTTCCAGCCATAATGCCCTACTCAGTACAGACTGACAGGCATTGGGGGTGTGACTTGGGATCGTTGCCCGTAATACACATGCCATTTCACCCCCACCCTGCAGCCACTGACAAGCACGAGGTGTACTTTGGGGTCTTCGAGCCCAACGTTCACCCCATTCTCCTATATCACACCCATTTCAGCATATTTCCTTATGGAATGAGATGAGTGTAAGGCCCAAAGACCCCAAAGCACACTGCACACCTGTCAGTGTCTGCAGGGTAGTGTGAGATGAAATGGCGTGAGTGTTATGCCAGATGATCCAAAGGCACACCCCAATGCCTGTCACTCTCTGCAGGGTGGGGGTGGGGTTGGCATTAGTTCAATACTTCACTGCCATTCCTATTATGCATCTCTCTACCTCCTGCACTACCAGTGCCAATACCAGCAAGTCAACATTCGGCATTGACAAATGCTTTGTTTGTTTCATTTCATTGCCCTGCTGCTTTTTTCATCTGCAGTAACACAGAAACATAGAACTGGTTCCATGTGATAATGGTGATCGTGGAAAGGCGATTGCCTTTAGGGTGAGTGTACATCGGCGAAAATCAGTTTTGGCGATGTATACTCCTGGCGCACAGCAAAAGGGTGTCATCGACTTTTTTTATGTGGGGGGCTGTGCCTTCCACCCCCCACTAAAGTTTTCAAATCCAGGGGTGCATGTTGGGTTGGGTGCAAACCCTAAAAACTCCTGGCTGGGTGCAACAAAATGAATGTGCACCTGAACCAAACTCGCACCTCACAACCCTAGCCTGCCACCCGCGCACCAACACCACAGGGCCAGCTCGGCAGCCCACCACCCCACTACGCCTCACAAACCCTCCCTCCCTTTCCATTTATCACACAGCATGCTCACTCCCCCCCCACACGTGTGTACATACAGTGACATCCTGTCATTATATTCACGGCCCCCCCATCCGGTCACCCTCCTGGCCCAGTAGCCCTGTGGACAGGTGCCGCTATTGAGTCACCCTTTTTAAAACTGCTCAATCGCAGTCACCATTATTACAGGCTACCATAGAATTAATAGCAGCTAAGGACCACTTGGCCCATGCAGTCTGCCCATTTTTTCTCTACCTATGGGGCCCTATTAATGAAGCCTACACACCACGGAAACCAGGTGCATTGACAGCATTGCACGTGAAGGCTGCAGAGCAGGTTCCATGCGGCATTCACCAATGGGGTGCACAACAGGTACACACCTGAAACCCTTGGCTGCATGGACAGCAACATGCTGGGGGTGGGCCTGCACTATGCGCCATTCACAATGGCAGGCAGTGCAACACGCAGGGGAGTGTAGGGGTAGGTAGGATACACCGGGGGGGACTCTGCCGTAATGGCATTATGCGGCCATGCCTGCATACCCCCGGGGCCCCCCCAGCATGGCAACCTATCTGGATCACCAGCCTCCAACACATGGAGCCCCCTGCATCATGGAGACCCCCCTCCCCAGCACATATATGCACCATCCCCGGTGAGGGCAAAGCCACCCCCCACATGGCAGCTTTGTCCCTGCTGTAGCGCAAACCCCTTCCCAGCACAAATCTACCCCATGCCTGTAATGGCATGCCAACCCCCACACACCAGATGACCGCCCGGCATAGCACGGGAGCCCCCAACACCCATACCTGTTCCCGGTCCACTATCTCAACCCCTGAACCCAGTACTCCAACAGTGTCATTGGTGTTCAGTGGGTGCCTCCCCATGGTACCGCCACACCACCCCATCCTCGTGATTCGTCGGGCCGTGCTATGGCTCAGATGGCCAGCCACAGTTTCATTTTCCATAAGTTGCCAGCCATCCAAGTGATGCTGAGTGCAATGCTGATATATAGCAGCGTACTCACAGAATCACCTGGATGGATGGCAGCAGAGGAGGTGTGCACTGGGCATTGCCACTGGCTGTCCCATGGTCACGGCACTGATTGCCAGGTATGGGGGACGGGGTGGAGTTGTCGGTGTTGCAGGGGGGCCACAGATCACTACACAGGGGCAGGAAGTGCTGTGTTCAGGGTCACGGGGGCATCAGAGGTTGCAGGAATTACACCCTCAATGCCCATAGTGGTGTGCAGCAATGCACACATCTGTGACTGATGGATGGTGGCAGGTAGCGCCTGTACAGTCCTGGCACATAGGACCAGTGGACTGATATGTAGCTGACTGGAGCTCCGTAACAACGGGATGGGTCATGCTGTACTGGCCGGGGGGGGGGCACCACAGCGGGGACGGAGCATGGATGTGTGTGGGGTGTGCAGAAGTCAAGGGGCCGGTGCCCCACTGTGTGTTGGGGGGGCAGCAGTGCTGGGGATGGGGCAACGATGTGTACGGGAGCAGTGGGCGGGCAGCAGGGGACCAGGGAGGATGTTCCACCATGCTGGGGGGGAAGCTATACACCAGTTGGTGGGGGATGCCACTGGGGCAGGTTTCGGGCTGGGGGGGCTCTACCACCAACGGCAGCCATCCACACATTCCACAGTTGCTTGTGTGCAAAGCACGATCTAGGTCCCATGCTGACATGCATGGGGATCCACTCTGAAACCCAGGCTGGGCATTCAACTGGCCGCCTGCCTGGGTCTGCAACTCCGCTCCTGTCTGCCTGATGTATACCTGCACACCGTGGGGGTGGGGCAGCAGACAGGTGGCATCCATTTGTGAATACTGGCCTGTGCACACCTGTCCACGGGTGTGGAGCTACGTGGGTCGGGTATGCGCCTCTGGCACATACTTTCCGCCCATTAGTGAATAGCCACCCATATTATTACCGCAGACCGTACTTGATCTACAGCTGTTTCTCACACCCTTTCCTTCCTTTTCACTATGATTCCCTTGTGTCTTTCCCATGCATTCTTGAACCCCACCACTGTTTTAACCCCCACCAACTCCACTGGAAGACTGTTCCAGGAATCTACCACTCTTTCTGTGAAGAAGTACTTACTCACATCTCTCCTGAATCTACCTCCCCCAGCTTCACAGCATGTCCCCTTGTTCATAAGCTACTTTTTTTCTGAAAAATACTTCCCTCCTGTGCCTTATTTACACCTGTAAGGTATTTAAAGCTCTCTGTCATATACCCCTTTCCCTCCTTTCTTTGAGGGTGGACATATTAAGGTAATTTAGTCTCTCCTTTTAGGGCTTTTGATGCAGAAACTGCACCATTATAGTTGCCCTCCTCTGGACTGCCTCCACTCTGTCTATGTCCTTTTGGAGATGCAGGGCTTGCTCAAGCCCTGTTTGAAACCCTGCACAGCGTCAGATACATTGGCGCACCTTGCTCCCGATTCTAAAAGGTCGCACACATTTGTGACACTTTACCCTTTTTATGGCAGTTTGCACCAAATATGTAGCGCAAACCCCATAAAAAGGTCAGCAAAGTTAGACCAGAAAAAGCTGGTCTACATTGGGGCATAGGATTGAGAATCTTGACTGCCATGTGATCAGCACACCAACAGGTTGCAGCATTCTACATCTTTTGAGAACTGAGCGCATGGTCTCCAGAACTGGACACAGTATTCTAGGTGGGGTCTTACCAATGATCTATACTGAGGCAATACCACCTCCCTCTGTCTTCTAGTGATACCCCTCCCTATGCACCCCAGCATCCCACCAGCCCTCCCAACTGCTTTGTCATGCTGCCTGGCCACCTTTAAGTCATCAGATATGATTATCCCCTGGTCTGTTTCCCGCTCAGTAGTCATTAATACCACTCTACCCATTTTGTACTCCACCCCTGGGTTTCTGTGCACTAAGTGCATTATTTAACACTTGTTTGCATTTAAACATAGCTGCCATACTCTTGACCTCTCCTCTAGTTTTCTCAGGTCTCTGCTCATCCTTTTCACCACTCTGGAATATCCACCCTGTTGATGATTTTGGTGTCATCTGCAAAGAAGCAGACCTTTCCTTGCAGCTCCTCTGCAATGTCACTTATAAAGACATTAAACAGGACTTGTCACAACACTGATCCCTGAGGCACCCCACTGGTCACCCTCCCTTCCTTGGAGTGAACTCCATTTACTACCACCCTTTGTCACCTATCCCCAACCAATTTCTTATCTAGTTTACCACCTTTGGACCTACTCCTAAGCTACTCAGCTTGCATACTAGTCTCTTATATGGCACAGTGTCCGAAGCCTTACTGAAATCTAGGTAGGCTATATCCATCACTCCACCCTAATCTAATTCCCATGTCACCATTTCAAAGAACTCTATCACATTCATTTGACATGACCCTCCCCATCTCATGAAGCCATGCTGCCTCACATCTTGTAATCCATTGGATTCAAGATATTTCCCAATTCTTTCCTTCACTAGTGATTCTATTAACTTTCACAGCACCAATGCTAGGTTAACTGGCCTATAATTGCCAGCCTCCACCCTGCTACCACATTTGTATAGTGGGACTACATCTGCCCTCCTCCAGTCCTCTGGAGCCACTTCTGTTTCTAGTGGGCTGTTAAAAAAGACTGTCAGAGGTGCAGCCAGTACCTCCCTGAGCTCCCACAATACCCTTGGATGCACCCCATCTGGCCCTACTGCTTTCTCCACCTTGAGATTAGCAAGTCCCTTCAAGGCTCTTTCCTCTGGAAAAGGATTAGTAGTGTCCACCTACCTCCCTCCAAAGCTTCTGTTACTTTTTGTGGCCCCTCCCCTTCTGCTTCCTATGTGAACATTGAACAAAATATTTCTTCAGGGTGTCTGCCCTTTCCTGATCCCCTCTGCACAGTTCCTCCCCCTTCCCTTTTTAACCTTACAATCACCACTGCTGGTGTTCCTCTGTTCATTTACACACCTAAAAAATATCTTGTCCCCTTTCATTGCCTCCTGGGCTATTCTCTCTTCAGTTTGTGCAATTGCACTCCTGACTGCTTTCCCTGCTTCACCCTGTTTCCCCTGATACATCTCCCCATTCTCCTCACTCTGTGTCTCCTTATACCTTCTGATTGCTACCATTTTAGCCTTAAGACACCTAAAATAAAAATAGTAACATTTAATTGAAACAAGAGCATTGAATAATTACAAGCTAATGCGGTCACCTTTGACTAAACAGCATCCTTTGGCCATGCGGTCATGACAGACAGGTAAAAAAAAAAGAAGAGGTGGTACTGCCACAGACAATTGAATGAGCATTTTTCAGTCAAAGAATAGGGTTTTGGTTCTGCTTTTAATGTTAATGATCACTGTTTTGAGCCTCTTGAAAGAAGAAACCATACATCGACACATTTAGTTTGTTAGTCCCGTGGATGGTCTCATCTTTCAAGTCAGTTGTTATCTTGTTATTCTTGGTTTTGAACAGACAGATCATCATTCCTCCTGTTTAACCACAAAATATGAACCAAGTATAAAATATGTAAAATATATGCAACAAAGATGTTATTTTATTGGGATACTAAGGGAACAAATTAGCGGGATATCTTCAGTAGGAGACTGGAGTCTTTGAGGACTACTGATATACATAAATACCTATAGGATAATACTTTTTCTAAATACTGACAGTAGATTCTGTTCACTATCTGCACTTCAGCAGTATCCACTGAGCATGCTTAGTCACCAGAATGGTCTTCAAAGTTGACTTCTCCCACCACCTAATCATGTGACCACTCTTCCTTGCCCATTCATTCTCAGGTCTACATGCTTGAAACAGATCCAAAGGCAAGCCTTGCAATTTGAGGTTGAGTGGGCTGTTTGGACATGCACTGACTACTTGCAGTAGAACTGTGGTTATACATAGGTAACCTATTTTTTCTATGCTTAAAACATTGTATTACATATAGGATAACATAAGTGCACAGGAGTATTATATGTTGTTGTTTTTTTTTTCACACACCAAGGGTGTGGTCATGGCAGTCAGTGTAGAATGTTTTAAGTGCAGAAGGAGCAGTATGGTGTGGACATGGCATGCATTACCCCTTTCACCCAAAAGTGCCTCATGAATGATGAGGTGGTGGTGAACTCTGTGTTGGAGGGAAGATGTTCTCTCTCAATTGGTCAAGTTCGTGGAGCTTGACATGAACATGACCACCAATGAGCAGATGAATGAGATATAGGACAGAAGCCCAACACTGAGAATACCAACACCCAGGATCCTGAACCCAATATCCCAACATTGCTATTTCATGATGGACCACCATCCCAACCACAGAAAGCCTGACACTGGACTTATACCGTTTTTGTGTGCTGGTTGGTGGCTCTGCTCCTCTGCACCACCTGTCATGGGGGCCTTTGCACCCTGCATCACACTAAAATGATATAATCAACTCTAAGTCCTGGCAAGTTGTAGTATGAGAGCCAGCTCAGTGGTACTGAGGGTTGAAGCAGGATGACACACCTCATGCCATGCTGGCGACCCGGGTTCAGGAACGGACTCAGGCCACCGGGAGTCGGCAATGGAGGGCAGAGATTGAGCATCAGAGGATTGCTCTCCCTTTCTGGGGAGGGACTCAGGGCTAGCACTGCTCCTAGGTGGCTCCTGGTGGTAACCAGGGGCAGTGCCAGAAACATACAGTGTAAACAGACGAGGAGGTGTAGCATCGGCAGACATTGGCACACTAGTGCCATGGACATCGTTGCATGTCCATGATCCAGGGGCAACCATTATAGAAAAAACCCTCAGTGGACCAGGGAGATGATGAGGACTCCAGGGACCAAGTCCACATCCCCAGCTCCAGACTATCTCTCTCCACTGGGTTCCCTTGGCTCTCATCCAGGACCAACTCTCTAATAGCAGAAAGACCGCCAGGTAGGTGGGGCGGGGGGGTGATCCTGGGGACTGGAAGGTCCTGGGTGGGGCTCACTGGGGAGGGAGGTCTCAGGCAGGGAGTAGAGGCTTTGATTGAGTGGGCACCTCTAAGAGTTGCCCTGACCAGCTGAGTCAAGAAAATAGAATTGGGGGGAAAAAAGTTGTAGTGTCAGGCTTTCAGTGGTCGGGATGGTGGTCTGTCGCACAAGCATCATGTCAGGCTAGGGGACTCTGGATCCTGGGTGTTGGGATTCTGAGTTTCAGTCTTTTAAAATACTCCTGATGAAAGTGGTCAGTGTCCACTTCCACTGCAACTGCCTCAACCTGGCTACAGTGCATGCATTTGCCATTTGAATTGCTGTCACCTTCCCTGGTGACAATCCCTCATCATATCCAGATCACCCTTCAAAGAAGAAACTCACTGGAAGCAGTCTCTCCTATATCTGGACAAACCAACTGAAATAATTCAGGACACAGAGGTCACAGACAAGATAACCTTGAGTCATGCAGAGCACAACTCAAGACACCTCTGTCTGCTTTTGCACTATAAAACAGGAGACCATGAAAAGAAGTCAAAGCAATTAAGAATAGGGCACTGAGTCTGGTTCAAGTGTTGGGGGGAGAGATTTCATATACACTTCGAAGAAGAATAGTATGTGACAGAAACTAATTTTCCACTAATAATGATGTTTTTCTTAAATGGAAAAAGTTAAGAAAGTTGTTTCAATGGTGAACGTTAAAATGAAAGTAAAAGTGCATTTCAGCGATAGTAACCAGTTACCTGGTTATTACAGCACTCTGTAATAACTGTGTACCAGGTTGATATCACAAAATGCAGTTATTATGATATTTTATGTACATGAGGGCCTATGCATTATGCAGTGCAGGGTATGCAATGAAAACAGCGTACCCTGGCCACACAACGCCACACTCATGGTGCATCTCAGTTCAGTTATCTGGGGTACACTGTAAAAAAAATGTAACTGACTGGTTCCATATTTGGTCCTAATGTACCATTTCTTTACAAACATTTTGAAAAAACTTAACAAACATTACTCTCAGTATTTTTCTAACTATTTAAAGGATTTTGCTTGGGCATGGTCATAGTACAAATGTGCCTTATACTTTTTATGAGTGGTCCATGACCACATGACATCACAGGTGGTGAAGCTACAGCCCGGGGGATGTAACAGAGGGATTGGATCACAAGTAAAATATTTGTATATTAATATTTGGTCCAGGCCATATTTAATTTATGCAGTAGCATGGCTGTGTATGGCAAAACAGTTGGATGAGCAGCTGTCTCAAGAAGGTTACAGTTAAAATTCTATAAATAACACTTTATAAAAACAGTCAAGTCCCACAATGAAATGCTTTCAGGCTTCTATTCTGAAGGGCTGACTGTGACAATATTTGCTTTATCAGCCACCTAGAGTGAGGATAACATGATATTCTCACTATAGGTACCAGGCAAATAAAAATAACCTTGATGTTTGTGATGTTTACGCTGTCACTGCATGAATTCATTATGTCAATCTTATTAAAGATAAAAGAGGTTTAGTATACATAATATGACTGAAGTTTTACCTTGAGGTTCTTATAAAGCTGTGAATCTGCTCATGGTTTACTTATGCCCACAGAACCGCTCAACATACTTCTCAACTGCTTTGAATTATGCATAGTTTTGTGAATTTTACACTCAAATTTACCCTTGCTCCATGACAGTTTACTGATGTTCCTCATAATATTAGAGCTATTTCTGGGCACACAAACTACAAGAACAATGAACTAATATCACAGAAACATTCCTTAACACTAAACATATGGTCCTACTAATCTTAGGCATATTATTCTTTAAAATATCAACAGTGCTACACATTCTGACCATTTGCTCAGAAGTTTGAAGTCAAGTGCTATGCATTTTAATGCTGAGAGGCTGAGAAGTATGCCCTTCAGTACATTATCAGCCCTATTACAGGTATATATAGAGGGCAAAGGCTAGAAATGTGGTATAAAAGATTTGGCAGTTGAACTTCAGCACCAAGCAGTGCAAGGTGATGCACCCAGGGAACAGGAACCTCAGGACAGAGTACTGGATGGTTGGGGTAAGGCTCAGCACTATGGCTAAAGAACGGGACCTGGGAGTTATTTGGCAATGACACCCTCAAACAACTGAGTCAGTGCAGCAAGGCCTATAGTAAGGCAAACAGGATGCTGGGGTGTCTCAGGAGGGGTATTGACAGCAGAAGGAAACAGGTAAATCTATCCATTTATAGATCTTTGGTGAGGCCTCACCTGAAGTACCGTGTCCAGTTCTGGTGTCATCACCGCAAGAAAGATAAGGACAGGCTGAAGACAATGCAGCAAAGGGTGCTAAAGATGATTCAAGGCCAACAGGGCAGGTCTTAGGAGGAGCTCTTCAAGGCACTCAACATGTTCTCATTGGAGATGGGGGGGGGGGGGTTGTTACAATAGAGACCTTCAAGTTCCTGATAGGAATAAACAAGGTGGACTACCGGGGGAATTATTTAGCATGAGTAACAGTTCGAGGTTACAAAGGCACAAGTGGAAATTGACAGGAGGGAGATTTAAGAGGGACATGAAGAAGTATTATATTACAGAAAGGGTTGTAGAACTGTGGAACAGTTTACCAGCTGAGGTGATGGGTGCTAAAACCATTAATGGGTTTCACGTATGGCTGGGATAGAGTAAAGGGTATAGTGGTTGCTCGGGATGACAGAAACTGGAAGAGGGGTGGAGGTGGATGAGAAGGGCTAGGAACCTGTTTAGACAATAGGTGCCAGGGTTAGATATGGTACCATGGGTAGACTAGATGGATCATTGGTCTTTTTCTGCCATCATTGTCTATGTGTCTATGTTTATCCAGACATGATGCATCTGTTATCCATTGTGTTAGTTCAGTGCATTATGTGAATTACTTATATAAAGAACTTTTTTTGCTGGTTTGCAAAATATAACAAAATATTATCTCAGTGATTGTTACATAGTGCTTGCTAAATGTTTGCAGTGCAAGAGTAAGAAGTGTACATATTTATTTTATTTCACTGGATAAAATAGGATGTTAAACATTGACTTCTATGGTACCGAAGAGTAAAAGAAAATGTTCCATTTCATGATGGTGTCACATGTAATCTTGAGTTCCAATTAAAAGAGGACACAACTGAATATAGAAGCATTCTTGCTGTGAAATCTTTTATATGGTGAATATTGCTGTCCTTCTCCTTTCCCAAATGCCCTTCCCTTCAGTTGACGTCCCATACCAATTTTAGAAAGAGAGCTGAAAAGAAGGAAGCCTCGAGGGTTTCTGAAGAGACTGGGGACTACTCAAGACATTTTGTTAGGGAAACAAAGCAGATGAAAATAAAACACAGTAGGGGGTGAGAAGACTTTGAATGTAGTCCTTGTCTGTCTTTTCTTTTGCTAGAAACCTGCAACTATTGTTCCTGTTTCATTCTGAACTGTCACCTTTAGGCCTTGATGGCTTTACTGCCCTTGGTCCTGAACCTCAGCAAAGTGGGGCCTATTTGCCCATTCACACTTTACTGTGGAGCCTCATTAACAGGCTTATTAGCCGGTCCATTCACATTCAGCAGGGTTTACAAAGGGGGTCCCAGCCATTTTGAGAAAAAAAACTGTGAAGAGATTATACTTCCTTTCAGAAACCTAACTGGTGTGAAAGGATCCCTGGGTCCAATGAGATGGTTTGGAGCCTAAATTTGATGACTGGATTTTTTTTATTCTAAACACGCTTTTGCTTTTCTCTGATTGAGAGCTTCAGTTGCTGTGGGCCTGGTACACTGAGATTTTTTTTGAACAGGGACTCGAAAGAGGGGCCTTTGATAAGTTGATGTCCTTTCAGGCCTGAAAAGAATATATCCTGAGAACTATAACTCAAAATAAAAATATGTGTGCATGTTCATCATTTGTTTTTGAGAGGAAGGCTTCCTTGTTCTCCAAAGAATGTACTGTATAGACAAGAGGGCTTCCTCTGTGGGAACATATTAACACATTTTAGGTGCTGGATAAAACACAGAGGGTGCCAGAATAGTCAAACATATTGCCTGTAAAAACTGAGTTGTGCCTTGCAAATTGGGTTAAGGAGTATCACACAGGGGAGGCTCTAGACCTAAACAGCTTGTGGGGGGGGGGGGGTTCAGCTAAAATAAAATGTTATTATCGGACCCAAAAAATAGGATGTCAATGACAAAATGTAATTTTAGGGGGGCTGCGGTCCCCTATCCCCTTCCCCAAGCTATCTGCCCTTTTTGCTGTGCCAGTCAGTAGTTTGGGATGCAACAGCAGTATTGTCAGCAGCTGTTTGCAAGGCACAGACCAGCAAACCAGTTTGTTCAATTGCACAATACAGGCCTGGAACACATGCTAATGAGAGACAGTGCCAGAATTACAAGTCCCAGTGGTATACTGAACCCCTGGCAGATGCATTAACTAATGTGTGTGCTTCCAAAGTTAAGGAACATAAAAAGCATGTTTTAGCATATTGCATATGGCTGTGGACCGTAGCAAGCACTGTAACAGTCACCTATAACTAGAATATTACACCTGTGTCAGATAGGGACACATTTGGGAACAGGTCCATATCACTATATAAATGTTATGGTATTATTGTTGCAACAGCTGATCATACTAGGATAATCACAGGCATTCTGAAACATCTTAGTGTTCAGTTGGATCCAGCCTCTACCCATCTCTGCAGCCAGATGGAAAGAAACACCAGAGGTTAAGTGAGGTGCACAAAGTCACACAGTGAGTATGTAGCGTGTGGTGGAGATCAAACCTATGATCTGTTCCAAGTAAGTGTCTTCTTCAACATATCCACTCTGAGTGGACAGTATCACCAAACTTGTCCTGCTGCTGCTTCCACTCATCTGAGTGCACCTGCAGTCACTGTGGCAGCAATTATGGGTCTGGATAATGAGATGCAAATCACACTCAATGAGATGTTAACTTGGAGTTAGTGTCTTGAATGTAGAGTATGGCCATTATCATATGTTCTTACAATATAACATTTTTTCACAACAGCATTAAAGGGTTAGTACTTTGCAGACATTGCAGCTTGCTGTCAGTATAAACCCTGTCGGGCAGTTTGTGAGCCTGGTCACATGTGTGCTTGGCACTTCTTTTGTTCTTTGCACTGCTCTCATGGAGGTGAGGGGTATACTGGACTCCTGTTTGCCTGGTCAACCCTTACAGCACGTCTCTTTCAATATGCATACTGATGGTCTAACACATCTGCATGCCTAAACAGACCATTGTGTTTAGGTTTGTGCCTGTTTCCAATATGCTGCCCCAAGCAAGTAGGACCAGTAAGTGGCAAACCATTCACAAAAACTATTATTATGATTCCAAACAACTTTTTCAGTTGATCTATTATTCATGTTTATATTCACATGTTTAATCATTCTCAGACATCTGAACGTCAACAAGCTTTACACAATTTGCTGCTGGTAGTATATAGCTACTGCTACTTGTGACAAGATTTTTTTTGTATTTGAGGAAAAATACATTATATTTCTTGGACAGGCTACTGCTGCTTGTTACTCTTCTATGCCTGAATGAACCTGATCTGAGCTAGAAAATAAGAAAAAGGCCTCACTTTTCACCCATGTCTTTGAGCACTCTGAAATGTATTACAATATTGATTATGAATGATAAATTTATAAATTCAGATCCATAAATAGTGTAATTCTTTTGGATTCTTTATTGGTCAGTAACTGCCAATTGGTGACTTATAGGAGTAGCACGAAACACTGCACTTTCATTCTTGCAATGCAGACTGTCTTTTCACTGTTTCCACTGCTGCAATCAAAGCTTGCTGTGGAAGAAATTGTCAAAGAATTTAAAAAGGGGAATTATTTTTTTCATTTTTGATTGATAATAGCATTAGTTTCCCCAGAAAACGGCATTCCCTGATGAGTTAATAGCAGTCTAGGTCATTAAAAGCCCTCGGATTGCTGCTGCTTAGGTCCTCCATCTGCTGCATCTTACCCCTCAGTTCTTTGCAACCAGTTGTTAACTGCTGAGTTTCTGCCCTGTGGGGGTTCCTGAGGGGTCTCCAGTTAGCTGTACCCCTTCAGTCCTCTAGCGCTGAAAGTTAAGCAACCAGTTGGGAAGTTGGGGCCTGAAGGCACTGGGGCATCACCCTGCTTGCATCTGAGGATTTTCCATCTTGCTCCTCCTTACCCTTGAGATGCTGGCTGCAAGGGTATGAAGTCAGCATATACATAAATTGTGGGGCTATGCACACCCCTGACTGGCATCTTCCCAACCCCCAAGCTGCTCCAACTGCACTGCCACCTGTGGTCAGCCAGGGGGCAGTATCGTAATGAAGCAAGCTGCCCTCCTTCGCTAAAGTAGGAGAGCAGATTCAGGGATTTTTTTCGTTTTTGTTTACTGGGTAGGTGCTCTAGACAAGAATTTGCCTATTTTCAGGTATGACCCTGGAGAGTTACAGACAAAGGTAAAAATATTTCAATGAAGACAAATACAATACATTACAGAAAATTGGGCTATAAGTTAGACATTGGAGGGAAAGCAATAACAGTTCGAAGAAAGCAGCTTATGTATAAATCAAACAGTGCATAGGAAGTTAATACAGTATAACAGACATTTCTGCAGTATAGGATCTCACAACCAGAACAAAGACCAGAGAGTTTAAGCAAAGGTCCACTGAAAGTGGACTTATGGTTTTCTGACCTAGCACCCCAGTCTGGTGCAACCTTCTGCTTTGATTTGGATTACAGAATTTAAGCAAACCTTACAGGAAGAACATGCAAGGCGGGCATAGGGAAGTGCTATATGTTATGGGAGACACACTAGGCATTTGCTCCAGTGGTTTGGTCACATGTGCAGCAGTCTGAGCTCAGGAGACGATGCTTGATCCTCCTGCCTCGGCCTTTCTCTAGACATCATCATTTAATCACTTCCCAGCCTGACCTCCCAAAAGTCCCCCAAACATATTTTTTACAGTTGAGCCTCGCTCCTGACCATCTAATTCTTGACTGAGGGAAGGCAATACATGTTCCTTCTGGCTAGCCTTTTTGTCCCCTCCCTAATCTGACATGCATACAAAATGCCTTTAATAATACAGTGAAGAGACCAACCACAGGTTAGGCCGGGGGTGGGAGGGCGAGGCAAAGTTGTCCTCACTAATGATGCTAGGCAGACTGGCCCAGTCATTTTGCGTCATGCCAGCAATGAGGTACACTGTGCAGTACACCCCCCCCCGCATTGTCCCACTTTAGACATTCTCTTAACTGGACTATGAGAGGACTTTGACCTGCTTTTGGGTTAGGAAGGGGGATGACAAGGAATGTGGATTGCCGCCCAATCAAGGACTGTGTTTAGTAGGTGGTCTAGCTGTATAAAAAGAATTTGGGGGGACTTGGGGGGGGCTGGGGAGGTCATTAAAAGATGGTGTTGACGCCTGCCACTGTGCCAGGACATTCATTTTTTAAGAGAATAACATTGGGAGCACAAGGATGGGGTGGAGGGTTGTAAATAACTGTGGTGTGTGGTGGGGGCTGGCCAAGGAACTAGCTCTCCTCACCTAAACAGGGAGTGAGGTTTTTCATTATTCCATCTCCGACTAGGAATAGTAAAATGGTTTTGTTATTTGGCTGTCAAGTACTCTGGACCCTGTTATTCCTGGTGTTGGGGAACTAGTATTCAGACAGTGCACACCCCTATAGTTCATAGCTAAGGGCAACTTGCACTAGCTTTGAGGCTTGTGGGTGTATGTTACTTTGGAGAGAGGCAGCACACTCAGAAAGCTAACGATTTGAATGTAAAAGGAAAAGTATGTGAGGGGGGAATAACTTTTGTAAAGCCTACTTTATTTTTGCAAAGTTTGTGAATTAAGCACAAGTTTAGTGCATTGAATTGCAAGTCCTATTTCAGTTGAATCATGCTAGATTCATGATGTCTTGATGTACATGCTTTTGAAAATGGGAATTTGGTAAAAAAAGCAGTTATTTTAAGCTATGTAACCTTCGTTTTTCCCGATAGACTCCTATTGAGACTAGATTTCATTTGCAAGGGAGTCTTGGTGAATGCTAACTTTAAAACCTCAAGTAATAATTCACTAATGCTTTCAGGAGTCCTCTGCGGTCCCTCTTGCACCTATAAATTATTGTATACTGTTCATAACTTGTCTTTCGCCTGTGCCTTCCTCTGTAACCTTCTCCACGCACTTGGAAACGGACTTTTAACTCGGTACGTCTTATCTGGTTGTCAGTTTTAAAATAAATAAAAAAGAACTCTATGAGACGCAGAGGGAACTTTAGAGGTTCCCGAACAGCGAAAGGTCACCCGAACATGTAAACATGCTTCAGTTGGTGTAATAATACGGAGGGGGGTACTTTCTACACGTTATTTCCTCGTACCAAAACCACACTACAAACGTACACAACTAAAATGTGATCATCTCGTGTTGTGTGCGTTTTTTTTTTCAATACGCAACTCTGCTAAAGGCTGAAAGTAAAGGTTTAAATATTCCCCCGTTTGTTTTTTCTTTATCGCTAATTTGAGCCACTTGGAGGCGTTCTCTGAGTGAATGGAGGATAATAAAGAAAGCCATCTATACACTGAGCCCTGCCAAGCTGTGAAACCAAGGGGGGCTCCAGCCCACAAAGTTAAACATTACAGTGAACTGATGCGATTGGCAGAGACAATCCAGAGGAGCGCAGTTCAGGAAACATCTCCGGTTACAAACAGGGAGGCGGGACCCAAGGAGGAGAAAGGAGAGGGCAGGGGCAGAGTGGGAGAAGAGAGAAAAGGTTTGTAGGTTTGACAACGCTTTTGAGATTACAGCAGAGTTACGAAGTGAAGAGGGATCGAAAGACTGGACTGTTTTTAAAGATTGGTATTTGCTTGGAAGTTGCCTTATGCCGTCCGAGAGTTCCCGGGGTTGGATCTTTATGTTTTTTTGCAAAGAAAGCAACAGTAGCTGAGAAAGGGTGAAAAGTTCCGCAGAGTAAACCGAGAGTCCTTTATTTCATCTGAGGCACCGCATGTGGGATACATGAAGTGTTTAAGGGTCATGTTTTTTGGCTTGGAGATGATTGGGGTTTCATCCAAGATTTTGAACGTCTGAAGCTGGAGCCTGGAATTGTGGAGGGCCCTCAGTCTTCTTATGTGACTCAGTCCCCAAGGGAGCCCACATTCCTCACTTTGATTCATCCTGTGCACACGCCTGCTTCGGGGGAAAGGAGATTGTTTTCTTGGAGTCTTGGAGTTTTTTTTTTAACTCAAGGTAATTGTACCAGGTTTGGCTTGCAGAAAATTACAGCATGCTGAAAAAGCTGTTGAATACTATCATAGACAAGTCAAATACAGACAGAAAAGAATGCATTGTTTTCGGGATGTTCCCCTTCCTGATGTTTCAGTTGTTTCACTTCTTGGAAACCTGCAATGTAGTCCTATAGTTGTAGGAGCCATAGCTTTCAGTACGTACAGTACAACGCGTTCTCCCGTGATCTTAGCTGATTTGCAGAAAACGCTGATTTGCAATTAGATAACCCCTAGTGCTGTTCACCAACTTTTGCCAACAGTTCATGCACTACCATTTATTACTTTACTTCATTAGACTATTTTTTTTATTTACGTCTTTGTACAATGTTTTTTGTAATTTTAACACAAACATTTAGCCAATTGTCAACAACAGTGTAAAACAACTAAGTTGTGGGAGTGGGGTTAAAGATTAACTGTGTATCCATCCAGTCAGTGATGAGCAAATTAAAAATTCAGAGTAGCAGGCGTTGCACCCCTCTTGCCTTTCCATAAAGACAATCGGGAGGGGGAGGGTGGTCTTCTAAATCCTTTTAGCTGGATGCACATTTTTATCTCTTGCATGCTCAGAGCAGATTTCTGTGTTTTCATCCATCAGGTTATTCACACTTCAGCAAGTATTGTAGTTGTAATTTTGAATCTCAAATAAAAGCCAGGAAGTGAGAAAAATATAAACCCCTGCTATTAAGGACAGTTTCAGCTCTGAAGAAGCCCAAATAGATCTTCCAAAGCTGGACCTTCTTGGGAACAATGAGATTTCTTCCTGTTAAGTGTGTGTGTGTGTGTGCATGTATGTATTTATCCCTGCTAAGTCTTGGTCCACAAGGAAAGACTTCTACAGATATTATCAAATCTAAAAGTTCATGTGTTGTGCATTGCAATAAACCCTGCTTGTTTTTCAGTTGTTGCTCTGTGTTAGCTTATTTTTCCAGTTACTGTTTATAGATTTGGTGCAAAATACAATTAACAAGACAATCTTTATTGTGGCCTGTTTTGCACTGATTACCTGTGCATTGCTGTCTAGCATTCACTCACTTTCATTTGAAAGCTGTTTCAACTTCAATAGATGGCATTAAGCAGCCTGGTCAAATCTGGTTACAGCAGTTTAGAAAAAAAAGAATGTGAAAAAGTTATCATGTGAGGGGAAAAAGACAGACAGATTTTTTTCATTTCAGAATCTGTAGCCACTGATATTAAAACAGATCTGACGTTTGCAGTGTGGTGGCTGAAGTATTTCACTTTTGAAAGATGGTGGTAATAGTATTACCTTTTGAAACAGTCCAGTATCAGTGTAACTTTAGGCATGCATTGCAGCAAACTGCAAATTTTACAAGTTAGTGGGTGACCTAAAAAGAATAATCCTGTTGGTCGCCACAGAATACTAATACACTGTAGTTTCACCCAAACAACTATATTTTCCTGCATTGTCTGTTAATCTTCAGACTGTAAAAATATTTGTTTCAAACTTCCAGCCATCAAAAACATGAACACATTAGAATGCTCACAAACTGAAATAGTTAACTAGAATGTCTGGCTGGAAAACGTAACTTGAACGTTCTAAGTGGTTGGAGCACAGCTACGCATTACAAAAGAAACAGTAATTTGTGAGCAAACCTAAATCATACTGGTACAGAGAAAGTATTGACTTGTAGTGGAAACATAACTGGAAGGACATTAGGTTCCTGACTTAGTCTGTTTTCCCATGCTTGTCAGTTTGGTAGAGTAATTTAGGCAGGTATCTGATGAGGTGAAAATTGGCTTGACAAGCGGGTGGCAGGGAGGGCTATCAATCATTGGAGGCTGACAACTCCTCCCCAAGTGTGAACTGAAGAGGGAGACAGAGTTCCCTTTCAAACAGGAGAAAAAAAACAAAAAACACTACGTGTGCCTTTCACTAGGTCTGAAACTCCAGGAGGGATTATGGTATTGCAGCCAGGAAGCAAGAACTGCAGAGGCCAAAAACATGCTGGGGGCAGTATTTCAAATGTGATAGAGGTACATACCATAGAGGTAGATGGATATGTTTCCGTTATTTTGTCAACAAACTAATGTTAATTCAAAAAAAATTTAATTTGTCCCAACAAATCCTGTTTGTAGACCAAATATACTAAGGAACTTGGAATTCAAGCTATAGGATAAGCACTCTAAGGTATTTAGAAATTAAACATGTCACAAAGCTCCAGGGGCAGATTATTCTAACTACACGGATAATTAAGAATTGAAGTATTAACTTTTAATTAACTGAACTTTAAAATACATATTTTCTTGTATACTACTGTTACAGTTGCCATCCTTTGGATCGTGTTATGGAATGTAATTACAACTCATCTACTGAATTCCATTTTTCTGTCTTTTCCACTTGATTTTCTGTCTGTTCCTGGCAGGATCTGGAGAAGGGAGAAGTTAGCTGGTAGAAATCTGGTTTACACTTATGTGTGAAAGTGTTTGTTGACAGATTTCTAGTGTTACTAAGTGGTAGATGCCTGTGATGAGTGCAGGAGTCCTGTGTGCACTCTAACTAACAATGAGTTGAAGTGTGCAAAAGGTTTGCACCCTACAGATTATTGGCTTGAATAGAATTAGGTAGTAAATATAGATGGGAGTGGAATCTTATCAGGTTGTTTTGCATCCAAATGACTTGTTTAATTTGAAGGGAATACTTTTACATTCATTCTTTTGAACAAAAATGATTTGGGTTCTTAAGATCTTGTTATGGTAGATTATTTTTTTTTTTTAATCACAGGGGTTTCATCAGTAGAAAATTCAGTTGCATGTTCTTTTGTATGTTTCATGGCTGTGCTTACATCTTGGTAGCTTAACTGTTAAAAGCAAAAATGTCCTGCATTTCAGAATTCAAAGAGGAAGAAATTCAAACATTATCTACCACTGTTGGCATTTGCTATCAAAAACTTTGCTGCCCGAGTTTGAAGTGGAGCTCAGTTTGGGCCATGTTGTCTAAAATCAGACTTAAAACTGGTTTGTGTAGGATTTTGTTTTTAGTGCTAGATCAAGTCCCTGCTTTTCTCAGCTTGTTTTTTTCAGCTCAGTTCTCTCACTCTCCAGTCCCTGTGGAGTACATCAGTGTCCAGCTGCTACTCCATCAAGATGATAGATTATACCATCCATTTCATAACTGAGGCATCCATTAAAAAGTTCATATGCAGAGCTACATAATGTTTGAGCTTGTTTAAAAAAGATGGGGTTAATAATACAGTTCTGGCCTTTAAATTGCATCTTTATTTACTCATAAACAAAGATGTAGTAGTGTTCTTTCCACCCACCTGTTTTAAATGGTTTGTGGTACAGGGTGTTTTGATCCTTGCAATGGTATGTCGCTGTGGTTGCAGTGTGCCACTCTGAGGTTTTGTAACCCTGTTTGCTTGCTGGAGGATGAATTGGCACTAGAGACAGTTTTGACATTTTCACTGTTTAAAAAGATGTTTGAAGTGGATAATTTTGAAGATGCTTAACCAGCATTTTGCTTTAGTGTAAACTAACCAAAAAACAATACATTTTTAAGAACAAATGTAATATTTTAAACCATCGTATTTCAGTTGTCCATGCAAGAATGCTTTCCTTTTGTAGGCAAATTGTTTTCTCTTTGCCCCAAACTTTTTCATTAACAAAAAGGTCGTTTATCTTGTAGTTTAGAAGTGGCACCATTTTTTCTCCCTTGTGAAAAGAAAATTAGTTCTGCATTCATGCCCACACAATATCTAGTATAACTGAAGACTTTGCCAAGTTGTTAGTAGTTTGGAACAGTCGAAGCAGAGCACCATTCCACGTAGTTCAGTTTAGATGTTGTTTGAGCGCAAACAGAATGTAGTAGAAATGATGAAGAATGTTTGTGAAGATCTCAGGTTTGTGCTATTTTTTTCAGTCTTGAAAAGTTATGTTGTGGGACTACTGTATGTAGGGCATCCTTCCTTTTACTGTATATCAGCTAAGTTACTAACCACTTTCAAAACTACTTTCATATGCTAGTCTGCAATGCTTTCAAACAAAATAATTAATGTTGCATTATCTGCATCTTACAAGACTATGTTTTTAGACAAGGTTTAAAGCTGCCACAACACTTCACTCTTATTAGTTTGGTGATTAGGGTAATTGGCAATGACTCCATGACCAATCTGTCTTAAAGCTAGCTGAGAGATGTGCCTTTGTAGGATTCTACTTCTAAGAGCTATGCTGCCACTGTACACCTTTCTGTTAAGAACCCATGATGGAAACTGCATTTTAGATTTGTATTGAGAAATAATTCTGTAAAACAAGCAGAACTCTGCTACGCCTCAAGTGCTGATAGAATCAGGTGACTAAAAATGAAAAATAACTTTATTTTCACATATTTCAGAAGCTGCAAACCACTTTTCACTTTCCCTCAGGCTTTTCTCAGGCTTATAAATTGGCATTCGAGATCATTCGACTGACATGCTAAATCTCTCTTTTCCCCTGCAGCTAGCTGGAGTGAGAAGTTGCACATCTAGGCTGAAGTCACTGTTTTCAGTTCATGCTCCTGCAGAGGCTTTCTGATGGGATTAGTGTCCAGATGGGGTTCCAGAGGAGGACCAGGAATTGGCACTGAAAGGATGTCTAGTTGGACTTGTTTTATGTGCCTTGCCATGGTTACCATGGCTGCACTTACTTTAGCACGGGCGCCTTTCATCATGTCGGAAGAAACCACGCTTGAACCTGAAGGTGGGTCTTTATAGTAAAAGATAAACCTGACAGATTAAAGATGTTTCTTTTTTTCCCCAAGGGAACAACTTGTTTTTTTTTTTTTAGGTAGGTGGTAACTCCTCTCTTGTAGACTTTAACTGCATCTCCTCAACCCTCTTTGCAATGACATTTAATGTATGCAGCAAATATTAGTTGAATATGTAGTTCTCTGTCTCACATTTTGGAATAGTGTGGACATAGCTGCTGTTACGGTTGGGTATGAACTGGACAAACTATTAGTCTCACCAATCCCGTGTTCCTATGCATACCCTCAAAGCTACAGTGCCCACAATTGGTAAAGCAGCAATGCATGTTACTGAGGAAATTTTGTCTTATCCTTTTTCATTCCATTTTAGATTTCCCCATTACCTCCTGTCTTCTAATATAACCTTCTTTTCCCATTTTGAGTCTACTTTACAACTTTTTTTACATTGTAAATAATAAAGTAGCACTCTTTAATATGGCTTACTCCAGGTTTTCATAAATATTTTCATTTGTTTGTGCACACCTATTTTGTCATAGGTTCAGTGAGCACTGTCTGTTGTATGCTAGTTCATTTTCCTCACAAGAAAAGTAATGTTAAATAGGGTTTTGAAAACAGCTTTGAATACTGATGAAAACCTGGACCAAGCTATGTTAAAATGAGTGATCCTATTATTATTTCAAACCTAAAAATAAAGCACTGAAACAGACTGAAATGGGGAACAATGTATCATACAAGACTGGAGATAAGGGGCAAACTAAAATTAAAAAGTGTAGATCAAAATGTTCACCAATAACATGTATTGCTGCTTTAATGTTTACAAATTAAGCTTTTTGAAGTTCTACTTTTCTTTGCCAGATTTAGGTGATGAAATAGTTTGCACTCTAGCCATAAAAAAAATAAAAAAAAATCTGAGATATAGTACTTACTATGGTATTTAATGCTAACTCTGTCTCTCTAAACTGTGTACCTTCCTTCAGTGCTGGTGAAAGTCAGTAGTCTTCATTTAAATGAAGTAACTTTAAAGTACAATGCAGGTACCTAAGCAGTCCTTGTGGAAAGGGTCTTAATGTTGTTTTGAAGGTTTCATTTGGGAGTTGTGACTGAGCCTGAAAGGGTTAATAGAAACTGATTTACCTTTATCACAAGTTTACTGAAGCATTTCTGTGCATTTGCATGTATGTGAAGAAACACAATGCAATTAAGTATTTTAAATTGTTTTCAGTGACGATTCTGTGATTCAATATGTATTGGCCTCATGCAAAAAAACAAGTAAAAGATTTTAAACCTTTTTTTGGCTTCCTGTTTTTAAAGACTTTACTAACTTATTTGTTAACATACTTGTGATTAATTAAACTGCACTCTGTTTGGGTTGCTTTTCCACATTTTAAATCTTACATCAAAGCTCAGTTTACATTGTTGCCATACTCTGGAAAATCAGTCTTGTGCAGTCTGCAAATATGTCCTTTTACTAAACATGGTTTGTCTCAAGGATGTTTGCATAAGAGTGCCTGAGACAGCATTCTCACTATATTTACGTTTTTCTGTTGTAGTGCTAAAACCTTCGTGTGTTCTGCAGAAAAGTCAGAAGTACCTGTCAAAAAGGAATTTGTAAAGCAGTCACCCATGAGCTTTGTCCTGCTAAAGCGACCCAAATGTTTTTAAAAATTCCATGTTGCCCGTGTAGCATGCAGACATCTCACTGAAGCATAGAAAAGCTTAGTGTTTTACAATTAATTGGACTTGCTCCTGGTTTAGCCTTTTCATATAAAATGCAGTATCATTTACATGGAGTCCACTTTAACAGAAATTTTTGTAGATTGTTTTTAATCAAAATTGTAATTAAACCATTTAGAGCCATTTAAGTCATTTGCCAATATTCTATTGTCTTAATTTCCCCCTTTCTAAATGTAGGATCTCTCTGGTTTTGTCAACTGCCCATGAAAACATCATGCTGCTGTTACAGTGGAATACTATAGGTACTAAGGCCCTCACAAAGTAAACATTAGATAGGTCAGACTGGGCAGACATAATGGGCCACAGGGCCCTTTTCTTCCAAAAATGTCTATGCTGCTGTGCACACAGTACTGTACTTTTTATGTTAAGGAATTGTCTGCCAGTGCTTGCACAGCGCCATGGGAAATGTCTTGGCTAGTAGCTAAATCACTGTGTCCCATAGACTTCAGATATGCATACTACCTAACATTTAGTAATTACTAAGTTTTTTTTGTTCATTCATGTTGGTAGAGAGTTTTGGATGTATTCTAACCCTTAATAGTATAATCATTTGCCCATCATTTGTAGTGTGGTGGTATTATTCTGTATATTTATTTGTCCAGCATCCTGTATTATTTATAACTGAGTACACAGGATAACTACAGTCTTAATTTACCTATTAGCAGTTTTTTTTTGTTTGGGAGGGTGGGGGTCTATCCTTAGTTAAGAGAGACTGGTAACTGTGTTGTTATGCTGATGGTAACTTAAGAATAAAGAACAAAAATTCAACTCTCATCACCACTTACTGAAGTCTTATATTGATAGCCAACCTGGTGTCTTCTTGACCTTTTGGTGCCTGGCCAGATTTTGCGCCAGGCTTTGAGTTTGCTAGTCCAGGATGACCTCAAGGCCACAGGTTATGACAGCAGGAATGTGAACACTCTCAAGGGCAGACTGTCATGGCCCCCACGAAAACACAGTTTCTAGCAGTAGCAGACAACATCTTGTGCTTCAGCTTTGACTGCAAAGTTAATACCGTTTTGAAGAGCTGTGAAAGGGCCCTGTTGTAAAGGTTAGTCTGGATAGGCCTTTACAGTGTAAAGAAATGTACTAATTCCACTCCCCCCCCCCCAGGAAACACTAACATAACAATTGGTACACTTTTAGAACAGGAACATCTTTTTCCACTTTGAAGGTAATTTTTTTTTCTAAATCCCCTTAAAATTCAAGCTGTAAAGATGGCTAAATTGTAGTAGGCTTATTTTTCATTTTACCCAAGACAGGGATGTGTCTAAGATGCAACAGAATATTTCAAGATTGGTAACTGATTAGTTACCAGTCAGTGGGCTTCCCAGAGGCACAGGCACAGTAGTGGCACACATTCACACTTCCACACTGGCAATCCAGGTACAGGAACACAGGCACCCAGGTATGGAGATGCATCGGGGGTGTTGACATGCAGTCTACTGATGATCAAGGAGCGCTGCTGGTGGCCATGTGTCCTCAATTGTGTGGGATGGTGCTACACGTCTGCAGCATCTGCAACTCCTGAAGTAGGGCCCTGGAAGTTTCATCTCATAGTTGCAGAAGAAATTGTATGGCAGCGAAGCTTCCAGTGGCTGTGGCACAGGCCATGGGGTGGTGGGAGGGAAGTATTATAGGGAACAAAATAGTCAGGCTCTGCCTAAATGACGACTGCAGCAAGTACATTCATGGTGCTATTAGTGGTGGATGAGGCTTGGTGGTTGCCAGAGGATGGAAGGAGGGAGATGAGGGCCTGGTCAAGGTGTGTGTGTGTGTGTGTGTGTGTGTGTGTGTGTGTGTGTGTGTGTGTGTAAATACATGGTTGAGCCTTTTTCCATTGAAAAAAGCCATCATTTATTTCCCCATCTACGGTGGAAGTCAAGTAAGGTATTATGCCCCTAACTAGCTGTCTATTAAGATTTATGACCCTATCTAGTTGCCTATTAGGATTTATGACCTCAACTAGCCACAAATATAGGGCATTATGACCTCAACTAGCTGCCAGTTAGCGTATTATGACTTAAATTGGCTGCCAATTAAGGTACTGGGTCCCCAAGCAGCTAATTAGACTGAATTGAAGTATCATGAACATCTGAACTCATTAGCAGCCAATACACACTCAACAAGCAATGCTGCCCTTCAAAACTACACTAACACATACCACTACAGTATAGAAACACATGGGACACAACGGAAAGTGTCCAACCTTAAGTTTTTATATATTAAAAAAAAAAAAATGATGGCAAAGTGTGTTATATGAGGAAATTATACCAGCTGAGGGGTGATCATGCTAATAAAGGCCACTCACCCTTTTAGCTTGTAGTTTTATGGCTTGTTCAACTCTTCAATGGTTTTATTTCCTCATGTACCACACTTTGCCATCATGTATTCTATATGTTTACCTCACCAATTAAACCTACATTCCAAACAATTTAAGGCTGCATACCTTCCAATTAAAGCTGTATACCTCCGCACCAAAACTTGTATACCATTGGAAAAATAAAACTTGTAGACCAACATTATGACCACCAAAACAGACAACTTCATGACCAGTTAAATCAATAACACATCAATGAACACACCAGCTGAACCAGTTAAGCAATGTCTGTGCTAATTAGCACACCTAATAAATCCCTGACAAAAACACAGTCTTATCTGATAAGTCTCTGACAAAAAACACAGCCTTCATGTACAAAAAAAAGACACCATGCCCATGTATTAAATAACACAAATGATAGGTAAGTGTGGTGCATAGGGATATAATTCAATCATTTTGGGGTCCTAAAAAGGTCATAATGCCACTCACCCTTCCGGGCTCATGGCCTATTGAGGCAGTGTAGTACAGTGGGTTAAGGCTCTGAGCTGCAGATCTGGAGACCTGGGTTTGAATCCCACAGCCACCGAGGTGCATACTCTGTGATCCTGAGCAAGTAACTCTAACTTCCTTGTGCTTCCAGGTCACATCTGGAAACAAGCTTCAGCTTAGTGTGCTACTTCTGGTTAAACAATGTTCCCTTCCCTGTTGACCTCATTAGAACCCCTTGATGGAACTGTGTACCTATACACCACACTTAGCTATCATTTATTCTATATATAGATATAGATATATGTTAGTGTGTATATGTATGTATGTATGTATGTATGTATGTATGTATGTATGTATATATATGTATGTGAATTTGTTTGTGTGTGTATGTGTACATACAGATGCTAATAATGCTCATTAGGGTTGCTACTGCACACATTACAAACCACGCAAAGGTCGAAAATCATTGATTAGTGTTGTGAACACAATGCCCACAAAGTTTGGAAATGTGCTATTAGGGTTCTTATTCCTAACTACCACCCACCCTACCACATTCCCTACTCTCATGACCCAAGAACAGCCTTAAGTTACAGGACAATATACAGTACATCAGTGGTATGGTTCCTAATACAGGGTCAACATAGTAAAATTGATGTATAGCAATCCTAACCCCCACCCTCTCCACCTCCTTTGTCCTTGTGATTGCTGAGCAAAGTACACACTGTAGATCTGTAATTACAGTACTTTGTGATACATGCCTGCAAATGTTTACATCCATTATAACCTGTGTCTTGCTTGGCGTACAGTATTGTAGACCCTCTACAAAGCAGCAGAGTTGTTACAAATTTTAAACTACCCTACACATTGCATACTGTAGTTGTAAGTTGCTTTTTTAAGACTGTACTTAGAAATAGTCAGAGCAAGTTATGTGTTTGGGATATGTATACTATTTTATGTAGGGTCTTGTTGTAGCTGAATAAACAAACCACTAGCACAGCCTTGTAGGATGGTGCTAGACCTGTAGCTTAGCCTTTTGTTACCACCATGGTGGGAGAAATTAATTTGAGCTGGTGGTCAGTTCAGCTAGTGGGTTTCAGAACGTGTTGGCACATTCAATAGTTTTAGTGGCCGTCTTTTTCCAGGGCTCTAAAATCTCTTCATTGGCAGGTACCCAGTTAGGTAGAAAGGATCAGAATGTGGTAGCAAAACCAACTGTTTTACCAGCCATTGGCCATCTAGGTGACTTGTCTCACCTTGGTTATGGGAGTGGGGGAAAGGTTGGGGATTAGGGTTGCTATATACCAATATTAATATGTTTACTTAATTGTATGAGGTACCACATGATTGATGTATGGGCCTGTACCTAAAGACTGTCCTTGGGTCATGAGGGTAGGGAATGTGGCAGGGAGGGTGGGAGTTGGACAAAAGAATGCTATTAGCACATTTTCAAACTTTGTGGGCACTGTGTTTACAACCCTAATCTTTTTTTTCCTTTCTGCTTGTACGGTTTCAGGGCATTAAATAGTAGCATAGCAAAATGCTATGGAAATCAGGGGGTAATGCTAACCATTTTCATGTGTAGCGGTTGACTGTTAATTATTTTTTTAGTGAGACTATGGCAAGCTGACTACATGGAAAAAAAACTAATATTTGTTTAACATTTTGCTAATCAGTCAATGCCAAGTGCTATGCATATTCACATGTGATTAGCACTTTTCACGTATGAAATGCTAATCAATTTTTCCAGCTTATTTTATACCCTGGGTTTGCATTCTGTGCGGCAGTAACCCTAATGAGCATTCCCAATTTTTTTTTACTATAAATGTCCTTACTTTTTAAGAAATTTGTATAGTAACTTCATTTACTCATGATGTTTGAAATCCTTCAGAAAGCAGGAGGTGACTCCCACATACTTTTTACATGACCCATTCTGATTTGTGAAAAGCCAGAAGGACTTCTGTGGAGTAAGTACCATAATTGCATACTCTCTTGAGTTATCAGACCATTTGGGCCTTCAACTGCAAGCCAAGTGCCCTAACGCATTTTCAGGCATGGTATGTGTTTGATGAATTTGAAATATTCATTTTCAAGTGATGTCTTGCTGACAGATGTTAAAACTGCACAAAATGTATACAGCTGACAATAATCGGAAGAAGGGTTGCTCAGATAATCCATTTTTAAAACAGACCGTGTATGATAATAGGTGTTTATTAGGATATAAGGGTTTTAGGATGTTGATCCCCAAAATGTGATGCCTTAAAAACACATCAGATGTCAAATCTGACATAGGCTAACTGAGTATCTGACATTCAGTGTCCGAAAATCCAAACTCTCCCCCTCTGTGTAATAAAATAATTGATTCCAGCTGCCCACCCCAATTTCTTCTCCCCTTTCCCACCCTTCTACAATATACAAAATGCCCCCCATTCCTGGATCAAAGCAACCCAACACCTAGAACTCCCCCTAGTCCCCACCTCCATCCACTGCTCCTCCTTGTAACAAAATAATAGTAGAATAAGGGTTGTGATTGACACAGGCCACATCTCTGGAGCCCCTCTCTGACAAAATCCTAGCCCCCCACCTTGCGCAGTATAATCAAGCCCCTCCCAGCATCCTCAGATAACAGCAGATCTCTTCACCCAACACACCCACTCCCTCCTCCCCGCCTTCTTATAATAAAATAGTAGAAGTGTATTGAGTGTGTGACTGACTGATAGGAACCTTTTATTTGCCCCCCCCATATCTCCTTCCACTGTAGCATCCCTTATGAACACTTTTCAAATTACATACAAGGAAAACCATCCTACTGCTAGTCTTAAAAGTATTCATGTTTTGAGTAGATTTCATAAAGTAATGAACACTTTTGAAAGCATACACAAAAAAGGAAAACCATTCTACTGCAAATTTAAACATTTACATTTTGAGTAGATTTTTTTTAAATTTCTGAACACTTTTCAAAAGATCGTGTAAACTAGGAAAACCATCGTATTGTGAATCTTAAAAATTTTCATATTTAAGTAGATTTTGTAAAAAGCGTTACATTGCAAGCATTTTTAATTAATTATAATTAATTACTAATTAGCTTATTTAAATGGCAAACTGCATTGTGTACCTTATAGTAGCCCTCACTCACAAACATTTAACTCTTTGTCTCTTTCAATTTGTTTTGTTCTTTTATTATTTGTTTCTCCCCTGCCAGGGCAGGCTGCTCCTTGCATCGATTTTCGCCCCCCCCGGCCCCATCAGCCAGCATCTCAGGGACCTACCTCAATCCCAGTCTTTCCCATGGCTTGTCCCCCATGGTGGGAGTCAGTGGCTCCTGCTTGCCAATGATATGGATCCTGGGTGTGGGCCCTCCATGGGGTCAGCATCATCCTGCCCCATCGCTGTCCATTTTCCTCTTTTCTCCCCTCACAGGAGTGGACATGCAGTGCCATCCAGATGTGCCTACGCACGCTGCCATGCATAGGATGTTGATGGTCACCACTCCTCTGTTCCCCCACATTGTGGTCCCATTTGTCTGTGCCGCCAGCCACCACTAGTGATAAGGCGAAAGTCAGGGCTGGTGTCCCCCCAGAGAAGGAGAGCTGTCCTCTGGGCACCTGATCCGCCTCTCCACATCTGACCCAGATGCCTCGAGATCGCTCCCAACCCTGAGCCGCTGGGGTGGTGGCAGGTGAGACTTGGTACCTCAGCCTACCGGGCTGGCTTAGTTTTAATTTTTTTAAAGTTACATTAGCCTACATTTTTTACATGGAAAAAAAATCTCCATACAGCTTTTAGCTGTTTTGCTCAGCAATTTTTTTAATGCGCTTTGCAAGTCCCATTAATCACAGTTACCTTAAATTCTAATCGTGTTTTTTAATAGAAAAAGCAAAAGAACACATTCCTATATAATAACCTACAGAACCTGTAAGTTTCATGTCTCAGCTCTTATCGGTTTTTTTAGTTATTTGAGTGCAAAAATTTAACTAGCAAATCTGGCAAAAATACATAAATTCAGCCCTTCCTATCTCCAAAAGTACAAACCTGATCCTACTGAGATTTGGAAAGCTATGAGACCCTAGGATTGAGAAGAGGCATACCAAATTTCCCAGACCTAGAATTTATATCAGTCAAGATTAATCCTCTGAAAATGGCCAATCTTAATGAAACACCAATTACACTTGTGATAATATATAAGAGAAATGTTCTACTTAGAGCTAATTTCATACTGTATACAGGAATTGAGAAATGCATGTGTGTTTGTATCTTTGGTTATTTTCTTTTTTTCAACTAGAACTCTTTAGTTTATTTCCAGTCTTTGCTCTGGTCTTGTTTATTTTGTCAGTTTGATGATAGTCTTCACCCTTTTTTAATAATTCTTTCATTTTAGTGCAGTACAGACATAGCATACTGTATAGGATGAATCCAGTAGTGTCTATGCATACAAGTTGGGGGCAGTAGTATTATAGTTTAAAAAAAAATAGTCAACATACCGCTATATTAAACGACTAAAAAAGGAGCAGTGAATTGAATGTCCATGCAGTCTGAGTTATTCTCTAACTCTGCAGGTGCTGCCCCTTTACAGTCAGGACTAGGCTTACTTGTTAGATCAGCGGAAGGAGGCCTAGCATGCCCTACATGGGTCATGGAATAAGTAGAAGGGTCCCATTTCTATTTGCATCAGCCACCATACCTTTCAAAAGTACTAAAACTAATAATTTTACTTATGTTACAAAAGGCTGTGATGTCACTGAAAAGTCTATGTGAAAGACTATACCAGTAATCTATAAAAGTTAGTTATTAAATTGTGTGCAGCTTCCCTCGGTATTTGCTTAATTTTATTGCTAATACTCCATAAAAACATTCTGATAAGATAAACTGTTTGTTGACTTGCACTGAATCCTCCTTCAGTGCAAACTGAACCTGTTCACTGATGACAGCTGGAAGCTTGTTGAAATAGTTTTCTGTCTCTACTAGTTCGATTTTAGTTTCTCTAATGTTTCCCTTAAATGGAGCATAAGTTCATGAGGAATAAATCTCAATGGTTTCTTCATGTTCTCTTCCTTTGTGTATTTTAAAGTGCACTGCACTTGTGTCAGTAGAAATGTGCCAGCCAAGTAGAGCATCAAGTCCCAAAGAGATGAAAATACTATTTACTGGTGATTCATTTTTAAAGCAGTTA
This sequence comes from Neoceratodus forsteri, assembly GCA_016271365.2. Lineage (NCBI taxonomy): Eukaryota > Metazoa > Chordata > Ceratodontiformes > Ceratodontidae > Neoceratodus > Neoceratodus forsteri. The sequence goes on from CM028135.1 coordinate 827,592,662, forward strand.
GTTTAACAGTGAAAAGGTATGATTGGAGTGATAAAGGCTAAAATACATGTATTGTATGACCAAAAGAACTTTGTATAACTTAGGACAGATTTCACTGGTGATGTTGCTGAACTAAGGGCTTGTGAGCCCTGATCATGGACTGCAATTCCTAGTCATCCATTTGGAGTACTAGTGAGTTACTGTTGGCCCAGCTCTTTTATTGTTACATTACTTAGCCAACATGAGTTTTAATGAAAGAACAGATCATTTAGATGATGGTAAGAGAAGTGTTTTAATCTATGCTAAGTGAATATGCCTTGTTTATGTAGTAGTACTGTGGTAGCTGCTTTGAACATATACTTTTTAATTTAATGTGGGCATCACTCACAGTATTACTTTTGTGTAACTGTTTTACTACAAGCTATATCAGGGTTAATAAAATGAAGGAACCCTGAAGTTGTGTTCAAATATAACGTTTCCAGTTATAATAATAATAATGATGATTTGCATTGAAAGACTGCTGTCTGTAGGAATCTGAGCAGTCATGGAAGCTTTGAAGGAGTAGAAGAGTAACATTTTACAAGACATTGGATCAGTGTACAATTAATTTTAGGTATTAGCATTGCTTCGTGTTATAATTGTTTTAGTGAATAAGGTTAGAAATGTGTGTGTTGGGGGGGAGGGGTGCTGGGGTTTGGTTACAGCTTGGGAAGATTAAGGGGATGAACGTCTTTAAAAGATTGGTGGATGCTGCCTGAAAGATAGGTGGGGAGCACGTCCTACATGGATGGAAGACTGGTGCAGTTTGGAAAGAGAGTGAGCAGCCTTGAAAGATACTGTAGTTAACATTAAACTATTCATTCAAAGCCTGAAATGATGAAAGGTGGAGGGGAGCAGATCCCAGCAAGGTAGAAATACATCATCATCTGTAAAGTTGGAAAGGGGATGATGCGTATTGTAAAGCATAGAGCAAAAAGGATACAATATTAAATCCACTAAAACTGAGGAAATTCTGAAGCTATATGCTATGTAGTACCTTTGGTATGTAATGTAGAAAAAGGTACACAGGAACTGATACTCTGATATGGGCAGATGTTTTCTCAGTGATGTTTCAAGAAAGTCCTTTGAAACTTAAGGGTGATTGGTAGTGTCTCTGTAAACTCCCAGGTGATTAAGACGCAGTTTAACTTGTGCTTATATGTAAGTACAGATCAGATGCATTTTTTCATAAGAGCTGGTTCAGCAGTGTGCTTTTTGTAGACTAAATGCTTCTTGCAGTACTTTTGCCCATGTGGAGACATGCGTGTCTCCACATGGCCATATGTATATGACGAATTTCCTATTAAACAGAAAAACTTAATGGGCAAAATAAAACTGTCCCTGATGTTTAGTGGTTCCCCCTGCCTTTCACCACCTAATGTTATAATTATTCCCTGGTGGAGACATGCATATCTCCACATGGCCACATGTAAACGACAAATTTCCTATTAAACAGAAAAATTTACTGTGTAAAATAAAACTGTCCCTGGTGTTTGGTGGTCCCCCATGGCTTTCACCACCCAATGGTATAATTATTCTCTGGTGTCTAGTGCCCCCCCCCCGCTGATTGCTGGTCCAAACTTTTCCTGGCTTCTAGTTGTCTTCCCCTCCCAACTCATCTACCTGACATAATGTTCATTGACGGCTCAGTCAGTGGCTGGCCAAGGTGAAGAGCAGAGGGCAGTGCTGGTCACTGATTTGAGGTCGTGGTGGTTGGGCGCTACCTGTTGGGGTGGGGGGTCCATTAGACACCAAGGAATGGGCCATATTTTTTTTTCTATTACAGGGGATCTGGAATTGGGAGGGTGCCTGCTAGACACCAGGGAATGGTATAACATGTACTTCAGGGGATCAGGATTGGGAGGACCACTGGACACCAGAGAAACTGTAACATTATGCTGGGCAGGTGATCAGGGGGTAAAACCACTGGACATCAGGGAATACTACAGATAACATCAGGCAGGGTGCAGGTGGCAGAGGGACTGCTAGACACCAGGGAAAGAATTTTAGTTTACATTGGGCCAGCAGTCATTGGGGGGTCACTAGACACCAGGGAATAGTCATAACATTGGGTAGCAAACGGCGGGGGGAGGACCACTAGACACCAGGGAATGATTATTATCGGGCAGTGAATGGAGGAGAGGGCACTAGACACCAGAGACAGCATTACTTTGAATAACTTCATCTGTGCCAAACTTCACTAATGGAGTTGCCAGACTCAAGCATTTTGCAGAGTTATCAGTTTTGCTTGAATTTGGACTTAGCATTGTGGATTAACTCAGCAAAATAAGGCAAATCTGCAAATTAATCCACGGAGTGAAGTTTCTTAACTTCACACATCTATACTTGGGATTGGATTTTCAACCTATCTGAAATTGTCGCAGGTGTAGGGAAAAATTGCCACAAGTGGGGCTTCACTTGTGGAGTCACAGTTTTCCCTGCACACACTGATTTATGACAGCTGCGCAAAAATGTTTTGCCTAGTGGGACCAGCGTAACATGCCCCACCAACTGAAAATACAAATCCCCACAGATGCAGATATGTTGTCCTGCAGTGGTGGCTGTGACATGGGGCTTAGTTCCCAACCATTTTGAAAATCTAGCCCTTGATCCTTAACACTGTTGGCTTGTATCTATGTGGATAGCTGGATGGATGGATGAATAAATGGAGAGATATGTAAGCAAGAACTTGCAATGGGGCATGCATTTCTAGAGAATTTATGCACACCCAGGTAAGTCAGAAGGCACGAGGCCAAGTGACTTTCATCACACCCAAGGAAGTGCATAAATTCTCTAGAAATGCACGACCTGTGGTGGGTTACTGCGTGTATAAAATGGAAACTTTTTATTAAAAACAACAAAAAAAAAAATTTGCATCTTATTATTTCTTGTTGAAAACCCACATTTTAAGACTGCTCACCTTCTCTAAATTCAGTTGGGTGCGACTGGTTGTTTTATCTGCTTCCCTTCTTAGTAGAACTGGAATGTATGCTAATGGTGGAACTACACCCAGCCTTGTTTTGTTTCAAATCCTTGATCTTTCCTTATTGCTTACTTCCTGAACATGGTGAACACCCTCAAACAGTGCAGTCACTCTGGATGTGATAGTCTCCTCTCCTTCTACTACATCTTGAGTGTCTTGATGGTGTTGGGTTTTACCATGTCCAGGAAACATGCAGTGGGAGTTGATCAAGGAATGTAAACAAACATTTTTTTGTGTGGTAACACAGTCTGTCTTTCATTTTTTTAAAGGAATCCGAATCAAACAACTGACTACATCAGTAATCTATACAGAATGTAAGCAATCATAATGTGTGTTTTTTTTTATTTTTATTAATTTTTTTTTTTAACTTGGGGAAACTTTGAAGTCTAAGGAGGGGGTTGACCGTGCCCCTATTAATGGAAAAGGGTTTTATTTCCTTTAGTTAGGCTGTTGCTAGGTAGAACAGGTCAGTTTGGTAACAAAGACTGTGTGCCTTTGAATGAACCCAGGAACTGTATTTATTCTGAAGAAACTGGGTCTGGGCAAAATTTATCTTCTGGCAGCAAAATACTAGTGAAATTCCAATTTCGCTTTCATGAAAGTTCACACACAAATTTTGTTAAATCTTGCCAGAATTATGATTTCAGTTATTGCCACCTGATATAAAAAAGTGGTTGTCCAAATTGCACCACATTTGGTACAATGATTTTACCAATGTCCATACCGAGGCGTACCAGGTTTCAGATCTCTGTCTTTAAAGATGAGTGAGTTATAAGCCTACAAACTTTTGAAAATGGTAAACTTGCATTTCACAATTATGTAAACTCAGAATTTTTGGCACTTGTACCTTTAAAACTAGAGAATGGAATATCACCAGTTTTGCTAGGCTCATTGGCCATAAATATTAGGCTTTGAGGTCACCCCCATGACCAAGCAGAAGAGTGTTGCTCTACCATGCTGACAGACCGGGTTTGGAAGTGAGACTAGGAAGTCACATCGGGAGGTAGGCCATGGCTAAGACAGCTGCCACTTGGCAGTGCATCTTGGTCAGGGGTGGTTGGTGGCAGGTTCTACCAACACAACGACCCCTGTGGCTGAGGCATGGAGCTGGCTCATACCGCAGGGGAAGCTGTGACTGTGCAAGGCTGATTCAGGCACTGTCCCCAACAGGGGAGATCAGAGGTTTAAAAAAAAAAAATAATGCTGGAGAAAAACCTGGTATCCAATTAAATGATGGCTGGGTTCAGCCTGATCAGGGTATATTCATGTGAACAAGATATATCCCTGAGAAATGAGCTGCCAGCTGTAACAGTAAACAATATGGACCCCCCCCCAGAAAAAAAGGGCTGTGTGTGTCAAGTCTGTAATCTCTTACTCAGACTGGTCAAGTTACAAGCAGCCAAAAATCTCAAAATAACATCAGCAATTAAAATTGAACTTCATGAACTTTTGTGAAGTTGAGAATGTTGTGATAATTTTGTTGAAGCCATGCCCATACCTTTTGCCGAGTCATGCCCTAGAGCTGGCACTGTAGAGGGCGGTTAAAAATGGGGTAAAGTGGGAATAAGGTACCATTCACAGGAGGTTCCATAGTAAAAGTATAGTGGTCACTATCTTGAGTGACAAACTGCGAATAACACTAACTAGTCTGAATTCGTGCAATATGCCAGATAACCACTAGAGCTCTCCAACTGAATGACTTGTAGAAGCACATGCACGTGCAGCATTGATTCTGTACAATGCCACTTGCTGACACTTTAACAACCCTGTAGATAACAATGTATATTTTTACAGTTTGAAAACGATAGCACCAAGTGACGCCAATCCTCACAACTAGTAGACAATTAGGCCATTGTGACAGAAGTATCTGAATATCTTTAGTCATGGTGGAACATGATGCTGAGCATCACTATTGCGGAGTGTTGGAGGGATATTGCAGGACCATGATGCTAGTGTAGATAAGGTGATTCAGTGGTGATCAGTACTTTTATGAAAGTTAAATTCCACAAGTGGAATTCTAGTAGCATTAACTATTGTGTCTGTGAATTTTTTAGCAGATTCTGCCAGTTAGTAATTTATGAAGTATCCACAGTAAATTTTAACGTACTAAACCACATGTATCTGGCATAATTTTTATATCCAAGGATATATGTGCTTTTGTATGCATTGTAGTAAAAAGAACACCTGCACCGAGATCAAGCACTTGCACAAAATTAATGTAGTGTAGTTAATACAGCAAACTGCCAAGGTCCAACTCACAACGTGAAAAACAAACAGTCGTTTGTTTTTTTAGGTTGTGAGCTGGATCTTGGCACTTTTCAAATATAATTACACTACATTAAAATAATTTATGTGAGCACATGCCTGATCTCAATGCATGATTTCTTTGTACTACGGTGATGTCTTTTAACCTGGCATTGCTTCTTCTGTTCTGCTTTGATATGCATGCCAGATCTTGAGTGTATACATGCAATAGCAGTGGAGCTGTGAATATCCACTAAACTGGCAGATTTTAAGCCTATATAATTTCCCCACCCATCATCCAAATATCATGAAATGTGGCATCCTGTCAGGGCGTCTTTGATAGGATACCCATGCCAACTTTCATATCTCTAACTGTAATAGTGTCTGAGGTATGACCAATTAAAGAATTTCAGAACAATTCCGCAAAATGTTATGAAATTTTATGAACATTCCGCAAAATTAGAATTTGCTAATTTTGCTCAGCCCTTGAAGAAATCAATGCCCTGTTGTGGAGTTTTGTGTTTAAAAAAAAAAAAAAAAAAAAATAAAACATTTTTTTTTTTATTATTATTTTAACGGGTCAAAACTGGCATCAGCCCACTTGCCAAATGTTGGTAGATTTATATTTTTTATTGTGGGCTTATAGTGGGTAATGGTAATATTTCAGTAAGACACCAGCTGGGTCAGTAGAAAGGTCTGTGGGGCTAGTGGATTTGCCCAGTCACCTGGTCTGCTGTGTAATGGCTGAAAAACTTAATTTCAACCCCTGTCTTAATTGAAAAACAGTTTATTTATTTGAATATTGGTACCCAGGAAAGGCATTCTGAGCTGAGGTTCATTTCCAGCTGCAACCCAGGGGAAGGGGACGTGGCATACAAAAAGCATAGCACAGACAGACACAGTTCACAGTTGATGTATAAGTGCAGCATGAATAAGCTAGGCAAAAAAACAACAGTTAAGTGCCTCAGCCACACCTGTGCCAGGGTAGGATTGCTATTGCAGGTAAAATGTCAGGGAAAGGGAAAACAAGAATGGGGGAAGGGGAAGAAGTTTCAGCTGATACCTGAGGGAGCCAGGGGAGGCAGTGAAAGGAAGGGATGTGGGCAACTGGTTCCAAATTGTGGGTAGACGATAGAAAAAGTTGATTGCTCAGTAGAGGAATGAGGACAAGGAATGGCAAAAGTGTAAGGATCCCCGAAGTGGAGGAAGCAAGAAGCATTTAGTTAAGCTGTTGCTTTGTAGACTAGTGCTGGGTAATTATGAAGTGTGCAGTTTCTAGGCAAATAATCAATGGTTAGACGCTGTGTTTAACCAATTAAGTATATTACACCCCATTATATAAATAGATATATGCTATGATGAGAAATTGTGTTGTAAAGATGCTAACGAGATCATAAAGGCCATGAGCTTTAAAGTTAGTGACTTTATTTGCTCATTGGCTCCAGTGATGGGTATAGTTCCCCCATATGGGACTTGTCTATCTTTTATTTTGTATAATACATGAGGTTGAGCAATTGCATGGGATTATTTTTTTTCTTCTTCTGGGTTTTGTGGTTTTTGAGTATGTTTTAGTATTTTTCCATAGTGCAGAGTTTTTCAGTAATGTAGTGGTATGCCTAAGTAGCGTTTTTGTAATTTAGTAGTGTTTTGGGGGCTGTTATTATCTTCCGACATTCAGCTGCAAAGGCAAGGAAGAATTGGTACTGCTGGTGAGGAGAATGAAATGTTAGCCACATAGTTTAAGGTGTAAGATGAATGTCGTATGGATTTTACACTTATATAGGTACCAGTTAAATTATGGGTATTAATACCGATATTCAGAAAAAGTACAAACTTTTTTTTTTATTTTGCTTTTTGAAACCATCGTGACAAATTTCTAGGACAGTATTAAAAGTATATTCATATACTTCAAAGTTATGGAAAAAGTATATTGGTAGCATTTACTTTACAAAAAAACAGTTCTGTTGTGATGTAAATATGTATATCGATACAGCTAGAGAATTGCCTGTTTTTACTATCGATTAGATAATTACTGCTGTTACATAATAATGATACAATATCAACACAATTTCTTAATGGCTGGACTCCAAGCCTTCATTAAAAAAACAGTTCCAGACTTAGACCTTTCAAAATGTATTTTCTTTAAAATGTGAGAACTCTGGAACCATTAGGGCTAGAGACTTAATGTTTTATTTTGAGTGAAAGTTTGGAGTCAGCCAAGTAGTTATATTATTAATATATTACCACAGTGACCATATAGCGATGTAAAAATAGTTTTTATATTGTTATAAAAAACATAAAATGGTTCACTGTATTTTTAAAGTCCTATTATGTTTACCGCATTAGATCGACTTGTGTATGCATATTGCATCACAGAAGAACTGTATTAACTGTTCAGATGTTGGGTTACAGTTTTCGAAATGTAGTGTCAAGCATGATAAAAATATCATATAAGATTATTTCTGAAAAAGGTCAGAAGATACTAGTGGTTGTTGTAAAAATAAACACATTCCTTTCTAGTTCTATTGCACCTGTAGTTTTTCCATAGTGTAGCGGCTTCCTTTAAAAGGAAGCATGACTCCTGCGGTCCTTCCTTTAGTCTGTTAAAGATGGGGTGCATTGTGGTGTGCAGTGTACAGTGCCATGCAGAGTGCAGTAAGGAGTAGTGTGCAGAGTGCAGATGGGAGCGACGTTCACTGTACAGTATAGTGTGTGGGCAGAAGCACGGTCTGGAGTGGCAGATACTGAGGGATGGTGTCTGTGGTTGGGAGTGTTGTGGGGGCAGCAGCAGCAGCACAGAGGGCCTGTGGAAGTGAGAGAGAGTTGCAGCACTGAGGGACTCCGCTGTTTGTCTGAGGATGGAGGTAGACATTGGGTGAGTGATAAGACTTCAGGCTGGGGCAGTTTTTGTAGCTAGAGGTTTTTGCACTCTTGGATTCCAGAGGCTGTAGTTGTGAGGTTCGGAGGTTTTAGCATAGTTGTTACATTTATTAATATGGATATAATGATGGTCTGTAGTGTGTTCACTGGGTATATAGTGTGTCACGGTGTTAACGCAATTTTTTTTATTTTATTTTTTTATTTATTGAAATCTAGGATTACAAATACCTTTTGAGTAGGAACTGCTCATTTACAAAGGTTCCACGTCGAAGGAATAGGGGGTATACATACATACAAAGGTCAACATAATAATACATAGTTACACAATAAAAAGAAGTAAGAGACTGAGGCTTAGGAAATTCCAGTAATTCAAAATGTGCCAAATGTTAGGTAGCATGACATACCAGCCAGGGGCAATCTTTGAAATAAGTGCTGCAGGAGAGAGGAAAGGGGTTATGCAGGCAGGAAGGCCATTGTCAGAGGGTAGAGGGTGAGGGCAAGAGCTCTAATGGGGAGAGAGGGGAGGGATAAAAGTCAGGAAATGCCCGGGAGGAGGAAAGGGAGAGGGGGCAAGGGGGTAGGCAGGTAGAAGGGGGCAAGGCAGTGGTTAATTGGTTCCATATCTACTAATTAGTGTTGTCTATGTTCCTTTTTCAGACTGTAAAAGTAATTAAAATATTCTAAGCGTAATGTGTATTCTAAATGAAAATAAATATTTTGTAATAATATGTATTTAAGTGAAAATATTTATCCCAAAATAATATGTCTTATTTACCCAATTCATTCAGCATTTTGTGTGTGTGTGTGTGTGTGTGTGTGTTGCACAAAAACTTTTATTAATGAATCGATTAGGTTATTACTTAAAGGGACAAAGTAGGGAAATATGGCATTAGGATTTAACCTTATCATTCCTTGCAGACACTGACAGACATTGGGTGTGTGTCTTGGGGTCCTCAAAGCCCTAGTGCTCACCCCATTCTCCTATACTATACCCATCTCAGTTTATTGACTTATGGAATGGGGTAAGCTTTAGGGCCGATGACCCCAAGACACCCCCCCCCCCGATAGCTGTCAGTGTCTGCAGGGTGGGGGTGGAGTGTTAAGATTAGAAACCCTAACGTCATATTTCTCTACTTTTGCTGCTTTAGTAACAACCCTAACTGATCATTTTTTTGCAATGAATTTCCTTACTTTTTCAGATATTTTACTTGTATCCTTTTTTGCCTGCGCTCCCACCCTCCATAACTGTCATCATGTCACAGTGGGAGCTCAGGGCCCAAAGCTGCATGATTTTCCTTATTTTACTGTGAGAGCACAGGGCCCTCCATAAATGCATGACCATATTATCAGCATAGTCATCTTATTACCCCGGCACATGTATCCAGTACAGAAGATGTGGGGTCACGCTATAGTGGGGGGAGCACAGGCAGTATCTAAACAGCTCTGACTACTCCATTTTCATCATTGTTCATTAGATGGGGTCCCCAAAACACCATGTTGAATATTTGTGGTCAAAATATCCAAAAACGGCAGAGTTATACATAAAAAAAAAAAAAAGTCCAAACCCCCATTGTAATACATTGAACCCATGCCTTTAAAGAAAACAATAAAACTGTACTTTTTCATCACAAAAAAAAAACTTTTCCAGCAATCCTATGCTATACTGGTGAAAAAGATTACCTGTGATGGAAAGTATCCTTTCCCAGACAAAATGACTCTATGTAATGCAGCGAAATCCTTTTTCCCAACCACATAGCCAAAAATTAAATCCTTATTTGCCATCTGAATTCCTTGTTCACGAAATCGGCTCATGAACAAGGATTCCCTTTTTCATGACCAGCTGGCCAAAACTAGTATCCTTGTTTGTGAGAAAATACCGTGTTCGTGAGTCCTTGTTCGTCACTGCCAAAAAATGAAATTGGCTCACGAGCAAGGATTTCCCTTTTCACAACCAGATGGTCAAAACTAGCATCCTTATTTGCAAGAAAATTCCTTGTTTGCGAGTCCTTATTCATTTCTGGTGAACAAGGAAATTGGCTCATAAGCAAGGATTCCCTTTTTCCCGACCAGATGGCCAAAACTAGCATACTTGTTCATGAGAAAATTCCTTGTTCGCAAGTCCTTGTTCACCATGTCAAACAAAGGAATTGGCTCAGGAGCAAGGATTGTAGTTTTGGCCATCTGGTCATGAAAAAGGGAAATCCTTGTTGACAAGCCAATTTCCTTGCTTGCCATGATGAACAAGGACTCGCAAACAAGGAAGTTAGTGAGTCGTGAACAAGGATTTAAAATGTTAAAAAACATAAAAAATAGGAGCAAACACATGCAGCAAGCCACAAAGCAGAGCTCAACTCCCAATGAGCAAGAAACATAGTTAGAGGTCTCAAACAGACACCCCACGGCAGAGTTATGACATTTTTTTTCAGGGCAAAATGAAAAAACAGATGGTAGCTCATGAACAAGGAATTTTTTTATGGCGAACAAGGATTGGCCCCTGTGAACAAGGAATGCCAATGCATGAACAAATATCCATGTTCATACCGTGCAGCTATCCTAAAAAATGAAAATCCCATTGAAAATAATGGGAACTTAAAAATGCTATAACTTTGGAGCAGATTAATGTTTTCACCAAATAAACACTGGCCTGTTTTGTGACTCATGCTCTGTCTACTATAAAAGTGTCACACCAAAATTCAGCACCATCTGGGTGTAGCGCAATGAGAAAAAAAAAATTGCAAAAAGTGGCGAATTTTCAGGTTTTTTTCCTCACTATCTGGATCTCAAAATCCACAAATATTACCAGAATGAAACTTGACATGTCAAGAGATCTACCCCAGGAGACCATGCATGCATAATGTCGAGCAAATCCACTGAACGGTTGCAAAGTTATTCAAGTGCAAAATTTGAGGTTTAAGATGGAAACAAACCCCTGCTCAACCCTAGCTATACTGGGGCTACTGCGCCACTGCAGTATACTGTGTGTGTGTGTGTGTGTGTGTGTGTGTGTGTGTGTGTGTGTGTGTGTGTGTGTATGTATAGATATATATATATATATAATATGTGTGTGTGTATGTGTGTGTGTCTCTATCTATCTATTATGGTAAAGTAGCACTTTTAAGGTTAAAGGGTCAAATTTTGCACCTTAATAACTTTGCCATCGTTCTACAGATTTGCCTGAAATTTGGTATGCACAATTGGACATGGTAGATCTTGGGATCTGCCAAGTTTCATACCAGTCGGATATACGGCTGCGGAGTTTATTAAGCAGCAACAAGTTGCACAATTACGCTTTTTTGTGATTTCTTTGCACTCACCTACAGGTCGCACAGTTTACGCGACTGGACCGAAAACTTCAGGGAACGTGCCCGGTATGTCTTTTGGAGATTTCGTGAAAAAATATTAAACAGTTCAAAAGTTATTCAAAAAACAAGTTCCCATTATAAGTCAATGGGAAAAGTTAACAAAAAGTTCGACACTTTCGCAAATGCACTTTTTACTTTCACAAATGGCCCTAGTACTTTCGCAAATCCACCATTTTGTTTTCAGTTGGTGATCAGAAAAATGCTTGGCATTTACATTTGGGACCATCTAGGGACACAATTCTTTTTGTGTTCACTTAGTCAGAGCCTGATGATGCTAGCCATGTCTTTATGTTGGGGATAAACACCCCAGAAATATGTTTTTCAAAGTTCTGTAAAAAGTGCTTTCACAAAGTACTTTAGTGTCCATGACACTTTCGCAAATCTGTGCGAAAGCTTTCGCAAATCACGACAGTACTTTGCAACACTATAGCCAAAATGATAGGAGTTCTTTGCCACCCTGCTGCAAAAGAACGGTTAGGTCTTTTTGCCTGAAATTTGGAGGGAAGGCAGCCAACATGTCACAGATGTGTCTTTTGGTGGTTTGGTGAAAAAATATTGTACAGCTCCAAAGTTACGGTACTCCAAAGTTGATACTTTTTCCCATAGACTAACATGGTGGCATATGCCGCGCCTTTCCGGGCTTGTATCTCGAAAACGGTGTGAGATACAGATTTTTTGTCATGAATTGCATAGCCCTCTGGGCTCTGGGCTATGCAATATAAAATGGTAGCCAGGAAAACAATGATTTATGTGAAATTTAAATTATTTTTCTATGTCATACGGTTGCTGAGATATTTGCAATGAAGTACTTCCAATGCTTGTTTTTAAGCTTCCATTGCCATTACAATGCATACATTCTTTGTACACACTGTTTCTGTATGCAGTTCTACAACAAAAAGAGGGTATGCACTTCTGTTACTGTTACAGTTACTGTTTCACCTTGCATTTATGTACCTGTTAGTGTTACCAGTCCCGTGTGCGCCACTGTGTGTGTTACTCTGAGTTATCATTTGCCCTTACATTTTCATTACTGTTACCATTTGCATTTCCATCTTGTGTTTGAGTTGCTGTTCCTGTTACTATGTCACAAGATATCACGTGGCGGGAGTGGGCCCCGAGCTTCCGCCACCACATTACATTCAGTATTTATCGTCATCATTCTCAAACAGAAGGGAAATTAGAGGCAAATAACTCAGTTTAATGCATCAGTTAGGGTTGTTCCACAGTAACAAAAGTAAGGAAATTCAGTGTTAGGGTTGAAACCCCCACTGGACACCTCCAACCCACCCCCCCAACCGGCATCGGGGTGTGCGTTGGGGTCTTCTGTCCTAACTCCCCCATTCTGCTATACCTCTGCTTCTTTACATGTGATGGGGTGAGAGTTAGGGCCAATGACCCCAATGTACACCCCGATGCTGGTTGAGGGGTGGCTAGAGTGTCCGGGGGTCTAACCATAACAATCAGAATTTCTTACTTTTGGCTCTGTGGAGCAACCCTAACTGATGCATTAAACTGAGGTTTTTTTTTTTTTTTTTGCCTCTAATATTTTTATATTTAGAGAATATACATGAAGGCAAGTGTGGTGTACAAATAAATAATACCATTGAGGGGTGGCGCAAGTCCTAAAGCCACAAGCCCAAAGGGTGAATGGCATTCATGAGCTTGTTTGACCTTGAGATGGCAGAGACGGTGGAGGGGGTCAAGAGGGGCTGGGACAGGTACAGGGGAAGGGTTCTGGAAGCAAAATCCAATGCAGCAAGAATATCTGGAACTGGGAAGGGAGAAGCCAGAGAAGGCGAGGGGGGCAGCAAGGTCAGCACCCAGGGTGGGGGCTGACCAATCGAGCAGACTCGAAAGACCATTAGGCCTATTCTTCTGGCATTTTAGTATGTTAGTATGTTAGTATTTCATGAGTATTCAACACTTTTATTTTGTATAATGCATTAGGCTGGACGCTGTTTGCTGTGTCCCATGTTTTGCCATAGTGTAAGTGTTTTCTGTAGTGTAGCGGTATATAGGTAGTGTTTTTCCGTAGTGTGGGGCTTTTCCGTAGTGAAGTGGCAGTACAGTGCTAGTGTTTTTCTGTAGTGTAGTATAGTGTAGTTTTATAGGGACTGTCTGTTTCATCCATTTAGTGTTTACGTAGTGCAGGGGCCACTTAAAAGGAGGTGTGGCTCCCGTGGTCTTCGCTTAGTGTCAAGATGCCAAGCAACATGGCATGCATTCAGGAGAAGTGTTTGGTGTAATGGTCTGGAGCAGCGACTCAGAGAAGGAACAGCAGAAGGAGTGGCATGTCAGTGGTAGAAAGTGTTTTGTGCTGGGAAATGGCTTTGAGGGAGGCTGACATTAGCAACAGCACGGAGGGCCTGCAGCTTCAAGAGACATGGTTGCTTGGTGAGTGATGTTTGGGGATGGTGGTGTTCATGACTTGTAGTGTAGGTTAGGGTATCTTTCTGCAGGTAGAGTTTGTAGAGGTTTTAGGGTGGCTGTTATTAAGGGGCTTGTTACATGCGCTATTAAGGGGCTTGACGTGTTACTAGGGTGGTTTGTAGCGAGTTGGGTATGAAGGTGCTATTAAGGTGTTAAAAACACATTAATACAGTGTAATCAGCTAATTGGTGTCAAATCATAATTGGTTACAATCATATATGTGTCTGTATGTGTGCACATATGTGTATGTATATATGCAGGGTATTAAAGGGACACTGTCAGCCCCCTTAGGTCTCAAAGTGTCCCTCCGTTTAAAAAACACATTTCATGATTACCAGCATTCTGTAAAGATTGTTGATGTAGCTGGTAGTTTGAGTCAGACTTTTTTTTTTTTTTTCTTTCAAAAAGTGAAATACAGACTGCTCACCATATTGGTGTTACTACACCGGTTTTTCTTATATACTTAGTTCAGCTCCAACTGCATCTTTCCTGGATTTGGGAACACCCACAACACAGTCTAGCCCCTCATGATGCAGTAGGAGTTTAGGAGGTTACTGCCTCATGAGTTACTGCATTGTTTGGGTGTGTTTCTAATGCTCAGGAAGTGTGCAATAAAAACAGATCCAGGATTGTAAACAAAACAAGGTTGTTTATAGATATACAGTAGCATGCATTTCAGTTTTACTAAACAAGGAGACAGACAAATCAAACAGCAACATCAATGAATTTTAGAGAAAGTAAGCAATCATAAAATATAGATTTTTAACTAGAAATAATATGATGAAAAACAGATTGACAGTGTCCCTTTAAATAGCTGGTATAGCATAGCAAATTGCTATATAAAATGGGGTAATGCTAACCTTTTCCAGAAATGCCTAGCAGTAGCCTGCTAACCATTTTTTTAGTGAGTCTATGGCACAAGTAGGCAACACTAATAAAATATATATGTTTTTTAATTTTGCTAACCATTCTATGCTAAGTGCTATGCATTTTTACTGCTGATTAGCACCTCCAGATGTAAAATTGCTAATTGAATTTTTTGGCTTATTTAATACCATGTGTGTGTGTGTGTGTGTGTGTGTGTGTGTGTGTGTGTGTGTGTCAGGGATCGAAACTGGCACCGGCCCGCTAGCCAAATGCTGGTAGATTTTGTATCAGGCTAGTAAGAATTTCTTTTAACTAGCCCTGCAGGCTTGTACTGGAGCAGGTAACATTAAAATAAGTAAAAGAGATGGGCCAGTGGAAAAGTCTGTGGGGCTAGCAGGAGTCAAAATTAAGTTATGCAGCCACTAGCCAGCAGGGGTAGTGACTGGAAAAATCCACTGGCTCCACAGACATTTCCACTGGTCCAGTTGGTGTACATACTGAAGTGTGGCTTTCTCCAGTACAAGCCCCTAGGGCCAATCAAATAAACATGTTACTAGCCTGATAAAAAAAAAATCTTCCATTATTTGGCTAGTGGGCCAGTACCAGTTTTGACCCCTGGGCTAGCAGATTTTTCCAGTCACTGGCTCTGCTGGCTAGTGGCTACAAAACTTAATTTTGACCCCTTGTGTGCGTGAGTGTTTGTGTAATGCATGAATCGGACTTGTGTTCCATTGAAAAGTCTGTCAACTGTTTACCAATATATCCTGCCAATTACATATGCTATGGTTATTAAAGTCATATACCCTGGTTTGTCATTGTATAGGACTTTAATTGGCATGATGCATAACTTTGCCACTGAAGCTTTAGTCTTACTTCTGCCCTAAAGAACTGTCAGGAACCACATGTATTTTTTTTTTAAATGGGGGAGGGGTCTGGAGAATCATGGCACAAGACTAAGACCAGGGCCCCTGGTGTTCTGCGGCAGCATTTTCTGATTTCTGTGGCATTATTTATTCACTTTTCTGGCAGAATGCAGTCCTGTCATTGGCTAAATATAATGTGATGTCATCGATGACATCATATGCTGAGTATAGAGGAGGGGCTTCACGATAAACGAGATGGAAAAGAAAGCCTGACAGTATGGAAAAACGGTATATTTATATGAAAATTCACCAAAAACATTGAATTCTGCGACACTATATATATATATTCTGCAGCATGATGCAAATTCCGCAACCACAGAACCGCAGAATTCCAGGGGCCTTGGCTAAGACTAAGCAGGAAGTGTGTGGAGGTAGTGTACTCAGCCAAGCCATCCATGCAACTGCTGCCAATGTTGAACACAACAGGACACCTTTACTGGCTTGAGCCCAACCACACACACTTCTGACTGTGAAACCAACTAGAACTGCACTAATCATGGGAGAACAAATCATGGGAGGATGGGGTGGTACCCAAGGACTGGAGGAGGGCAGATGTGATTCCCCTTCACAAAAGTGGGAGCAAGACAGAAGCAGGAAACTATAGACCTGTTAGTTTGACCTCAGTGATAGGGAAAATGATGGAATCACTTCTAAAGGAAAGAATTGTCTAGTATCCAGAGGCCAGAGGGGCACAGGACCCTAGGCAGCATGGATTCACAGTGGGAAGGTCATGCCAGATGAATCTGATAGATTTCTTTGTCTGGGTGACCAAAGTAGTAGATCAGGGAGGGGCTGTGGACATGGCCTACCTAGACTTTAGCAAGGCATTTGACACAGTCCCACACAAAAGATTAATATACAAGTTAGCCAGCCTGGGAGTGAGTCCCAAGATGACAGCCTGGGTAAAGAATTGGCTGGAGAATAGGACACAGAGAGTAATAGTAAATGGAGTCCACTCAGAAGAAAGGAGGGTTACTAGTGGGGTACCCTAGGGTTCAGTATAGGACTCGTCCTTTCAATGTCTTTTATAAGTTTACATTGCAGAAGGACTGAAGGAAAAGTATGTCTCTTTGCAGATGACACTAAGATCTGCAACAGAGTTGATGCAGAGGGGGTGGAAAGGATGAGAAGGACTTGGCAAGGTTAGAGGAATGGTCAAATGTATGGCAGCTTAGATTCAATGCTAAGAAGTGCAAGGTAATGCACCTGGGAAACAAAAACCCAAGGGAAGAGTACACAATGGGGGGTGAGATACTAACAACAACAAAAATGGAAAGGGACCTGGGGGTATTCATATCAGATGACCTAAAGATGGGCAAGCAATGTGAGAGGGCAGCAAGGAGGGCTGGGGGGATACTGGGATGCATAGGGAGAGGCATCACCAGTAGAAAACAGGAAGTTATTATCCCTCTGTACAGACAGCTGGTGAGACCCCATCTGGAGTACTGTGTGCAGTTCTGGAGACCCAATCTCCGCAAAGACATAGACAGGATGGAAGCTGTCCAGAGGAGGGCAACTAAAATGGTGCAGGGTCTGCACCGGAAGACATATGAAGAGAGACTTAAGGAGCTTAGTATGTATAGCCTCGAGGAAAGGAGGGAGAGGGGGGACATGATAGAAACTTTCAAGTAC